>JAQPZY010001632.1:2605000-2955000 GCA_029931535.1 Margaritifera margaritifera | reverse complement strand
ATCTGACGGAAATGGCCGAGCGATGTTCCGATCGAGGTATGATTTGTAGGATTGACCTCGAAGTTGCGAATGGCCAAGCTGTATACGCTATAAGCCAAATTACACCCATCATTCATACTCCAAAAAAAGGGAATTAAAAGTCATTTTACCAATACCTAAGATATACAAGGTCTTTTTTTTTTTAAATAACCAGGCTGACCAGTAAGGAAAACCTGTAAAAATCCTTATCTTTACAAATAGTACGAAACTTCCTGTGAATTCCGTTGAGCGAACAATTTTACGGTACGACATAATAAGTAAGTTATTTTGTTTCGGGGCAATTTGGTGTAAAAGACCTTGCCCAAGGACACACCACGGTAGCTGACCCAGGCTGATCCAATTGTAGGATTCAAACCCGCACTCTTTTGGTCAAGAGTTCGGCACTCTAATGACAGAGCCACTGCGGCTCATGCTTGTATTTAGTCGACTCTTACGACATGCAGTAGAATGCATTGGGCCTATTCTGTATTCCTGATCCTACAGAGGGTGTTGAGTAAATAAATTAATAAATGAATGAATAAATGTTTCATACGGTATTAAAAAGTTTCTTTTTTTAATTAATTAAACTTGCAAAGAAATAGCGATAGGCACAATGGTGGTGTAAGAAGTTTCAGAGAAGTGATACTTTAACCTGCAACTATGCGATCAAAACAAATGACTTACTTGATCACTTAAAAAAAAAGATTTAATTTGAAGAAAAAAAAAAACAACTCTCAGTGACATAGTTTTAACGAACTGAAGCCTCCCAAGTTTTTTTTAATAAGCTACACTTTATCAGTCAAGTGAGTCGAGTGACCATATATTCCATCAAAATAATAATCTTCATGGTGAACAATGAATTTAATATTTACCCCTAAAAGTAGAATAAAACATAAAACGAAATGAATTTGTGAAATTGTTGTATGGCCTTCTAAACATAATAATAAATGAATTTTTCAATCTAAACATTCTTGTCTACCTCCATAAAAAATGTGGCATTCCTCGAGAGTTATTAGCGGTGACAAGAGATTCTCATCTTGAGGAAAAGAACAAATGTAAGGCAAACCTCTACATCGTTTGCTCATTGACGAATTAAACCACATGGTTGACCAGGATACAAAATGTCTATTGGATTGGAGAGAGAGAGAGAGAGAGAGAGAGAGAGAGAGAGAGAGAGAGAGAGAGAGAGAGAGAGAGAGAGAGAGAGAGAGAGAGAGAGAGAGAGTATTACTCTCAAAATTACCTTTAAAATCAGTTTGAGATTCTCTAATTTCCTGAGCATATTTTCCCACGAAAATATGTAAAATAATTTTTAAAACGGCTGTATCAATTTATTTATTACACCGTGCCGTAAGGTTTTCTTTTTTGACGATTTTTTTCCCCAAAAAATTATTCCTTAGACTTTCTTTAATAATTCAATTAAGTTAGTATGCGATTTTACCACTTAGTCTTGTAATTAAAAGCAATGCACAAAGAAGCTGTTGAAAAAAACAGAACGAGATGTAGATAAGTGGGTGACTGAAAGAGTAGACGTAGTAATAAATATATGAGAAAAAAGAGTAGACGTAGTAATAAATATATGAGAAAAAAGAAAAAAGAAACAAAACAACTAACGAACAATAAATGAATGTACGAAAAAGAGAGAAAAATAACAAATTACAAAGTATATAAATTTACGCACAAATAATAATAATACACAAGAGGATACATACAATCATAAATGACCATTACGAGAGTGTAAATGACCATTACGAGAGTGTAAGATTATAAGATCAACCAGCAAACTTCCTTGTCTTATTCACAATGGATATTTCAACTATAATGAAGCCAGGAAGAGAAAATACAGTCGTAAGGTGTAAATTACGAGAGTTAAGGGAGCTTTATGTATTTTTTTTTTTTTATAAATCGAGCAAGAACTCAATTTTTTTTAAACGATGTCCCTAATACACACACAATACGAACTTTCAGCATAGTTAAGAAGACACTAATTTACTTTAATTAGAGGACCTAGAGACAAGAAAACAAGTCCTTTTTTTAATTAAATCTGCTACATCTGGTTTTTATTTTATTCTTGTGTCTTTGATGTAAGTAGAACAACATAATTCTATTTAGATCTTTGACCATTCTCAGGTGAGATAATATATAGCCGTCTTGGTTAAAAATACCTTCGGTAAATCAAAAAACTTATTTATCTGTGATAAATTTAAGATCCACATTTATTATTATACTTCATGTTTAAAACACATATTTAAGACGTCGAGGACAGGCATTGTTCTTTACTATAGTTGTTTTCAGCTGGCATCACGATTTGTGACTGGTGCTGCATCTAAAAACGTATTTCTGAAGAAAAAAAGAAACATCCTGAAAAATGGATAAAGAGAGCTCTTTTGACATTGAGCTTCATTACAATTTGGTACCGTCTTTTTCCCCGTTATCACAGGCACCGCATTCCATTCACCAGCGAAAGTTCAAAGCTTTAGTCGTGTAAAATTTCAGCACACGAGAAGAACAGCCAGAAGTTGTTATTAACCTGCAGGGGTAACATCCCTTGAATAATCATGTGCTACTGTCAGCTGTGCCGTCGTTGCATTCATGATCTTTCTTTTCTGTAAGTATATCGTCCAAAAGAAAAGTAAAGATTTTAAACAACTTAATAAATGTTCAAGATATATATCTCCTAGGCACTGAACAAGTATCAAATTAACAAGGTATAAATCATAAACCAGAAAACCGGAGAGAGTAGCTTAGATTGCTGCTGTTAGTAAAAGTAAAAATGACGTTATCAGCGACTGTGAACGTGGGTTCAGTAAGATGAATCTCATCAAAATTGACATCAGGAATTAACTCGGCATCTCAACTCTGGAGATTCTAATGAGAATCGGCACGTACAAATGTGAAGGGGGCTTTGACTTTGAAACTGCATTCAGCAAGTGGACATATAGACGCATACTCATGTGACATTCGATTTTATTATTTTTATGAAACAACATTGTAATAGTGCAAAACATTATAAATAAGCAATCAAAACAGTCATGTAATGATTTATTCTGTAATATTGTGGTATTGTATTGTTTGTTGTCAATAAAATAATAAATACACCATCTTTTCAATTTTCATTGCCTGCTACATTAATATACATGGACAAATATTGACTCCTTGCTTGACGAAATTTTGTGAAAAGGTTGGCGATTTTTTTGGCGACAACTTTTTTAAAGCCAGCACCATCCTTGCATATTACTGAAATGTTATTGACCGGAAATCAGCTGGTAGGTGGGCCTGAGAATACCTTGAATGACGAACCCATGCGCATCATGGTGGGTTATCTCCATTTGGAAAGATAATCCCCCTGTCATAACGCTGTAAATGTGTAGCAAAATGCCACGTGGAGAAAACCGTTCGGTTTGATAAATAAAGCTCACTTTAGTGCAGAATATGAAGATGTTACTTAATACTTAGGAGGATAAAGTCAGGAATTCTTTACTTCATAATAGTAGGGGCACAGAACCGATTGCCATTCGAACATCACCGTTTCTTTCAGATGCGAGTCGAATCAGTTCGACTCTCTGAAAGAGACTCTAAGATATTCGCAGTTATATTTCCGAAATTGATAAGTTTTTGGAAGACAAACATCCGGTGAGATGTGTGAACAACGTAGTATTATAACATGATAGGTCTCGAAAATAACATTCGACTAGGTTTTTTTTTTTTTTTTTTTTTTTTTTTTAGCATGCGATGGAAATGACCGAGGACATTCCGATTGTACTGTTTACATTACAATGTAGCACGCGGCAGACGTCAGAATATACAAATACGTCACAATGAAACGCCTTTGAATCGCCATATATAATCTGTTTTTTTTTATCCCTGTTTAAAAAAAAAAGGATTTTAATCTGTTATTAGAGCAGGTAGGTAGGATCCAGTCAATGTGCGGAGACAATAGACTAAGATTTAGACGACACAGGGGTGGTAACAGCCTTTTGACAGCAATATATTTTGAAAGAGTATGAGCTGTGATGAGCGTGTAACAAACCATTTGACAACATGGCGGCAGTTTTAACATTACAAGGACCCTGATCCTTTGAGGGTGAATTGAATGCATACTGTCCTCGTTCACGGGGAAAAGAACGGATGAATCTATTAAAGATCGTGTAAAAGGAATTCTCGTCATCTTTTTTGAATGCATTTGCATTAAAACAATTCTAGATGTAGCATCTGATACCATTCGAAATGCCGTTTGAAACTATCTTTTGAAACCATCTATCACAATCTCTCAGTGGCTTACGGAGCAGTGGATAGGTTTGACTACTTACGTTAAACCTAGCAAGTTCTCGCAGACCCTGTGCACGCGCATAAACAATGTAAAAGCCCTATATTGTGAGAACATATCAACATTGTCTGATCGTCCTTTGTACTCGAATGAGAACGCTTTGTCAGACCATGTATCTTCGGATTTCTTTGAGAATAATGCTTGCAGGTAAACTAAAATGCAAGAAAGTTAACAGGAACAAAGATTCAAAATGATCTATATATATATATATATATATATATATATATATATATATATATATATATATATATCTTATAAGGTTGACCTCCTATATATAAAATCTATTTGCGACACGATCGAGCCTGTGTAAATGTTTTGTGATCCAAAAGTTTTGTAAACATAGGCCGTTATTTAACACGGACTCTAAATATTTGTGTCTTTTAGCGGCATCCGAATCAGAAACTGACGGTTAGAGGTCTGGTCCACTATCTCAGATCTTTCAAATATGTCGAAAGCACGGCCCAGGAAGTTGCTAAAGACGAGGAAAACAAAAATCTAAAAGAAGTAGACGACGTGAAGGAAGAAAGCAAAACGCATAAGGAGTTTCAAGATTTGGATCATTGTACCACAAATGAGCACAGTTCAAATGATGCAAACGAAAACCTGACAGACTACGCCACGGAGTCGACGTCTTCTTCCACTGTATATCCATCCAGCAGCGACGGAGCGAGCACGTTAAACAGCGCCACAGAAAGTGTCGACAATCTGAACGACTCGGACAGTGATGATAATGGGCGACTAAATTCGAAAATACCTTTCGGCAGTGATGCTGATTTGCGTTTCAGCACCTCAGACTCTGTTGCTAAGAAGATTTTAAGAGCATCTTCTTCAGAAACGTTTTACGAGTGTTTAGGATCTCCTGTGATACGTCCGTATCACCTGACGCCAACCACGAAACTTGTGACCCCACCAAGTCGATCTTCCAAGCACCTGATTGTGAAGGACTATGAAGACTCTATCGAAGTATGCACCTGTTACGGATCTGGTGCCGAGACAGAGGCAGCTTCTGGTATTAAAATAAATGAATCGGTTCGAAACCTTTGCGACAGTTATCACAAAATCGTTACACCAAACAAACCTTACACAGAGCCAATGATCTTCAGGTAGAACAGTTCATTTTGTTTTCTTTTTTTAGACAACTGGTCGACTAGAAGTAGCTCATTCGCATTTGCCCTGGATATTTTTAAGTAATGAACACAATTCTATCCTGTGTGTTGCGCAAACTTTTGAATACAGTTGAGTACAATGGGTGGTGAACGATAGCCAATAACATTATAGTGATGATTCTACCCCACCCCACCCCATCTGAGAAAAGAACGATAGAAAAGTCGCCGTTTTTGCACTAAAAGGCAAATGAATAATGTATCTTTTCTTTAAAGCAATAAAAGCTGATACTTGTAGTGTACTCTCGTTTATAAATAGTCATGACTCAAGTGGTCTGGTATCAAGGATTAGACATTGTTCCCTTTTCATAATATATTTGATCAAGTATCACAAACTTTAACTGTAGTACCTTCGTTCAGTATGTAAAGAAGAGTCACCATAAAAGAATGGGTTAATTGTTAATTTAATACATTCTGAGAGCAACACTCTAATCTGCAGAAGAAATGTAACATTGCCATTTTTTTTAATTCAGCGAATTGTCATTTGTTCCATGAAAAGCTTCGAAATTTCAGATGCTAAACAGAATAAAAAGTTTCAGTTGGAGACTCTCCACTGCCGCTATTAAGCAATCTTACAATAAATGATAATTAAAATCGTTAAAGCATATGTCTGTTAGAATTTCCCTTGCGATATCAATCGACTATTTCATCTATCTTTGGAGTTTCTATTCTCGTTCTAGTTCCGTATCTGTTCTTGTTTTTTTAAATTATATTTGCTCCATTAGATGATAATGCTGATAATGATGATGATTATGATCATGACGACGACGATGATGATGATGGTGGTAGTGGTGATGATTATGATCATGATGACAGTATGGTTGTGAATGTGGTTACTTTGTTGTCCTTATTTGTTTCACAACTTTAAATCGGGTCCTAATGTAAATATAGAATGTCCATTTTTTTTCAGTAGATATACAGAATATTTCAGGAGTGAGGTGGAAACATTGTAGATTCACGAGTGAGGTGGAAACATTGTAGATTCATGAGTGCGGTGGAAACATTGTAGATTCATGAGTGAGGTGGAAACATTGTAGATTTACGAGTGAGGTGGAAACATTGTATTGTCACGAGTGGCGAAGCGACAATGCAAAATGTTCCCCTTCACGAGTGAAATATTTCCGTATATCTACTAAAAAAAGTCGTCGATTTTCTTTTTATTATATAGTTTTTAAAGGCCAACACAGTCAATTTTCATTTTGCGCCAATGCGATTAACAGCAGCATTACTACCTCGATAAAAAAGAAGTTCCTAAATTTTACAATAATTTTGGGACAGTGACGTGTGACAAATTTAGGTTGTACATATCATGCTTCAATTTGTGTATTTTGTCAAAATAATGATTGTGTTCGGACGAAAATAATGAGATTTTTGTTTGTTTTTTTATTAAACATTTCATGCAGAGATTGATATTGTTAGGGTGGGGTATTGTAGCAACATCACAGAGCGGTTGTATCTGACCGATCTAAGAGCGTAACATCTTTTTTTTAATAATTGTGAGTTTACTTGTAAGGATTTTCGTTTTATATTTTGTTTATTTCTACATTGGAACGTGAATTTTTTTGTGGCCTTGGCAAGTTTGCGGTCTAGTTCGGTAGCATACGCTGCATCCAATTTTCGGTTGTCACTTAATTTCGGTTTGCAATCAACACTAATCAACGCCTAATTTATATATCGTTTTCAAACACGATTGTGATGCGAGCTAAAATTGCTACCTAAAAAGTTTTATCACTATATTTAATCACGATTTTTTTTTTTCTTGCTCTTAAAAATGTCTACTATTTGTCGTAGAGTATTACAGATATACGATACTGTATGCGTGACGTATATCACTAGGTCATGTAAGTTCAGTCACTGACAATTTCCATGATTCATGTAAAAAACTAATTATAAAAAGTTAATACGTGAAGTCTACTTTTTGCTGTTTGGAGTTCGTTTTTAGGCATTTCTTGATGGCACCTCATTGCGTAAATGTACACTAGAGGTTGACACATTTTAAGATCTGTACATCCTGATGCGGAGGGCGAGAGAGGAAGAGAGAGAGAGAGAGAGAGAGAGAGAGAGAGAGAGAGAGAGAGAGAGAGAGAGAGAGAGAGAGAGAGAGAGAGAGAGAGAGAGAGAAGGAGCAGAAGAAGAAGAAGAAAGAAATATATCTAAAGATGGAAATACAGGTCTGAATAACATACATAAGGGCACATGTACTTCCTAAATGAGAAAAAAAGTAGTTCCAAAGGTGATATCGCCACTGTGGCGATATCATGTTTCTCCCACTGCTATATTTCAATATCTTATTATAAAATACATAATACATAGAGGATATTTGCTTGCTCTGAGTGGCTGAAAAACTCCGTATTATATATTAAAGTGTTCCACCCACTCGATGAAACATATCCGTTATTCATTCGGAGCAAGCACATTTTCTTTTTATTTTATGCTCAAACTTATTGTCAAGCAATTTGTATAACAGACTGAAGTTGATTTCTTACTGTATCCGGCGCGATAATATCAGCTGTGTACCGTTTATGTTCTGCTCTGTTTTGTGTATATTCTCACAGAAAATATCAGTAGTAACATAATGCTCCTTCCCAATTCAAGGTAAAAGAGCAGATAAAAACAAAATGAAGAAAAAAAAAATTGTCTATTGCTGCATTTCAACCCGGTTAGTCCGGTTGCGAGGCGGCCATATTTACTTTTACACCACACAAGCGTCTTAAAACGACTTGAAATTTTTTAGTCATAATGTTATCAATTTCTATTGACGGCCAGTGAAAAAATATATTTTTTCACTCCAGTGAAATACCAAAAATATTTCACTCGGAAAATCCAGTAATTCACGGCTTAGCATAAAATAATTTATATTCCATGATGGCTGTTTCTCTCTCTCTCTCTCTCTCTCTCTCTCTCTCTCTCTCTCTCTCTTTCTCTCTCTCTCTCTCTCTCAGATGGTCGCTTAAATGCACGTTAATTAAGTTTCTCATTATATTGGTAACACTTTTAATTTACTAGACTCAGAGATGATAAATCAAAACAATTATGCAAGTTTAGTAATGCTCAGCTTGCAGTCCGAAATATTTATCTTTATTTGATAAACTATAAACAAAGATGACAAGCGGGTCTTTAGAAACAAATCTCTAATTAATTTGCAGCATATTGCCAATTTATAACTTAACGTTCAGCTCATAAGTATTACTTCCAGGTTAATAACCATGCATGTAGTCGATATCTATTTTCATTAAAAAAAATTCCTGTCTTGTTTTTGGGTGCAGATCCTTGGTTTAGTTTTTGGCATTCTTGGTAATGATTTAAAGGAAATTATTGATTCTTCAGAATATGACGATTTGGGTGCATTTCTTTGTGTGTATTCTGACTACAATGCACAGTGAGTAATCAGGCATCGATGCTTTGTGTGTATTCTGGCTACAGTGCACAGTGAGTAATCAGGCATCGATGCTGTCCAGGAAATGAAATTTGTGACTCATGGTACACTGCTTTGTTCACAGTCTGGCCTCTCCAAACAATGCCAGAAAACCCATGACAATTACTTCACTGTAAATATGTCTAGGAAGATACTTTTGATTAACATATGATGTATTTGGATTTGGTCACAACGGAAAGCTCAGTAATGACAAAGAAATGTAGAGAACGAGGGATCGCGTTCATTTGAAATTAGTATGAAAATAATTTAGTTTTCTTGCATATAATAATATGTTGTGTCTCCAACTTTAAGACTTTCCTTCCTTCAAACTCTAACGTTCTACAAATATGATAGGGCCAGTTAAGTAAAACTAACATTTAAAAATCTTGAACCCGGAAAACCTCATGGAGTTATCATTTATACCCGGAATTGTGCATTTATGCCCACAATTATGTTATTGACGATCCTCTATTTCTTAGGCAACTACAACGCGTATAGATACTTTTTAACTTGGAAATGCACATTTTACCATAGGTTTTTAGTGAATTCACAATCGTTTTCTAGCTGAAAGTTTGAGCGGCAGAGTTCACGCTCTATTGTACTGATCATTTTGCAGAGAGACCGGAGATTTTTAAAACACCAGGAATCTAAAGTGACCCAACATTCCTCAGACTGTGATAACGATTCTTCAGAATTGAATTGTAATGAGACGATAACCAAGTGCCCTCTGGACAGGACGGAAGTGGATTATGAATTGGAATGTCTTGGACTTCATGGTGTTCCATATGATATTGCCACGTCTCAGAAAGTAAATGTAAACAAGTCAGAAGGTCAAGTGCAAAATACTGTAACTGAAATTGAAGGTAAGACACTTCTGGATTCCATGGCGATTATGAAGAGGGGTCACCAAATTAAGAAGCTTCTATCTGACCAACCATCCCAGCAAGATGAATTGACGCAAAACGCCCCCTTGGAACGTGAAGACCCTGATGGGTCGGAGACCTTGTCGCAGAGCAGTGGTTCCTCTCGTCAGGAAAATAGAGATGATGCTGATGATCTGACCGGAAGACAGACGAAGAGAGGCTTCAGAGAAAAATTACGTTGTTCACTTATATGAAATAATCCTTCTATCAAAATTGTAATATTTCATTTTACAGCATGAATCAGAAGTATTTACACGCGGTACAGCTTTCCTCAAAATAGGAACATTACATTTACAGCATGAACGAGAAGCATTTAGACGATGTACAGCTTCTCTAACAATTTTTTTTTACATTTACAGCATGAATGAAAAGTATTTTGACAATGAACAGATTCTGAGTAGTATTTACATGCAGAGTCAACAGAGGTATCCGGAATACTTTACTGTTTATAAAAACAACCACAGTTTAAAACGATTTGCGTGTAAAGACAAAAAGATTAATTTAATTTTCCAGATATGGCAAAATAAATTTACAATGCAGTAGATTTCGATGTAATTTTTTTATTCTTTGACATGTATAATTCCTATTTACTAACAACCTATGCTACTTTATCTATCAAGACAGGAATAAGAACAAACAAGGTAAACTCCGAGATTTTACGACAGAAAGTTTAGAAGAAACAAAAATAGATCTTAATACAGTCCAATTATTAAACAGCTTCTCGTGAACTTTGGAAAATGGTTTAGTCCTCAGATGTACTGCTAGTTAATGCAGTATTAAACCCTTAGTGGTGTACATAATTCTGAGGTATGGTTTACATTCACCGATCATGTACTGGTAGTTAAGGCAGAATTAGGCTGATTGTGCCGTGCGTAAGTCTACGGTATGATTTTCATTCACTGATTATGTACTGGTATTTAAAGCAGAGTTAGGCCCATAGTGATGCACATAAGTCTACGGTATGATTTTCATTCACTGATTATGTACTGGTATTTAAAGCAGAGTTAGGCCCATAGTGATGCACATAAGTCAACGGTATGATTTTCATTCACTGTTTATGTACTGATAGTTATGGCAGAATTGGACCCATACTACCGTACATAAGTCTAATTGTAGGACCCATAAAACCGTACATAAGTCTAAGTTTTATAATAGGACTCATAATACCGTACATAAGTCTAATTTTTATAATAGGACCCATAATACCGTACATAAGTCTAATTTTTATAATGGGACCCATAATACCGTACATAAGTCTCAGTTTTATAATAGGACCCGTACTACCGTACATAAGTCTAATTTTTATAATGGGACCCATAATACCGTACATAAGTCTAAGTTTTATAATAGGACCCATTATACCGTACATAAGTCTAATCTTTATAATGGGATCCATAATACAGAACATAAGTCTAAGTTTTATAATAGGACCCATAATACCGTACATAAGTCTAATTTTTATAATGGGACCCATAATACCGAACATAAGTCTAATTGTTATAATAGGACCCATACTACCGTACATAAGTCTAATTTTTATAATGGGACCCATAATACCGTACATAAGTCTAATTTTTATAATAGGACTCATAATACCGTACATAAGTCTAATTTTTATAATGGGACCCATAATACCGTACATAAGTCTCAGTTTTATAATAGGACCCGTACTACCGTACATAAGTCTAATTTTTATAATGGGACCCGTACTACCGTACATAAGTCTAATTTTTATAATGGGACCCGTACTACCGTACATAAGTCTAAGTTTTATAATAGGACCCATTATACCGTACATAAGTCTAATCTTTATAATGGGATCCATAATACAGAACATAAGTCTAAGTTTTATAATAGGACCCATAATACCGTACATAAGTCTAATTTTTATAATGGGACCCATAATACCGAACATAAGTCTAATTGTTATAATAGGACCCATACTACCGTACATAAGTCTAATTTTTATAATGGGACCCATAATACCGTACATAAGTCTAATTTTTATAATAGGACTCATAATACCGTACATAAGTTTAATTTTTATAATAGGACCCATAATACCGTACATAAGTCTAATTTGACTCATGATACCGTACATAAGTCTAATTTGACTCATAATACCGTACATAAGTCCAATTTGACTCATAATACCGTACATAAGTCTAATTTTTATAATAGGACTCATAATACCGTACATAAGTCTAATTTTTATAATAGGACTCATACTACCGTACATAAGTCTAATTTGACTCATAATACCGTACATAAGTCTAATTTTTATAATAGGACTCATACTACCGAACATAAGTCTAATTTGACTCATAATACCGTACATAAGTCTAATTTTTATAATAGGACCGATAATACCGTACATAAGTCTAATTTTTATAATGGGACCCATAACACCGTACATAAGTCTCAGTTTTATAATATGACTCATAATACCGTACATAAGTCTAATTTTTATAATAGGACTCATAATACCGTACATAAGTCTAATTTTTATAATAGGACCGGTCATACCGTACATAAGTCTAATTTTTATAATAGGACTCAAAATACAGTACATAAGTCTTATTTTTATAATAGGACTTATACTACCGTAACTAAGTCTAATTTTTATAATATGACTCATAATACCGTACATAAGTCTAATTTTTATAATAGGACTCATAATACCGTACATAAGTCTAATTTTTATAATAGGACCGGTCATACCGTACATAAGTCTAATTTTTATAATAGGACCCATAATAGCGTACATAAGTCTAATTTTTATATAATAGGACTCATAATACCGTACATAAGTCTAATTTTTATAATAGGACTCATAATACTGTATATAAGTCTAATTTTTATAATAGGACTCATAATACCGTACATAAGTCTAATTTTTATATAATAGGACTCATAATACCGTACATAAGTCTAATTTTTATATAATAGGACTCATAACACCGTACATAAGTCTAATTTTTATAATAGGACTCATAATACCGTACATAAGTCTTATTTTTATAATAGGACTTATACTACCGTACATAAGTCTAATTTTTATAATAGGACCGATAATACCGTACGTAAGTCCAATTTTTATATAATAGGACTCATAATACCGTACATAAGTCTAATTTTTATAATAGGACCCATAATACCGTACATAAGTCTAATTTTTATAATAGGACCCATAATACCGTACATAAGTCTAATTCTTATAATAGGACTCATAATACCGCACATAAGTCTAATTTTTTTAATGGGACTCATAATACCGTACATAAGTCTAATTTTTATAATAGGACCGATAATACCATACATAAGTCTAATTTTTATATAATAGGACTCATAATACCGTACATAAGTCTAATTTTTATAATAGGACTCATACTACCGTACATAAGTCATGACTCCCTTACAGCAGACAACAACAATTGCACACTTTCATCCCAATCTTTCTCAGTCTCATAACAATATGACTTAATCATATTCTTCAAAGTCTGATGGAACTTTCCAAAGCACCTTGACTTTGAGGGTGGTAAGCAGAGGATCTAAACTGTTGGATACCTAATTCATGCAAGACCTGTTGGAATATACCAGACATGAAATTAGATCCCTGATCAGATTGTACAGACTTAGGGAGACCAAATAGTGTGAAAAACTTGACCAAAGCTTTCACTATGGTCTTAGTTTTTATATTCCGTAGAGGAATCGCTTCTGGAAATCTTGGGGACGCACACATAATCGTCAACAAGAATTGGTTGCCTAATTTGGTCTTAGGTAAAGGGCCGACACAATCTACCATTATTCTACTAAATGGTTCATCAAAAACAGGAATAGGTGACAGATGAGCTTTGGGTATCTTCTGATTGGGTTCTCCTACCATTTCACAAGTATGACAAGATCTACAAAACTTAGAAATATCACTCTTAAGTTTCGGCCAGTAAAAATGATTTAAGATCTTGTGATAGGTCTTATTAACTCCTAAATGAACAGACAACGGCGTTTCATGGGCTAAACTAAGTATTTCCTGTCTATACGACCTAGGAACTACTATTTGATAAATAAATGACCACTCGTCACCAGCGGGTACCTCAGGTGGTTTCTATTTCCTCATAAGGACCCCATTCTTCAAGAAGTAACAAGTTGCTTCTGGTGTGGCTTCGGTTTCACTCAAAGCCCTTGAAAACAGACAGAAGAGATCGGAATCTTCTTCCTGTAAGACAACTAGTGATTGTCTTTTATTACCCTGATTAGATTTATGAGATTGCGTAGCTGAAACAGTATCATTGTGATCAATACTTCTTGATTGATCCAAACTAGGAGCAAAAGTGACCTCATTAAAAGCCTGACCCAAAAAGGTGTCCGCTAAAGGAATACATCCTGTTCAACAACATCATTCTTAAGAGCACGCTTTGCCATAGCTCTAGTAACTGCACAAACTGGATATAAAGCATGGATTTCTACTTCGATAGGATCAACTCGTTGATTCATACAAGGCTTGTGAGTTACAAGTGGATTAACCACGACCTTATCTCCAGCTAGGTCATTACCTATTAATAAATGAAGGCCCTTTATAGGCAAAGAAGCCATTATTATAATTTAAAGATAATACATAATGCCGTAACAAAATAAACGTATTTTTTTCTCTTACCCTAAGGAGTGAAAGTTTGTATCGACAACAACATGAAAACTATTTCCACTTTTAAAAAAAATACTTATGATTTTCTTTTCCGTTTCATTGATATCTTTGAAATAAGAGCAAAGTACTGTATGAAATTATTAGTTTGTGTTTTTTGTTTTATTTCATCAAAGCTTAATAGAGATCCTTGTGCATCAAAAAGATGTTAAATAAGTACAACACTGTTTGTTCTTCGTTTTGTATATGATTTTAAATTATCTATAGTAACTAAATTAAGAATATCTTGAGACAAGTATTCGTTAACAGTAGCTGGTTCATTTTGTCCATAGTGATAAAGCATAAATAACATCAAGCCAAAAATATTTTTTAAGGATTTGCAATTTCTTTCAATTAATTTTTTCTGACTTAAATAACTGTGTACCTACAAATTTTCCAAATATTTGTCCATAAACCAGTTTTTGCCATAACCCATTATAACACACAAATGAGTGCAAGTGAATCATTTAATACCCGTCCTTAAAAGAAGCTATAAGAGTGTCTCTTTCATCCCTCTCAGTTTTACCGCCCCAGATGAACTGGATAAAGAATGTATTTAGTTCATTTTCTACATGGGGTAGAGGATTTCGTAGACATGAAAAAAGATGAATTAATTTAGGCAAAATCAATGATTTTATCAATGTAATTTTCCAATAAGGGATAAATTTCTTCTGCTCCACCAGCCAAACAGTTGTTTTACTTCCTTCAACTTCGTCGAATAGTCAAGTTCTGCAATATGCTCTAAGTTCAAAGAGAAATCTACCTCCAGTAGTCTAAAATTGGACGTTGACCAGTTAATATCAATTTACGGACATATTTTTTCATTGGAAATTTTTAAATCTCCAATCAAGATAGCTTTTGATCTAAAAACATTACAGTACAGACCTGATACCAGGGCAAAGTCATTCAACATCTGCATGGTTGTCTCCGAGGACAAAGAAGAACCATCTATTAATAGAAAAGCATCATCAGCGTACTGCCCTAATTTCAACTCCTTATAGAAAATGCTTGTAATATTTGTGTTTTGTTTTAGTTCCATTGTAAGAAGTTCAATTCCTATTGTAAATAAATAGGGTGCTAAAGGTTCTCCCTGGCAACAAACTCTCTCCAAATAAAAAAAATGGGGATAAATGTCCATTGTTAATGGCACAACTTTTGGATTTATTGCAAAATATTCTACACCAGTGACAAATGGATTCTCCAAAGTTACAAGATTTCAGAGCATCTTCCAAAAAGTCCCATTCAACCCAGTCAAAAGCTTTTTCAAAGTCTTTCAATAGGAGAAAACCAGATTAATTATTTTCCTCAAGATAGTGCATCAGGTCATACAGAATTCTTGTATTTTCACCAAAGGATCTCTTTTTCATAAACCCTTTTGGCTGTCACTAATGATAAACGGGAGGACTTTCTTGACCCTATTATCAATATATATCGAAGGAATATTGTAATCAGCGTTAAGTAGGAGATTAGTCTCCATTTTTAAAAATAAATGTCCTGTCTTTATCATCTTCTGCAATGCAAGTAATGATTCTCTGAGACTTAAATTATGAAAAATGTTTCATATCATATCCAGCGTTTAGAGACCCAAAGAGAAAACCACATGGATCTTTCCGAAAGAATTTGTAGAATTCAACTGCAACTCCATCGGAACCAGGGCTAGTTTCATATATCATATTTTTCTGAACTAAACCGCATTCTTCAAAAGTTAATTTACCTTCACACGAGATTCTTTCAAGAGCTGTAAGTTTTTTTTATCATGGTTAAAAATGTGGTTATGAGTTTCCAAATTATAATTGTTTTAGCTTTTGTATGATTTTTCATAAAAATCTTTCTGTTGATTTTAATATATCTTTTTGACCTATTGTCTTGTTCCATCTTCCATAATTAATTCTTTTATTGTTTTGTTTGTGTAATTTCTCTTTTCAAGATTAAGAAAAAATTTTGAATTTTTTTTTTACCAGACTCAAACCACCTTGCTTTGATCTTAACATTACATCTTCCACCTCCCTTTTCCTCACTTATTCTAAATCTGTTTGCTGTTTGTTCAGTTCTTCCATAATAGTGGGGTTATTTTTTTCATTCACTAAAGTATGTAAGGTATGTATTTCAGCTTCAATTTTCCTGAAATTATGTTTCTCCTGTTTTGCCTTAGCTTTGGAATACCTAATTGAATCTGATCTTATAATCATTTTAAGGATTTCAAAAATCAATTGATCAGCACAAGTTAGTTTCGCCTGAAGTGGGTTTTTCTTATCCCCTTCAAAATAGTATTCTTCTACTGTGATGGCTATACATTTTTTTTACCAAATGAATATATTCATTTTGCTTTAATAACTTGGAATTGAATTTCCAGTACCCAGAACCTCTGTGTAATGCATATATAGACATTTTTAGTGTTATGGCTAAATGATCTAATTTATAGCCAGGAATAATAGAGGAGTCCGTATAGTTTGAAAACATGTCCTCAGAGATTAAAAAATAGTCCAGTCTACTCTGTTTTACAGGGTTTGCCTGTCACCAGTGAATACTTTACCGTCGGGATTGACTGTTCTCCGTGGATCTAGTAAGCCAAGCTGATTCTTGATGTCCTGGACTGCTGTTCGGGGCATGGAGTGTTTATCATGCAAAATATTATAAAAGTCAAGCTCCATGTCCTGAACAACATTCCAGTCACCCCAAAAAATAACAGGGAATTGTCAAAATTTATAATATCCTCTTTCAAGTTTCTTAGAAAAAACCATCAACATTATCATCATTATGACCGTATAAATTCACTAGCGTAAATATCTCTCCATTAGCAGATACATCTAAGAGAATGTATCTGCCCTGGCAATCACTGATACATCTAAGAGAATGTATCTGCCCTGGCAATCACTGATACATCTAAGAGAATGTATATCCCCTGGTAATCACTGATACATCTAAGAGAATGTATCTGCCCTGGCAATCACTGATATATATAAGAGAATGTATATGCCCTGGCAATCACTGATACATCTAAGAGAATGTATCTGCCATGGCAATCACTGATACATCTAAGAGTATGTATCTGCCATGGCAATAACTGATACATCTAAGAGAATCTATCTGCCCTGGTAATCGCATCTGTTTCTGTGAATAAAGAATTCCAAATTATTTCTAAACAGGATAGCAACACCATCACTATTGCTAGATTGATGGAAAAAATTACACATATAACCCCATTTAGCCTCCCAATACTTTTCAATCTCAACTGTATCTCCGCTGTACTATGTGTCTCATGTAAACATATAATGGACGCATTCTTCTATTTGGCACAGCAGAAAATATCTCTTCCTTCGGGACTAGAACTGTGTAGACCCCTAACATTCACAAAAGTTTGATCTAGGTATCCATTGTTAAATTCTAGTTTGACTAAAACTTTTCACAGAGCTTATATAACTATGCATTACACAACCGGTACCATGAAAAGCAGTCGCATACACCGTGTGATACACTCTCCCACACGAACACGAGTTGTTTAAAAAAAATAGATGAATAAAGTACAATGTCATGCACCACTGGGTACATTTATGATATTTGAACATGGCACCAAAAAAAAAAAAAAAAAAATAAGCAAAACAAAACATGTAAAACATTCATACTAAATGACACTGGCAACTCCGCCTATGAATCTAGCACCAAAAATTCTGAAATATATATGACCAACATGAACGTTATATGCTCAATCTTTTCAAAATTCAAACACAATTATATGCAGATATCAAAATTTAGCTACAAGATTTTGCGAAGATTCTTAACAATTACAGGCTTTGTCCTTCTAAGAAAGCCACTTTTCTAACTTATAATATACATAGCTGAAATTAAAACTATGCACATTCCTTTTTTATTACAAAGTTTTATACCTCCAAGTGTCAATAGGGAAAATTATTTCACTTCTGGGTTGGGTTTGATTGTTTCATTGATGTCGTCAAAAGGTCAAATTTGTACCTTTTACGAGCTTTTGCATCATTTGAAATGAAATATCAGGCTCATTCAAAATGTTGGACGAGTAGTTAATCTATTTATGAGTCCCATATTTTACCCAGTGACATCTTCCACTATTCTTACATTAAATTTGCTCTTAAAATCCATTTTCTTCTCGGCGATGTTCACATTGTACTCTGCATTCCAAAATTTCACAATAAATGATTTAGGGGCACCATTGTTCCAGGGGATCCGATGTATCGCAAGAACATCCCTCTTATCTACGTCATGACCTGCAACATTCTTCACCATCTCTGCAAACTTTGCTCTTACATCTTCGTTTTGTGATTCAGGCATGTTCAAAATTGTGATGTTAATTTTTCTAGAGTATTGTCCCGTGTGGTTTGCGATCTTCATGGCTTCCGTTGAACAATCTTTAATATTTTGTATTTCTTCTCTTAACTTTTCACTTTCTTTACTTTAGTCCTTTGATTCTTCTCTTAGATGGTTATTCTCAAAGTTCACTGACTAAATTTGTCGTCCAAATCTTTTGTTTTGTCTACAATTTGTCTGTCTACTTCATTCATCAGTTCGACTTTAATTTTCTCAAACAGATGGAATACAATTTCAGAAACTAAGCCACTTAATTCCACTCTGGTCACTAATAAATTAATACCAGTTTTTATTTCAACTAGATCCCTCTGGATTAAGGCAACACTAATCACATCTTCATTATCTTATCAACAATCAAATGCCCAGACTGACAGCTTCGTGCATACCTTGTTAGTGGCTTGATGCTTTCCATCCAATCAGACCACAGCTAAAAGCTTTGATTTCAAGATCAATTACAATGGGGGTATCAATGATCGTTATGACAATATTCTAATTCCCGCCACTCCGGTGCCCAAAGACACAGCCGTCAGTATGGTGCCAACACCATCAACCTCTGTCAGTAAGGAGGTTTCAACCTCGCGGGTCTTTTTCAGGTGAAAATCTTGTGAGTCTTAGATTTTTGGGTATAACGACATTATAATTCCTGTATAAGTAGCGTGGTATGAAAGTGCAATTGATCTGGAGGAGTGGGGGCTAGCTCCCCTGCGGACACGCACCTCTAACCTATAGGCGCGGCTTACTGGCAAGACGGCTGTGATATAAAAAAAAGGTCAGTTTGCTTAATAACACTAGATCTGAAAAGAACACGGTCTTCAACGCGCCCACGAACACGCTCACCAAAAGTCACAAATACCATGCCATCTGTTCAGGAGGGCCTTACTCATATCCTGACACTGGACGCTGTCAGATTTGAGGTGCATCCTCTGTTTTAGTTTTAAGGGCCAAATCAATGGCACGGTAGTTATTTTCGACCTTTTTGTAGTAGTCGACATGCTTGCTTAGCCACTAATGCGGCAAATCTAAGGCTATGAGCGGTGGTTGGCTTTAGTCGCCACAGCAGACAACTTGAACGCTTTGTAGTACTAGCCATCCGAGAAGACCTCGAGAATCGGGCAGGGTACTGTGCAAATCTCGTCTTAAATAATAACCCGCGGAATGTACTGTTGGCTCAAACGTGCTGACGTCCATTCTGTGTGCCATTCCAGCGAAAGAATCTGTGGTAGGTTTGTGCACTGATACCACAACAGACAATTGCCACACCTTTTTATAATATCTTTAGCGAGGAAGTTGGTTGGGGGTAAGAACGAGTGGGTTGCGGTCCAGAGTGTCGTATTGCCAGAGCCTTATCCGCCGTTGAGATAGGAATGGCGGTGCGTTGCCAGTGGATTGTCGGTTCTGGGGGCTGTTGAGTCTGGCACGTGTATTGCTGTTTCCGCAGTTCAGAACTCGTGGGCATATAGGCTGCGCTGTCATTGGCTGCTAACAGTATTTCGTTTTTAACACGCCACTTTCCCCAAGGGAGGTCTAAACTCATACGACCCCTACAGAGTACGCATCGCATGTCGTAGTGGCAGTAGCAGAGTGGTTCGGCATAGGCGAGAAAATCGTCTAGCTAGGCCAGGTGCTCCAACTTGATGTAAATAGAGTCTGTGGCTAACGGCACGGCCTCAGTAGGAAACCTTTGCAGCATGTTGATAAGATTAATGCCCACGAAGCCAAGCATGGAGCCCGGACGTGCTTGTACTGTAGCTGCGAGTCGTCGTAGTATGTAATAGCGTGCCTAGATGGTGCTTTGTCGTAGCCAACCAAAGAGCTGGTTTCGCGGCAGGTGCGCACAAAAAAGTCCAGTTCGCCCTGGTCATCAACCAGCCGGCTCGTCAAGAGCTTGCAGCCGTTTGCACTATCGGCTGTAAATTTGCCGACAGTAATGCGACCCATTTCCCTGTCCTCCAGCAGCTGGACTTTAGTCTGTTACTTGTAGGAAATGATGGTCTCAGCCACCTCAAGGTGCATAAGCACGTCTGCCTTAACCATAAACCGCAGCAGCACAATGGGGTCCCAGCCACGGTCGTTGCGAGCATCCACGTTTTCTTTGGGCTTACTAAAGTGGCGGCTAAACCATGCGGGAATAACTGAGTGACAGCTGGGGTCAAAGGCCCAGAAGCGCAGCCGTGCAAACCCGGTGAGATATTGAGCTAAGAGGACCGTTAACAGACACACGGGTCACCCCACAGCATGGGTGACCAAACCAATAAAAGTATGGCGCACAGTCCCCCATACCCGAGAAGCTGCCGGGGTAGCAGGCGGCCATGTCAAACACCTTGTATTCTTCGGGGCTGTTCGAGAGACCACCATGTCTAAACTCGACGCATGCCCGCTGGATGTCCTCCAGTATAGCCGCTGTTGTGGGCTTCCATTCGCTTCGCTCTCGGGTAACACCAGATCTGTCGGAGGCTTCGCTAATTACTTTGGCCTCTAACTCGTCTGCTGCGAACGTCAAATTAAAACTGTGACATATGTACACCACAATACGTATTCACAACATTTTTTTCCGCACAGTTCTGTGCTCCTTTTTCGAAGTGAAGAACATATATTTTTGCAACGAAACATCATGTTTATGCTTGTAATCGCCAAGTATTATAAAAAATTGTACACGTTCATTCAAATTAAAAACAAATAAATAGGTACATCCTACTCCGATGTATGTTATCTAAACAAATGAACCATTTGCGGAGATGGGCACTTTTTGTTTTTTGGTTGGGTGGCGGGTAAAAAATTGTTTTCCTGCTGGGAGAGATTTTTTTAAAAAAAGGTATAGCTTTGGTGCAGCAGGGCGGGCGGGCCGCTATGACCACCCGACCACTTTTCCCTTTGGGAGGCACGGCGGGTGAGCAGCCCTCCTACTGCCGTTACAATATAATTCTTCGTTTTATCATTGGGAGCCGAGGCGGGTCAAATATGCACTATCTGACTTTTTTTTAAAAACGTTTTTTTTTTTTTTTTTTTTTGGGGGGGGAGCACTTCAGTGCTCTCCAAAGATAAGGATTTATCTGTAAGTCTAAGGTCCCATAGTGCCTTTCACAAGTATAAGGTCCCATAGTGCCTTTCATAAGTATAAGGTCCCATAGTGCCTTACATAAGTATAAGGCCCCATAGTGCCTTACATAAGTATAATGTCCCATCGTGCCTTACATAAGTGTAAGGTCCGATAGTGCCTTACATAAGTGTAAGGTCCCATAGTGCCTTATATAAGTGTAAGGTCCGATAGTGCCTTACATAAGTATAAGGTCCCATAGTGCCTTACATAAGTGTAAGGTCCCATCGTGCCTTACATAAGTATAAGGTCCCATAGTGCCTTACATAAGTATAAGGTCCCATAAGTGCCTTACATAAGTGTAAGGTCCCATAGTGCCTTACATAAGTATAAGGTCCGATAGTGCCTTACATTAGTGTAAGGTCCCATAGTGCCTTACATAAGTGTAAGGTCCGATAGTGCCTTACATAAGTGTAAGGTCCCATAGTGCCTAACATAAGTGTAAGGCCCGATAGTGCCTTACATAAGTGTAAGGTCCCATAGTGCCTTACATAAGTGTAAGATCCCATAGTGCCTTACATAAGTGTAAGGTCCCATAGTGCCTTACATAAGTGTAAGGTCCCATAGTGCCTTATATAAGTATAAGGTCCCATAGTGCCTTACATAAGTATAAGGTCCCATTGTGCCTTACATAAGTATAAGGTCCCATAGTGCCTTACATAAGTATAAGGTCCCATTGTGCCTTACATAAGTATAAGGTCCCATAGTGCCTTTCGTAAGTGTAAGGTCCCATAGTGCCTTACATAAGTATAAGGTCCCATAGTGCCTTATATAAGTCTAAAGTCCCATGGTGCCTTACATAAGTATAAGGTCCCATTGTGTTTTACATAAGTATAAGGTCCCATAGTGCCTTTTATAAGTCTAAAGTTCCATCGTGCCTTACATAAGTATAAAGTCCCATAGTGCCTTGGATAAGTATAAGGTCTCATCGTGCCTTACATAAGTCTAAGGTCCCATTGTGCCTTATATAAGTATAAGGTCCCATAGAGCCTTACATAAGTATAAAGTCCCATAGTGCCTTATATAAATCTAAACTCCCATAGGGCCTTACATAATGCTAAGGTTGCATAGTGCCTTACATAAGTTTAAGGTCCCATAGTGCCTTATATAAATCTAAAGTCCCATAGTGCCTTACATAATTCTAAGGTTGCATCGTGCCTTACATAAGTGTAAGGTCCCATAGTGCCTTACATAAGTCTAAAGTCCCATAGTGCCTTACATAAGTCTAAAGTCCCATAGTGCCTTACATAAGTCTAAAGTCCCATAGTGCCTTACATAAGTCTAAAGTCCCATAGTGCCTTACATAAGTCTAAAGTCCCATAGTGCCTTACATAAGTCTAAAGTCCCATTGTGCCTTACATAAGTCTAAGGTATGGTCTACATTCACCGAACATATACTGTTAATTATGGCAGAATACTATACACCGTGCCGTACATATGCCTATGGTACAGTTTACATTCACCAATCATGAGGAAGAGTGACTTTAGTCGTTAGAAGACACTTTTTTCCCCCACTCACGACCTATAGAATAAACTTTCGTAAACCTAGTTTTAATCCACACAGATGTATTTTGTAATTCAGATAAGGAAAATGTTAAATTTAATGCATGAAAATCACTGACATTATTAATTTTTTTAAAAGAAATCATTTAATCCTCGCCTCAATTAATAATACCGGCGCAGCAGTTTTAATACATATCCCTTTTATTACACTCTGGAATATATTAAAACTAGTTTCAAAACACTTTAGGGTTTAATGAAACCGGTTTCAAAGCACTCTAAAGTGTATTGAAACTGGCATAATACCAGTTTTAAAAACGCCACACATTTTTCAAACAATCTACATTTATTGTACAAAAATTATCCAATACGAATATTGTTTGGTGATGAAAATAAATCTGATGTTATGATTACTTAAACCGAAGACACAATATGCGTGGATGTAGATATTAAATGTATTTATGGATTATTTAACATTAAAAATAGAAAACTGAGATATCTTTATTGCTTGAAAGGACTGATGAATATCAAATGCAGATATTAATTAAATGCGACTAACATACATGTAGATACAAATAGTTCATGAAATATACATTATATTTTGAATAGGTCTCTTGTGTACCTATACATGATTTATTAAGTTTGAACCGTTTAATGAATTACACGTGTATTTGAAGACTTAGTTTGTTTAATGGCTGTTGACTGTATTTGAAGACTTAGTTTGTTTAATGAATTACGCATGTATTTGAAGACTTAGTTTGTTTAACGAATTACGCATGTATTTGAAGACTTAGTTTGTTTAACGAATTACGCATGTATTTGAAGACTTAGTTTGTTTAACGAATTACACATGTATTTGAAGACTTAGTTTGTTTAACGAATTACACATGTATTTGAAGACTTAGTTTGTTTAACGAATTACACATGTATTTGAAGACTTAGTTTGTTTAACGAATTACACATGTATTTGAAGACTTAGTTTGTTTAACGAATTACACATGTATTTGAAGACTTAGTTTGTTTAATGAATTACGCATGTATTTGAAGACTTAGTTTGTTTAACGAATTACGCATGTATTTGAAGACTTAGTTTGTTTAATGGCTGTTGACTGTATTTGAGGACTTAGTTTGTTTAATGGGAGTTGAATTAAGGTAAATTTTTACTTTGTCATCTTATGTGATTTGATCATATGGTATTCAATACATTGTGCCATCTCCATCTTAAACATAATGATATTTTATTAAATTATCCGAAAATCTAAAACATACAAATTTCAGTATCTGTATTGTAAATAAATGCTTGAGAAACTTACTCCTTGTTGCTATGATACCGATATAAATGCTTGAGAAACTTACACCTTGTTGCTATGATACCGATGTAAATGCTTGGAAACTTACTCCTTGTTGCTACGATACCGATATAAATGCTTGAGAAAATTACTCCTTGTTGCTATGATACCGATATTGAGTATCTGTTGAATATGTTTCCTAATAATAAAAAGAAATTAACAGGGGTGTGCCTTCTGAAGCGTGTGCCATTATTTATTACTTACTTAGAACACTACATTAACCTCGAAATAATTAAATACATATAATTAGCAATCGAATCGTTATTCTGACAGGAACCATACAATTAACACTCTGTTAAATGACTGAATAATATCTTCTAAATATATTTTCTCTATTTAGATGTGATATATTGCCTATAAATATATACAGACTAAGTCAAGTAAATCAATGTAACGAACGTCAGACCTGTCTATTAAGTTCACCCATGTGACTGGCACAAACTAGTTTTTAAGAGCAGGTTATCTTTATAATATACAGGTAAGAATGTAATGTATATTTAAATCCGACTTATTGTACTGGATATGGTAATGACCACTATATCATATATGACTGTATGCAATAACATGCTCACGACTTCAATTTCTTTGCATGTTAGCCATTAAGGCACAGTAGCAATGTGATATATTAACAGTAACAAGTAAATAATCAGGAACAACAAATATATGACAGTCTGACCCCTTTTCCTGCGTTTGCTTATCTTCATCACGTGACTTAAAATATCTACTAATAGGAAAATATGTGACTTAAAATCAGTGCTAGATTACCCAATAGGCAGACTAAGCACGTGCTTAGGGCACCAGCAAAGCAGGGGCACCACAAAATAAGAAGAAAAAAAAGAAGAGAAATTACGGTTTAGTGTTGTTTTTATTTTGAATTACATGGGGGGGGGGGGGGGCACCATAATCTATTGAGTGCTTAGGGCCTTTAAAGGTCTTAATCCGGCTCTGTTTAAAATATCTACTAATAGGAAAATCATATCTATAAATATTATGTTTGATAATTTAAGAAAAATCCCACTATTGCTAGCATGCATCTACATCATACATAATTTTAATTCTCTTCAGTTAATTACATCATACATAATTTTAATTCACTTCAATTAATTACATCATACATAATTTTAATTCACTTCAGTTAATTACATCATACATAATTTTAATTCACTTCAGTTAATTACATCACACATAATTTTAATTCACTTCAGTTAAGTGCTTCATATGGAGGTGAGCAACAAGATGAACTCGCATACAAATTATCCATTTTTAAAATATACTGTGAGAGAGAGAGAGAGAGAGAGAGAGAGAGAGAGAGAGAGAGAGAGAGAGAGAGAGAGAGGACGGAGAGACTGGTGCATATGGATGATGCACAGTTACAGACCAATATATGCACAACTTAAATGGCAAGTTGAGAAAATCCTAGTATTGCACAGCTGAGAGGCAACAATATTGTACAGTTGAGAGGCAAGTTCAGAAAAACTTTTTCGAAGTGCACACATCGTTCAAATTGTCTTTTTAAAACATATTATCACGGGGGGGGGGGGGGATCATTAAGAGATAACTGTTGGAACAGTTGTTTTCTAATTTAGAATAATGCTTCCTCGCGGGGATTGTAACCCGAAATCCATGCCATTTATTGTGTACCTGGGTTCTGTGACTGCAAATACAAAGTGTTAAAAAAACAAAAACAAAAACAAAAAAACAATTAACAAAAACAAAACAAAACAAAACAACAACTGTAGGAAGAAGAAAAGTAAATGAAAAGAAAAATATAAAAGATATGTGAAATTTGAAGTTTAGCCAACGACACCTTCCCGTCTCTTAGAGACCCCAAGTGAAAAATATTGAGTCATGTTTTTCATATAGACAGAAACATTTTCATTTATTTATATGGTCAAATGGGTGCGTGAGGTTACATGTTCAAAATATGGCGGTAAATGCAATGCATGAAAATATCTACTTGATATACTGAACTCAATTTCTTCAGGAAAAATAGGTGCAAATGTTAGTACATGTGTACGGAGAAAAATAATAATAAATAAGAATAAATATCAAGTCTTGTCTCCGATGAGGGTAGAAAGATGTGTTGTACTCCCTTTGTATTCATCGTCATAGCAGTAGAAAAGAAGAAACAATCCATAGTTTATTTATCTATAACTATGTTGGAAAAAGGCTTACAAAGAATAGCTATATGAACACATGGCATTCTATATATAGAAGTTCTGTAAACATAAATGCCTGGATTATCTCATATTCTGCTGCTATTCAGTCCGGATTAGAAGGAGATGGAGTTACAGACGAACATACGGACAACATCACAATATCTCCTGAAGCTTTAGATAAAATGGGGATAATTATACTTTAAAAGAACAGAAATGGGTGGTATATGCAGGGGTCAATATTTGTTGGATGTCCGAATTCGTCTTTCCATGCGAAATAAACGGCATTTCAATAGTTTCCAAGTCATGACACAGGGGCTAAGCTCCTGGGGAAAAGGACAGGTCCAAAGGCTGACGTCAGTTACGTGACATACTATACAAGGTATATATTTAAAATATTATACTTTCAATTAACTATTTTAATGTGTTTCTTTAACAACAATTGTGTGTATCAAAATGGCTGGTTTCTCCTTATGTATAAATGTAAATTTTACAAACAATTTAAGATATTATGGTGTCATACTTTATTGTCAAAATATTTGCGCAGCATGTGGCAAAAACACTAATAACATTACTATCAACAGACCTTGCGATGATGCTGAAAAATATTGTGTGCTGAAAATATAATAATAATAATAATAATAATAATAATAATAATAATAATCAGATAAATAGTTTTCTGCGCATTAAATTGGATTTTATTTCCACGAGTGTATTTGAACTAAAGGGAGTGTTTTGAAACTAGTTAAAAAATACTCTAAGGAATGTTTTGTAGCCGGGAGTGTTTTCAAAGAATACACCAACACATCTAAAAACAAACAGGTCCTGACGAAAATGGTTAGGTTTTGCCTAGGACTATAATGGACGCAATTATGCAGTATTTAAATATGGAGAAGATAGCGACACTATTGTCGATGTTAGCCATTTAATCATTTAGTTGGAGGAGGTGATTTATGGAAAGAAAATGTGTGATGGCTTTAAATAACTATATGAATGCAATACACGAGCACGTTTCTCATCCGATGATTGAGAAGATTACAAGATCAAAAATATTCAATTTTTTTTCCATACGTACGCAAGCCGAGTAAGCATTTAACAAATATAAAAAATTGGCAACTTTTTAAGAGAAATGATGAAATCTGCCTGACGATAATATGTTTTAAATCAAGACTTGTCATAAATGTGTTATTTCTTCAGTTAGTAATTAAGCGGCAAATTAAGTACTTTCTTTAACGTTTCCAGGTTGTTAGTAAAGCTGCTCAGAAATTGCTTACTTAAAAATGAGACGGTTAATAACATGCAAGTTAAAATGTCTTATCCAGCACGTAATGTTTGACTGCTCAGCCTATTCAAGAAAGTGCACAGTTAAAAATGAGACGGTTAATAACATGCATGTTAACATGTCTTATCCAGCATGTAATGTTTGGCGGCTGAACCTATTCAAGAAACGGCAATTAGAATGAGATATTATGTAAGTCACGGACTCGAACCATATTTATCAAGATACTCATTTTCTGTGCCTAATATCTTCACTGAGAGAGCACTCTGAGTGAATTACGAAGAAATAACTCTAAACAATTTAGTCTGGGCTTCGTATCTAATAGCAAACACTCTAAATGCAATCTCATAGAAAGTAGTCTTTACATGGGAAATCACTCTTTGAATTTTTTCTTTGACTGGTACCTTGTACAGTGATTAACAAAACAAGACAATTTTGTTATATATTAACTGGTGATCATTCTGGAACAGAATAGCACACGTACAATCTCAATGCACAGTTTATAAATAGTTCTTTAATATTGAAACAGGTTTTTTTTGGTACTAAAAACAGCACGGAATCTAAAATCTTGAACACGTTTTCTTTTTATTAGCTCTGCGTTAGATATTTTCTAAAACAAGCTTTGAACAACTACATTCAGTGAATACAAATTTAACTTCATATTAAATAGTACTCAAGCCCTCTGGGAGCTTGATTAAAACAATTACCAATGGCATACCCTTATACGTTCGATACCTAGCGGTCAAACTAAACGAGACAACTTTTAACGGCTGATTAAGGTACCTACAAAGAGGCGTATTGTATTGAATATATGTCACAAAGCACACTGGCATAATACATTAGCAGTAACACAAATGATGACCTCTAGCCAACTACTTCAACTATTAGAATACTATTTTAATGCTACGCCATTAAAAAAAATATAAAAAAATAAAAAATAAAATCGAAAGTACTAAATTTGTAGTGAGCTGCGTTGGCTCATCATCAGTCTAACTAATTACTATCCTGATCTGATGCATATAGGTAAACTGTCACGATTTAAACATTGCACGCACTTTTTAAGTTTCGTTTACTGTAAGGTTACTCTGATTTAAACTTGTCGAAAGAAATGTTATGATCAGAAAATTTTGTTGCGCACACGGATTAATGATAAGTTTCCAAAGAGCATAATAGAGATATTATGCAAAGGGAGATAATAGAGATATATACATCCTCTTTTGATTTTACATGAATATGGATAAAACAAATTTGCTCGTGTGAATTGTTATTTTTTTAAATGTATGCTTATTAGTGTGTTTTTTTATTGTGTTTGATAAATTGCTTAAGCTACTATTATGATGAAGAATGTAAGTACATTACGTATATTTTTTAAACATTCAGATAAATTCTATATTTAATTATAGTGTGTGTGTGTGGTATGTACACATTTTAAAGAATGATCAAACTTTATATAATGATCTTATTGTTGCTTGTCTGTCGAACACAGTGGATAGTAATCACATTTTAATCATTATGAAAGGTGATCATTATTGTTTGATTCAAGAGTTCTGAAAATCAATGATTTATAAAATGTTTTATTTTTTATTCAGGCATATGATATGGTTGAATTGGTTATAATGAATCAATAATGAAAACAATATGCTACGTTATGTTTGCAAACAGTATCTTAACTAAGATATTTGAAGTTTACATTTAAATAAACAGAGTAAATAATGTTATGACATTTCTACGTACTTAAGTTCCGAATAGATAGCTCTTATTTTTGGGGTTGATTGTTTACTACTTCTTTGGTATAATCGAGGGTCGCTTTGACTGTAGATCCAGTCTGCTCTAACAGTATGGATACACCCCCGTCATGGGCATGCAAACATTTCTTCATTCATTTAACACACATGTTCGTTCTCATCAATTCGTCATTAGTATGATAGTGCGACTGAGTTGATTGGTCTGAGTTTCTGTCTAGGATGACATCAGATCGATGCCAAGCGACTTGAGTGGAAAATACTTCAGATTACATGTTATGCAAAACTACTGGTGCACCATAATCCTCAGAAGGGTAGTTTCTCAACGACAAAAGATTTAATTACTTCAAGAGCTACTAACCTTTAGTTTCGTCCAGGTGCTCCAATGTGTGTCAAATTCAAGTGTGTAATTAAAGCGGATATTACCGGTTCATTTGAAGTTAAATAACAACGTAATAAAAAAAGAAAAACACGGCGACATCCCACAACAACACCCCACCACAATTCCGCTATACAAAAAGTGACGAATCTGCCCCTTGTCATGGTCAGGTGCACCAAAATCCTCAGAGATGACTCTTTGGATTGACGGTCAAGAGAGAAAGCAGACGGGTTTTTGCATAACTTTGAAATTAAGTTCAATGGTCAAAATGTCAAAGGTCACAAAAAAACAAGAATTGTAAATGTTTGTGTAAAAATGTTAGCTTCAATTAAAGGGAATAAAAGCACAAAAAGAGTATTTAATGTCTTTAAATTATCTTGAGGTGATAAATACAGACCAAGAATGACAATCTGTTACAACTGAAACTTTAACATTTAATAGCTTACAGCATTTTTTCAAACATTTAAGACTTTTGAATGATTTCAAATTTATGCTAAATTGTGCTGTTTCCAAAGATGAATCTATTAGAGACAACTCATAATTTCAAGTTCCTGACAATGTCTTACATTTAACTATAATTTATGTAAATAACATTTCTGTTTTTGTAGAGTCTTTTACCACATTATGCTGTCTCTCAACTTTAGTTGATTCTTGAACCCAGCAAGTCCTGCCATAGTATACAACTGATCTGTTTATTTTCCCATGATGTATCTTTAGTCAGGATTTGAAATTACGTTAAAATTAATACAGATTATTCTAATTATTTCCCGGCTCACTAGGCAATGGTATAGAGCTCCGGACAATAATTTTCGTATTTGAAGGTAGACATGAAATTTGTAAAATGATTTCACTAACTCTGGTACACTGTGATCTGTAAAATGTCAGTAAGATATTTCTCAGCAGGCTGTTGCGATCCATGCTCCCCAATTAAGTTGATTCTGCCAGAATTCCACGTGACACCGTCCTCTATATTTGTTAACAGAGTCATCACTGTCAAATCTTAAAGTGTAGTTATCAAACATGTTTAATGGTTTGCGTGTGAAATTGTTGATTTTAGTGTAATATATTTTCATCTCTTAAATTAAATATGCAATGTCTAAATTATTTCTGCAATGTCTAAATTATTTATGCAATGTCTAAATTATTTCTGCAATGTCTAAGTTAACCGGAGATTTATCTAAGATGCGGGATAAGGGGCACTGCTTTTTAATTTCTTACATCTGAAGTTCATTATTTAATTGTCATAAATTTCATACATCAACCAAATCGTGAATTATAACACATTTTTGATAAGTTTCAGGCATTTTCTCTGTTGGTTTCAATTTACTTCTCTCATTTAATTGGGTTCTGCTTTACGGTACCGTATCGTGAATCCGTGTGTGCAACAAAATGTTCCGGATCATAACATAATGGTTTCTATACGTTTAAGTCAGAGTAAAATTGCAGTAACTGAAAATTCAAGTGGCCTGGATTTTTTTTCATCGTGACATTTTACATTTATGTGTCAGTCCAGGATAGTATGTAGTAACATGGATGATGAATCGAGATAGCACACTTCTCATTTAATACTTTGGATTGTTTTTGACGGCACATCAATCAAATTAAGCAGTATTCTAATAGCTCAAGGGGTTGGCTAGGGTCATTGTTTGTTTTACTGTTTACATGTTTGTTACTTTTATACCCAGACTAACACAAAATTTGAAGCTTGCATCCCGACCCTTGTTGATTCTGTCTGCAAAAACTCAATCTAAACATTTTTGTTATACATTAACGACAAGATTTTATGTCATCTCCAGCATTCTTTTTATTATAGTTCTCACACGTTTAAATTTAGAGATTAGACTTTGAACAAAATCTCTAAAAAATAATGTAATATTCCAAATATCGATTGATCCGTTAATCCAAATATTTGATCCTGATCACAAAGCTGACAGATTAGGCATTAGAATCGTTCTTATTATCGCTCTTCTCAGCTTCACCAACACCATCATCTGTCTTCTCTTCCCGAACTTGGGTGGGATCGCTGAACATCGACACCTGAGACAAATATTGAATATTGATTTATTAGATGATGTCTTTTTCTATGGAGGAAATATAAATTAAAAGAATGTACATGGTTACTATCTTAATGGCAATTGAGATTTCTTTCCTTGATGCCAAATGAGATTATTTTCATTGATAATATGTCAATGATACTTGTCTTGATGCCAAATAGATTATTTTCCTTGATACCAAATGAGATGATTTCCTTGACACTAAATGAGATTATTTTCCTTGATACCAAATGAGATGCTTTCCTTGATACCAAATGAGATTATTTTCCTTGATACCAAATGAGATTAGTTTCATTGATACGAAATGCGATACTTTCCTTGATCCAAAAATGAGATACTTTCCTTGATACCAAATGAGATACTTTCTTTGATACCAAAAATGAGATACTTTCCTTGATACCAAAAATGAGATACTTTCCTTGATACCAAATGAGATACTTTCCTTGATACCAAATGAGATACTTTCCTTGATACCAAAAATGGGATACTTTCCTTGATACTAAATGAGATACTTTCCTTGATACCAAAAAGGAGATACTTTCCTTGATACCAAAAATGAGATACTTTCCTTGATACCAAATGAGATACTTTCCTTGATACCAAAAATGAGATACTTTCCTTGATACCAAATGAGATACTTTCCTTGATACCAAAAATGAGATACTTTCCTTGATACCAAATGAGATACTTTCCTTGATACCAAAAATGGGATACTTTCCTTGATACCAAATGAGATACTTTCCTTGATACCAAATGAGATACTTTCCTTGATACCAAAAATGAGATATTTTCCTTGATACCAAATGAGATACTTTCTTTGATACCAAAAATGAGATACTTTCCTTGATACCAAAAATGAGATACTTTCCTTGATACCAAATGAGATACTTTCCTTGATACCAAATGAGATACTTTCCTTGATACCAAAAATGGGATACTTTCCTTGATACCAAATGAGATACTTTCCTTGATACCAAAAATGAGATACTGTCCTTGATACCAAATGAGATACTTTCCTTGATACCAAATGAGATACTTTCCTTGATACCAAATGAGATACTTTCCTTGATACCAAAAATGAGATACTTTCCTTGATACCAAAAATGAGATACTTTCCTTGATACCAAATGAGATATTTTCCTTGATACCAAAAATATGATACTTTCCTTGATACCAAATGAGATACTTTCCTTGATACCAAATGAGATACTTTCCTTGATACCAAAAATGAGATACTTTCCTTGATACCAAAAATGAGATACTTTCCTTGATATACTTTCCTTCATACCAAATGAGATACTTTCTCAAACATCAGTGTAATAATACATTAATTGCTAACTTAATTATAACTCACAAAATAGCTGCACGTATTATTTACCTTTATTATTTGATTGTCGACTTTAAAATAAAGGACGATGTACAAAGCAGAGTTTGGGGAAACAGTACGTAGACGGGAAAACAATGCATTATAGAAAAAAGTCCTTCATTCTCTTACATGTAGTAAGTTAGACGGAATAGCAATGCATTATGGAAAAAAGTCATGTACTCTCTTACATGTATTACGTTGGACGGGAAAGCAATGCATTATTGAGAAAAGTCCTACACTCTCTTACATGTATTACATTGGACGGGAAAGCATTGCATTATGGAGAAAAGTCCTACACTCTCTTACATGTATTACATTGGACTGGAAAGCAATGCATTATGGAGAAAAGTCCAACATTCTCTTACATGTATTACGTTGGACGGGGAAGCAATGCATTATCGAAAAAAGTCATACACTCTCTTACATGTATTACATCGGACGGGATAACAATACATTATTTCGAAAAATCCCACACTCTCTTACATGTATTACATTGGACGGGATAACAATACATTATTGAGAAAAGTCCTACACTCTCTTATATGTATTACATTGGACGGAAAAGCAATGCATTATAGAGAAAAGACCTACACTCTCTTATATGTATTACATTGGACGGGAAAGCAATGCATTATAGAGAAAAGACCTACAATCTCTTACATGTATTACATTGGACGGGATAACAATACATTATTGAGAAAAGTCCTACACTCTCTTATATGCATTACATTGGACGGGAAAGCAATGCATTATAGAGAAAAGACCTACACTCTCTTACATGTATTACATTTGACGGGAAAGCAATGCATTATAGAGAAAAGTCCCACACTATCTTAAATGTATTACATTGGACGGGATAACAATACATTATTGAGAAAAGTCCTACACTCTCTTATATGTATTACATTGGACGGGAAAGCAATGCATTATAGAGAAAAGACCTACACTCTCTTACATGTATTACATTGGACGGGAAAGCAATGCATTATAGAGAAAAGTCCTACGCTCTCTTACATGTATTATATCAGACGGGAAAGCAATGCATTATTGAGAAAAGACCTACACTCTTTTACATGTATTACATTGGACGGGAAAAAATGCATTATTGAGAAAAGTTATACGCTCTTACATATATTGCATTAGACGGGAAAGCAATGCATTATAGAGAAAAGTCCTACACTCTTTAACATGTATTACATTGGACGGGACAACAACGCATTATTGAGAAAAGTCCTACACTCTCATATTATCGATAAGGCTTTAGAAATGCAATTTTTTTTCTTAAAGTTTTTACGTCATTCGAAATGGCATAGAATGGTTAGTATACTTGAAGGTCAAGAAATATTACAGACGTTAGTGACATCATAATCATAATGACGTCATTTACAGTATCAATGCTTGCACTTATGTGAGATTAATAGAATCTTTCATATGCATCGGTGTATGATAGGAAAATTCAACCCGAAGGTCAGAATGTTGCACCAGACACATGCATATGACGGATTCTGTTAATCCCAAAATATCTTTCCCACATGTACAACCTGTGCCAGACTTATTACGGGAATGACAGAAATTGTGATCTTTTAGAAGCAAGGCAAAATAATTCTCCCTCCCGTAGATTTCTAACATCTACTGCAATCTACTGCATTTGACAACATCATCTTTGATATGATACAAACTCTCTCGTTTGTTGCATGTAGTCAACATAAAAACACGTGTATATATATTGTATATATATTGTATATATATATATATATATACACACACACTGGAAAAGTAACAGATATTGAAAACAATGGTCGCTAAAATACCTGTATGTCGCCATACAGCGGGTTGTCAAAGCCGCGGTCAGTTATCGGCTGCTGTTCGGATTGACTTATGGCCGTTGAGGTCAACTCCAATTCAAAGGACTTTGGCGGCTGCAATGACAAAGTGATAAAATAAAGACGCACTATGTGATTTAAACCATGATAATAATAATAATAATAATGATAATAATAATAATAACAATAATAATATACAGTTAATAACAATGTTATCCATCTTTTCATGACGAGAAACGACTGGGATTAAGAATCTTGTTATGTAAATTCATTGTGGTCGTCAATGTATTGGCCGAGAAGTTACGATAGCATATTATGTATATTTATTACTCATAATGCAACATGGTGTTTATTTTTCTTCTTGTGACAGCTTCGGTTTGGTTTTGTTAAATGGCTTTGTCACAACATGAAACTGAGCTAGTTAGAATGGACAGGAAAGAAAGTCTTACACATTGCTACGGTATACAAATCTAGTTCAGCTAACCCAAACATATTTCTACCCTTTAACATTGTTACGTGAAGAGAGTAGTGTGATACAGTCGTCAGCATTGAATTTATTTGGCACAAGAACCCGTCCTACCGGGTTACATAGTAAATTTAGAAAACTGTTTAATTGTATTTTTGTCCCCAACAGATCCTTAAAATAAGGGTTGTATTTTAAGGAAGAATTTTGAGAAGTGCTAAAAGTGTAGCTTACTGAAGAATTAACAACTAAATGCCATCGTTTTAAGAGGGTCAAGTTTCCCGGAAAATTCGCAAAAGTACCGTTTTTGCTGAAAGTTCTTAAAGGCAACGGTAATTGCGTCATTTGTGGAACATCCTGTCTGCTAGTGTCTGTTATATGAACAAACATACCTCCAAAGGGGCTGAGCCATACATAGGGTTGTCAAATCCTTGGCTAAAGCCGACATTTTCCGGTGGCGGTGTTGACCAACTGAAGGCAACAGAGGGTGGTACGACCACTTGCGGCTTCCGGATGTTGCGCAGTGAGAATCGGTCAAACACTTGGTACCTCTGGTCACCTTCGGGGCTGCGTCAAAATAAAAAATCTCATAAGTATTCATGTATCACTGCCTTATAATTAATCTGACCATCATACGTCACGAGCATATGGAATATTTTGGGCTTTTTAGCAGTGAGGTTAAGTCAGACACGATTAACAAATCGGTCAAATTAATAGAAAAAAATTGGAACCGCTCAGTCGAGAAAATCAGTCAAGATAACAAGCTACTCCTTTATTGTCTGCGATGGGCGATATGGTGTCGCAAAATATCGCTTAAAGCACATACCTTAAGCAGGCCTTAAAAGTTGTATCCCTATCTTTGACCGCTTGGTATCGCTTGTGTAGCGGTTCCCCTACAGGGGAAAATGACGTTGTCGGTGTAGTAGGCCAGTTTCGCAATACTTGAAAAAATGATCTTGCATTATCTCGCATAATTTCGAAATTCCAAAACGAGGCGCTCACTGCTTGGAGATTAACACACAATCAAAATGTTCGAGAGTGAAAAGTATATCGATTATAGCCTAGAGGATTTACAGTGTTTAACCGTCAAACAATTAACAGAAATCTTAAGTCTGAAGAATGAGAGTGTCAGCTGACAAAAGGTCACGCTAATGTAATGTACCTACGCTTTAATTTACATGAAAAAGGACGATTCTTGGTTTTTTAAAAAAAAAGACTGCAAGTGTGATGTTGACATCCAACTGTCAAATGATCCAACATTTTACAATCTGTCGTGGCTTTCCAAAAACACTGAATGGACAAGAGATTTTTAAATAGTACCAGAAACTAATTTCCATAAGATTGATCCCTATTTAGTAGAGAAAACAAAAAAGTTCGCCTCCTCAACGATGAATAGTCAGTGAGCATGTGAAGTACCGTGGGAATTTTGTGATGAAAGCAAGCCACTAGTTTGCGTGTCTTAAGGAGATCCCAAATAACTTGTTGGCAGTTTGTAAATTTGCTCTGGTGTCGGCTGTGAATTATTGAAAAACAATCCAAAATAATATTCTGATACCAATTCGGTTAAAGAGATAAACATAGTTGTAAGTGTATAAAGTGGACCAGGTATACCTAAATATGTCAATATGTATGCAAAATGAAAATACAGCAATCAGAGTGACCACAGGCATTGGCTGTGCCTTCATAACATGAGTTTATGAAAAACAAAATTTGTGACTTTCATGTAAAACAATGATCGAGTTCTCACGACTTATCAAATATGTAAACCTGAGCCGAGGAAATGGAATAGTCTGGCAAGAATTTATTATAAGGACTGCTATTACTCATCACATAAACTGTGTGTATTGATTGCTTTAAATTCTGACATTTATAGACCGATCTACACCTAAGTCTTTGTTAACAGATGTTACAGTATTATAGGGAAATGCATATTTACTGCGGGCTTAATACTTAAAAGTCTAATGCTACCACTCAAGCAATGTCCACAGTTGCAGGTACACCAGCTAGTTCATAGGGACATGTCATCATTTTCTCCCTCCTCCTCCTCATGCACTGGGTTCGATTGTTCCATGTTGTCACACGCCTCCACAATGTTGGAACAGCCACATATGTCGTTGCAGCTAAACCTTGCTTTCCGATAAATGCACCTAGCTGATTTATATCTCGTTTTGGTGCAGCCACAATTCACCAAGTGGATTACAGACTTTGGTTCTGGAAGTTGAAGGGTCATGATTGGGGCCCAATCTCACCCTTCTAATTTGTGGTGATGGGATCTCAGGGTTTGCCTTGGTGTCATCGTTCCAGTTAATGACCTGGTAGTGAGTCCGTTAAAATGCTTGATGTAGTGCATCTTGTGTAGGTGGTAGCATTTCCGATTGTGCCTGCTTCTTTGTGAACAGCCACCACCTCAATTTCTCCACCTTTGATATCTGAGTTTGAGGTAGGTACACCTTAGAGATAAACTGCTCAATAGCAGCAAAGGTGTCATCAGTAGGCACTGAGGGTATGCCCAGGCTTGCAAGTGCAGTTTTGATGTTATCACTGGCATCTTGGAAACCTTTCTAGAAAGCTAGTTTTCCCTTTCCGGCAAAACTTCCTGTATTGTCGGCACCACTGATGGCATGGAATCCTGGCAAGGCGGCAGCCTTGCTAGATTCAAGGGCTTCATAGATGGGTCTGAGTGGGATGACGCGGCGTCTCTGACCAGTTCCGGTTACAAAGTTCGTGCCCTTGCACAATTCTGGATACCGTCGGATAGACAACACAACTGTGCTCGGCAGTTCCTTCATCGAGCGCCTCAGATCTGGCCCAGTGAGCTCCAGCTTTGATACCTCATTTTCAGATTGACATCTCTGGTAGATAACCATGGCAGTAGCATGCATGGTACGTTTCGCGTTTACGTGTCTTCTGCAAAGTCAACACTGTCCAGAGCAAAGAAGACATGTCTTCCGTGAATAAAATCAGGGGGCAAGTAAATGCTATCATTGACCAGCATTCTCTGGAGTACGGTTGCGGCTATCTGCCCTTCCACTCGCAGAAGTCTGCTGTATTCAACTGACATCCCAAATCTATGCAAGATGTCGATGAATTTCTTGCTTCGAATGACTTGACGAATGGCTACGCCAACTGCTAACTGTTGTAGCATTTCACGTGTTGACCTCATGGTTTGTGCTTTTTTGTTGCCGACTTGCTGCCGGGATTGGAACATCGTCACCGTATTTTGTATTATGTTCATGGCATGCTTGTTCACTTGTGAAGACTTCCTGTCGGTTGATAGCGTTGTGTTTTGTCCCCGAATGACCCACCGATAGAAGCTGTACAGATCTTTTGGTAAATGTTTCTCTGTAACATCTGTAGGTGAACCACTAATTGTCCATTTGTTAGCTCTACTGGTTGCTTTTCTCAGTACAAGAAGCTGCATTGTACAGAACCTTTATGTCCATGTCACTGTCCACTTTGCTCTCTTCCAACAGCTGAATTCCAACATCTCTTGTGCTCTTGAGGGTTACACGTTCTGCTTCATTCACACGTTTTGGTTTGTGGAATTTTACATCAGGTATTTCAGTCGGTATGAGATGTTTCAGTTTTTTGTGTGACTGTACTCGTGGTTCACTACATTGTTGGCAGATAGGATGCCATTATACACATCCTGGACCAGGATTTTCTGTAGTAATCATGTGTAAAGGGATTCTTGTATGATGCTCCGTTTTCATAGAAGAAGCACATATTCTTATTGTAAAGGGCTGACTGAGAGCGAGTGAAGTGCCACAACCGGATGAGTGACTGGAAGATGATTCTAGTCTGGTACCCTCGGAAGTCATTCGCATTGCATATCGTTCTTTGGCTCTACTGCGCATTCCTGTCTTCATAGCACTTTCTGTGCCATGTGGCACGTTTTGATACGAGATCCTGGAAAGTGACATCACCAAGGCGTCTGCTTATCTCAGGATAGTCTTTATCGCCATAGTTAGCACGCTCTCTGATGAAGTTCAGTACTTTCTCATGGGCACCTGGTTTTTGCACGAGTGCCTCACCTGTTGCTGTTTGGAAGATGTTGCAAAGCGGTAGTTGGCGTCATACTTTGCCACTGTTGCAGCTGGCACTTGAACTTGAGCTGTTATCTCCATAACGGTTGAAGATAAATGCCGTTGCTGCAGAATGCTAGTTTTATCAAGAGAAAAACCAACACCACACAAGCATCTATTCTATGGGGATCACGGATATTGTCTATACTGTTCAGGTTGATTTATGTAGTGTTCATATTGTTTATGTTGGATGATGCGTGTGCTCCAACCACCACAGCGTTAACCTGTCAGATTCAAGAAATGCATGAAGGTTAGATATCACTCAACATTATACATGATCTACAATACATAATTTACACAGATGTAGAGTGTATATATTGAGTAGAGCAGAGTTGACACCTGATGAAATCTGAAACACATATAGAGCAAATGGATGAATTTATCAGGCTATGTTGGTATTAAATACTATGAGAAAATGCACAAATCAAGTGTTTCCTGCACTGACTCATAACAATGACCAGAGCTGATTCCCAGACTGGCAACAATTTTTTTTATTGCTATTTGGGGTCCCCTTTAGACATCTAGACTAGTGGCTTGCTTTCATCACAAAATTCCCACGAGACTGTATTTCAAGGATCATGACTATGAAAGGAAAAAATTACAAAAAGAACGTGCATACGCATTTTGCGCTGGCCAAGGCTATTCGCACTTGCACCTTAACTGGGAAACACTATTCGCACGATCGCCGTGTACCTTATCTGGAAAGACTATTCGCACGGCCGCCGTGTATATAATTTGCGTATAATTTATGTAAAGTTGTTCTTACGGCTACAGCATACCTGATCGGAGAAATATACTCATTTTTGCAACTGATTACCTTTAATTTCATATTTACAGGTCATTGTTGTTAAAACTTGTACAATTCTATACTCCTTCACCTCAGGTAGAAACAGAAATTTTCGAATAAATATTTAGTGTATCTCGTGGGTGAAAAACTCCAGTATTGTCACCCAACCGATGAACATTTTCCGTTATTCACTCAGAACAAACCAATTTTCTTTTTATTTTATGCTCAGACGAATTGGCTAGCTAAAGTGTATTAAGAGTTTGAAAGTAGCAGATTTATTAGGTAATGTCAGCTGTTTACCGTTTATGTTCTGCAGTGTTTTGTGTACATTTGCACAGTAAATATGAGTAACATAATTCTTGCTTAATTCAAGATAACAAAGCATGCACTAAAAATAAAATGTATAAAAAAGCTTAGAATGAGAGTTGATCCTGGATTTTTTGCGTGACAGGTAAACATATTTCCACTCCACTACAGTGACTGATACATTGAAAGATGGTATTTTTTAAATTTTTTTTGCTTATGTTATGGCTGTCTACTGAAAACAAAATTCTGGACTGTTAAAGTAATATTGAATTATTTAAAAAAATCTCTTGGGAAAACCACTAATTCACGGACCAGCCTCTAATTGTTTGCACACCATATCATAATTATTATAATCCAAACTGTGAGACAGAGACCGGTTGCAGTGCGAATACTGTTAGCGAACAGCAGCTGTGTGAATAGTCTTTGTAAAATTTAGTACACGGCCGCTTTACGAAATATACAATATGGAACAATTTCCTGTTTTATGGTGTTTTGTCGTCCGATAAATCGGCCGCCAAACATCCAATGGTATTGATGGGTACATGTTATGCTTAGTTGAGTTTACATCATTCGGAATATTTTGGACTTGTCCCTGATGCATTGACCAGTCGCCATGCGGACACGACGGCCGTGCGAATAGTTATTCCAAAGATGGTACACGGCGACCGTACAAATATACACTTCCGTTTGCGCTGAAGGTCATGTCATTGACATTAAAGTTTAAAGGAACAGAGACCTTATTTGTGTACATGCAAAAGTGATTGCATCCATGAAAAAATAAAATACCACGTTATTGTAATCTTTCATGCCAATAAAGATGTCAAGCATGTTGCTTGTGAATATCCTGCAGGGTAATTAATATAATATTACATTCTGACCTTTTTTGTACATGTAAAAAAAAACCCCACATATACTTCATGTATGTATGCAACATTTTTATTTTTATTTCAAATGTCTATTTAATTAAAACAAAACTTTCTTGTACTCCAAGTGAATATACTGTATAGAACATGTTAAACTTGTGCAAGATATTTATAAAACAGGAAGTTGTTTTGGTGCTTAACAATTTCAGCTAGATACACTGATTTAAATCTGGTAATTAGTAATAAATATGAATCCAACTGAAAAAACGTTAGCAACTATTTCCAACGTCGATCTCCATTTCCTGGTCAATGTAAACAACCTTCAGCCAGCAGTGATAGACTCATTTTCGAATTTAAGTGATTGGTATTCAGGAACTGCAACTCTTCCAACACACACATTGTGAAATGGGTCTATTGACTGTATCGCTGTCCAGAAGCGCTGGGTCATCACAGATCCCGTTTTCCGAGCTTGTCTTTTGATGGGCGACATCGTTTTCGTGAACCAGTGCGTATAGTAAAATTACCGGCAAAATAATGATTCGAATTGGCGGCTTGAAAAACACGCCTGATTCTAGGTCAGTGTCTGACTAATTTTGCTGGTAAGCAATTTTTTGGGTGGCAACGATGTCGATTTATTAAGATTTATACGAAAAGACAGAAAAACTGATAGAAAAGTAAACCGTGGAGATTGTGTATCAAGGTGTTAGTACTGCACCATTACCTCGTTCTTCTCCTGTAGACAAAAAATGCCACGAGTAGCAGCAGTACCAGCCCCACCCCTCCACCCACAGCAATGGCGATGATGGTCGACTGAGGCAGGCCACCCTCACTACCACCTGAAATAATATGATTAAACCTATTTACCTATATTCCATGTATCATCTAATATATAAATATGATATATAATGTAAGGAATAAAGTTAAATGTGTAAATGACAAAACTCAACATCTGACCACGGAATGACACCAACAAACGCATTGTCCGAGTACCTTAATGGAGTCAAAATGGACCGTCATTATTTTTGTCCCTTATCTTGGTATTCTGATTCGCAAAACCCATGAAAACTACAAGATCTTAATATTTAATGTGTAATAATATAGTCATAACAAGATCTTAATATTTAATGTGTAATAATATAGTCATAACAAGATCTTAATATTTAATGTGTAATAATATAGTCATAACAAGATCTTAATATTTAATGTGTAATAATATAGTCATAACAAGATCTTAATATTTAATGTGTAATAATATAGTCATAACAAGATTGAAGGCCGCATTTTCTCTTTAATTTTCCTTAAAATCACGTATCGAACTCATCACATGTTACGGGACATTGCAAACTAGGTTCCATATACCCAAAAGTATTAGCCTCCATACTGCGATTGATCGGCAGTGTCTGAATTACGACCTTCCATGACTGCAACTATATTTTTTTAATTTTTTTATTTTTGCACACGTATATTTATTCAGATGGATATTTATGAGCGCGTGTGTGTGTGTGCCTTATGGAACATATACTTTTATAAGCAGTAAACTGGTTCGTCTTTAGACAAGATTCATGCTAAATTGGGAGAGAACGATTCACTTTTCCCTAACAAGGTCATGTAAATGTTGTCGACAGATAGGAAAAATAGAAATTAAGAAACAGGAAAGTTAATGTATAAGTGAAAATATACAAATACTAATAATACTATTTTTCTGTAGGGATATTATTTGTTTTATTTTTGTGAGTAGGTTTACAACTTACGACGCTGAATCGCTTCTCACAAACATGGGCAACTGATTGATCAAGGAAAGAACTTGTCATTGAACTATTGTGTACATTTAGACAGTTCTGTAAAATTCATATTTTTATGTTTTTACACCCCGTACAGTGATACGAGAATATTACAAAATTTAATTAAAAAGAAAAAGATAATAATAACTTTTTACGAGATCAACATTGAAAATAAGTTCAAAATCGAGGATTTTTACATTGTCCGTGCGCATGTCCAGGGTCCTTCAAGAGACGTAAGAACTCGCGAGGATTCACTGGAGTGCAGGGGTGGAGGCGGGAAGGAAATATCAACTACTGTATAGATCTTCCAAACATTGTTCGTAATGAGCAATAATACTCCACAACGTCTTAAACTTATGTTTTAAACATTAATACTTTTTGCTTCTTGCAAAAAGTATGATAACAGACATGGATCCTTAATGAATCATAGATAAACAAGTTTTGATTTACGGAAGGTGTTTTTAATGAAGACTGTTATTTATTATGTCACATGCGAACTGTCAAAGAGCTAATTTGAATAATGTTGCTCTGTTACTATTAATATGTGCAAAGAACACAAAATGATAAAATAAAAATAAATAAGGACCTGTTTTATATTATCTAAGTCCTATAATTAGGGGAGATTAGTGGCTTGTCAGCTATGCTGAAGCTGTATATTGTGTTGGTCTGAGGGCAACCGGCTAAGAAGATAAATGTTTTATTGCTCGGTCTAATGAAAGTACGCGGTAAATCCCCCATTCAATATTACAGTCCGTTTCTGTTCATTCTTGTAATTTAGACATTATTACTGTATTTCTCTTCCTGTGTCCACTAAACTTTAAATGTCCAATTGCGATATAAAGCGTCATTTTGTGAATAAAGTACGTTTTGCTAATTTGATCTTATAATCTTACACTCTTGCAATGGTCATTTATTTATACTTTTGTGTAAATTGATATATTTCATAATTCTCCTATTTGTCTCTCTTTTTTCGGTTAGTTCATTTATTGTTCGTTTGTTTATCATTTCATTCATTCAATCATACATCTTTTCTTTTATCATTTCATTCATTCAATCTTACGTCTTTTCTTTTACTTACCCACTTATCTGCATCTATCTGATTGTTCGTCCGTTTATTTGTGCATTCGTTGTAATTATACGACTGACTGGTGAAATCGAAAACTAAATGAATTAAATTGATTGTCTAAAAGGATTGACTGTTTAGGCTGTCTAAATGATAATTATTGGAAAGAAGAAATTACTGAAGAGTATATGGATTCTTTAGTGGGAAAAATATTTTCAGGTAATTAGAGGATCTCAAATTGTTTTTTTAAAAAGCAATTTTGCACAACATACTCTCTCTTTCTCTCTCTCTCTCTCCCAGCACGTCTTATAATTCATCATTTAGACATTGATATAAAGGTCAGGCCATAAAAGGTTTCTTTTTCTCTGCATGAGAATCACTTTTCACAACGAAAGATAATTTCTCACAAAGAATGCAAGAATTTTATGAAGGTTGGAACGACTGCTTAGAAGGCCATGCAACGGTTTGACAAATTCATTAAAGTTTTTATATAGTAGTAGAGAAAACCTGTTTCTGTATCCACCTGCATATCCTCAAAATTTTGTTTCTGAAAAACTCCAGGCCAATCACCCTTCTATCCACCATTTATAAAAAGAATAAAAACCTATGCCACCATGGTACTGTCCGAAACTATATTTAAAAAGCCAATACGACCGTCTTATTCACCAAAATATTTTGTTAAAGTCCTAGACAACGCCCCACAAGTTTTTTTTTTTTAAAAAAAAAAAAATCAATACCACACGAGAAAACAAATTTAAAAAAATAAAATAAAAAAACTAGGCCACCAACAACAACCAACAAACAAACAAACAATTGTAGAGAGTTAACTTATGATATTATAAAAATGTGAACTCTAACCACTTCTCGAGAGCGGAAAGTTTAGCTTAAACCATGCCTCTCATTTTTTTTTACTTTATATTTTTATCGATAAAGTATTAAATATAACAAATAAAATTCATAATATACTTTAATGTCGTAGGACTATGTTGGTGCAAGTTCCTTTGCAGCAATCCAACAATGAATACATACCATCTAATCACACTCGAGTAAGTCATGCAGTTGAAGTTTAAAAATCCGATCGGAAACGAGATTTTAACATGCTTGAACAATTTTATACCAGTCATACAGTCGCACATAACTCAAGCCGATCGTTAGGTAAAACCAACACGTGATATCCAGTGTTCAATTCATGAAGAAAACTATTACTTGACAATGACTCATCATCATCATCATCAATCTGTATTTCCTCTTTTCAGAGATAAGGTCGCAAACAAAGGAAAAAGACAAGAATAATGCATTAGTTATATACAGTGGCGGCGCGAGGGGGGGGGGGGCGGTGATTGCCCCTTGGGCGCCAGACGAAGGGGGGCGCCGTCAGGATTTTTTTTTTTAAAGCTGGAATTTTCATAGTATTTCACCTCACCTTAGTGTAACGGGGGAAATTCTTCAAAAAAGTTATGGGAGGGGGGCAGTGGGAGGGGGGGGGGGGGTTGGCAACTGACATAAAAACTGTTCTCTGTGGCAAAGTAGGGGTGCCACTAAAGAACATTGCCCCCGGGCGCCTAGGTAGGGGCGCCACCAAAGAACATTGCCCCCAAGCGCCTCGAACCCTCGCATGGCCACTGGTTATATACAATTAACAGAGGTGTACATGAGAAGAATATTTTAGAAGCGCAGCTTCTCTTTGAGGATTCTGATATGAGAACACCATACTTATTAAAAAGTAAGGCGCACTCTTGCGCAACCCTCCAATACTTAATTAGTGTACACATCATCATTATAAATAATATTTTATATGTAATGTCAAAAAATAGCACGCAAGAGGACACGACTATCAAAATTTCTACGATCACATGTCTTCCAAATCTTTATAATTTGAAAATCGATCTTATTACTAAGAAAAGAATCCATGCATTACACATGACATTATAAAATTTCTTAATATTTCGGGCTCGTCTAAGCCAATACTGTTGGGAAATTCCCTACCCAGGAGATGTTGAATAAATTCCTCATCTGATATATTTATGAAGGAACACGCTAAGACGAATGTCAAAGTAATTTATAATATGTGAGTAGTAATATGGGGATACTGGGGGTCAAAATTGGCACTGGGGAGGGGGAGGGTCATACGAGAAATTAACATGGAGATGGCACTTGGGGGTCATACTGGAAATTAACATGGAATGGGCTATTGGGGGTATAAAGTGTTTGTAGGGTCAAATGGTAACATTGTTAGAAGTGGCTGACCTCAACAATTGGGGTTACATATTAACATTGTTAGAGTTGACCTTAATATGCGCCACTATAGGCACGCACGAGAAATCCTATGTTAAATGTGTCCATAGGTTTAACATGGGAATGGGTTTATAGGGACAAACGTGTTTATAGGGATAGAAGTGTTTATGGGGACAGATGTATTTATGGGGACAGAAGTGTTTTTAGGGACAAAAGTGTTTATATGGTCAAAGTGTTTATAGGGACAAAAGGGTTTATGGGGACAAAAGGGTTTATAGGGACAAACGGGAATGGTAATGTTAATACTATCCAATCCACCCCCCACCCCCCCCTATAATCAAGCACCCTCTTTTTCATTACAATCCAACCCCCCAACCCCCTACACTCCAACAAAAAGGGTAGGAGTGTTTTTTTATACATACTCTGTACTTACATACATACTGTCACATAAGGGTAGGAGTGTTTATACAAACGCTGTACCCTTACATACAAACATACTATCAGAAGAGAAGGGGTTTTAAATTTTAGTTTTTATTCTGAAAGACATGCACAAACACATACAAAAACATACACAAACTGGCAATGATGCAAGGTTGACAACGTTGAAACGTAAGACTAGAGCTCCAATCATTTAGTACAGTGTCATTTTTGCCATCAATGCACACTACGTTTCTGAGCTAAAGAAATTAGATAACCATAATGTTCACAAAACCACGTTTCTATTGACATTTATCCTGATTCGTGGACTATTTTGACCTTCTACTGCTAACATAGTGTACCGAAAGTAGCATCATTTGAATATTCTTTCACAATAATAAAGATAAACATTAATTTCAACATATTTACGTACTAAAAGCTAGTAATAGCCCAAGTTTACTGCCCTGCAAACACGCCGTTTCGTACTGATTGACCTAGTCACGCGATTAGCATCTTTAGCTACTATGAGCATAGTGCACACAATGAAATATTGTCAAATGAACGCAGTATTTTGTTCCAAAACCTATGGTTTGCCTCAAACAGAGAGAAAGTTACCTTTTTATGAGTTTCTGAAGACAAGAGTAAATTCTATTATGGAAATGTTCATTGGCAATTTTTTTTCATTCATCAGTTTAAAAAGTAGTGTTATATTTCTTGTCGAATGACTGCAGTAACATAAATTTGCGGATGCCCCCAAATTTAATTTATGTTATGTTTTGCTGCACACGCCTTGAGACTACAAACAATATTACAACATTCCTTAAACCGTAGGCGGGAGAACAGTAAAAACACGTCTTATTCTATCGACAGTCTGAAATTGATTGACTGAAAATAGGGCACACATTGTTACATTTTTACTTAACGCATGTTTTGGCTCTAGAATGAGAGCGCAGAATAAAACGGGTCATACTCTAGTCATTCTTACACTGTAAAGCTGTGTGCTTCTTTTCTTTTTTTTCTTTCGGAAAACGGTAGATCTAATGTTAGAAATTTTTCTCGTGACATACTGGATTGCCAAAATAGGACTACCCATACACAAAGCTAAGATATCTCACAGGGGCTCGTATTGTTGCTTACAATTTACCTATCAGTCATACATGTACTATATAAAACTACAAGGGTGCACACTTGTCTCCTTTCTCGCGCGACCTATTTAAGAGTCGATGCTGATATTTCAAGCTACACTTCGTATAGCGTAATAAATTTGGTGCCGACGTTTAGCTCAGGCATTCGACTTTTCATGCCTATTCAAAGTTTGACTTACTACCGCACCTTTAAGGAATGCTAGTCGACATGGCCATGATCGCGCCCCCTTAATATGCAGGTTAAACGCACTGAATGGCATTCTGCTCCCTTATTGGTCGACTTAAAATCAGGTTATCAGTAGGCGCAGGACGTCATTTTCGGTCGACCAATGTGAGGGCCGTATTCCATTCAGCTCTTTGCACTTGCATATTTTGACCAAAAACTTACACAATTTCCATTGATCACAAATTGTACGATTGGGTTGTGCGTTAGTCTTTTTTTTTTTTTTTTTTTTGGAAAGCGACTATCGGTCAGGCACAGAAAAACACGTCTAACTTTCTCACGGTGTCAATAGTAACTGAAGGCGATTCAAAGCGAACGCGGTAAGAAAATATTTTTAGCCAATGAAATTACTTATAATGAGTGACGAATTTTGTTGTTGTTTTAGATTCAAGGCAGGCAGTGTGGCAAAATAATGCCTATGATCTGGCTTTTTACGATTGCAGTGCAGACAGACTAGAGTGAATTTGCAATCATGTTAAGAATTCGTGTCCTGTTACATTTATTCTCCGCACACTAAATATTGAACTGTAACATTTATCGGCTCATGTTTTTAAACTGACAAAAAAAAAAAATGCAAAAAAAAAAAAAAAAAAATGTTATCACTTTTGACATACACGCACATAGGTAGAGAGAGAAGGCCTACAATATTTAGTGGCCGTTTTTTTTTTTCAAACTAGTGAATTTGGGGGCTTGTATTACTGTCGGTATATTTCAACGAAGGACTAGGAAGAAGATAACTAATACAACTGCTGAGTAAAATAGTTCACAATTGTTTATTGTAAACTCAAATTTGCATTGGCTGCGCCAGTGACATAATACACCCCAAAGATTTGGCAGAAAAAGACTATCTTAATTTTAGGGACACGTTCACCACATAACACCCACAGAAGTTGTTTTTGTAATTCTTGAAGAGAGGAACTCTGAGAATGAGATGTAGCTAATGTGTTTAACGGCCTGATGGTTACTTATTCTTTTCATAGTGGATTACTTGTGACTGTACTCCAATGGTAACAATGTCGGGTCAAAATATTCACCTGGACCCCAGAAATCCCACGGAAAAAGATCTCTGTCCCGCCACGGCGACTCAGTGCAGTCACAAGACTGTGACCACAAATCAATAACTGCATCTTCAAAGAATCAACATAGAATGAACTCCAACAACAGCAATAACAACTTTATAACCAAACCAAACTCCCAATTGCAAACAAGATAACAAAAACATCGCTCCATGACCTCATACTACAACAGTTCCTAACCTGATATAAAACAACACCCAAATGCCGATATAGTTTTCAATTACGTTTGCGTAAAACTCCTTCAATCCTACATAAAGCATTAAGCTACAGACAGAGCATTCCACCCAAATTTCGATATAGTTTTCAATCACGTCCGCGCAAAACTAATTTCAATCCCTTTCCAAGCAACAAACTATATATACAACACAGAACCCGATTATAGATATAGTTTTCAATTACGTTCGCGCAATCACACTTTCAAATACATTCCAAAATGTATTCTCAACCTTATTAGAAATAAACTTAACCCAACAGAGAGAAAGAGAGAATATAGCAGACACACATACACACACTCAATACACACACACATCCAAAAACACAAGTATTTAGACACCTTATTGTATTTTCTTTATAATTATATTATTTATACTGTTACTTTAAGTTTTACATAGCTCAAAACCAATGCTGAATTTGATATAGAAATGCCTATCCCTCACAATAAAACTGGCTACAATACAAAACAACACACACAAACTAGAACCATACATGGGAGAAATCAAGCATCCAACTACACCTCATGGGCAGAGGTACCTAAAGACGAACAACTATAATAACACAAAGGGGAAAGCAAGGAAACTCGACCGATAGATCTCATATACCTGAAGGGAGGGTAGTACTAGCCAAAGTTCTTAACAATAAAAAGGGGAATAGAAAACTAACAAAAATAACATGAAAGAGCAAAAATAGAGCAACCTCGTACACATGTATACTCCAAATTCCCTTATGAACTTATTCTTCTTCATACACGAATACAAAAAAGGGAGGACAAGGGAAAAGATACAGAAAAACAAACCACTAATATTTATAAAACACGAGGTGACATGTCCAGGCCCGAACCAGATATATATGCTGGGATGGAGCTAGGGGTGCCAACATAAGATCACTTGTGAAACTGCAATCCAAGAATCAAAACTAGCTGGATATCCTTTCCAACTCACTTTCACTTTTTTACATGTTCTTCGATTGAGAATGCTTTCGATATCGTACATGTCGTCTTCTTTTTTGGTCACCCGTTGTAACTCAGGCAAGTAAAATGTTCCTTTTAACACTTCTCTGTTCATACCTTCCAATTTATAGTCTTGCTTTATAGTTTTTCATAAAGCGTACTTGATCTCTTGAGATCTCAGAATACGCCGAGTGTATTACCCACTTTAGCCATGATACTAGGGCTTGGATGATTATATCCTCTTTCCCCGGTTAGACCGGAAGAAAGATGCGTTGCCGCTACCCCCCCCCCCTCCCCGAAACTTTTCAGTGCGCTTTACGTTGTGTTTGATGGAGGACAGGGAACAGATGACTACTCTTTGACTGCCCATTGACGGCAGCCTGTACTTCGCTATGAAGATTGGTTGTGTATTAGGACAACGGAACCACCTGATCTGAACTGTAGATAGTTCGGGTCCACCGAAAGCACATGAACTCTTTGACCATGCACGCTGAAGCTATAGCTATCAAGAAACACGTTTTGTATCATAACAGCTTAAAGGAGGTGCTGGCTAAGGGTTCAGACTAGTTTGAATTCAGACATGTCAATACCCACGATAAATTCCACTTGGGAAACATGGTGAACGATTTTGCCCCATTAAATAAAAAATTGGATAGTAGATCTGATAAATCCTTATCATGACCTACTCTACCGTGATACCTGAATGTGTATGAGGTCAGACAGTGGTAGCCTTTTATCATAGTGGGGGTAAATGTTTTCTACTCGAAGACCCAGAGAAAAAAGTTAGCCAAATTTAGGATTGAGACACTCAAAGGAACGATGCTGTTGTTGTTTCTGTTGCACCAGTCCCTGAAATACCCGCACTTCCCCTCGTACACCTTCAAAGTGGAGGGCGTTCTAGCTCGTGAATTCTCTCCACGACAGAAGGCTTAAATTATTTTCTTCGTAAAGCTAACCTGACAAGTGCCAGGCATGAAGGAGTAGCTTGTCTGGGAATGGATGAAATTCCTGCGACCGTGGCTGCTTGAGCAGTTTGGGTCTCGGGGGAATTTTCCTGGGAACCTCTATCCCTAGATAGAGCAGATCGTTCACCCAGGACTTGTCCCACCTGATTGTGGCTATAAGAATCACTTTGCATTTGTGGCTCCTCAATTTTCGATTTATTTTCGGTACCAAGACCGTTGGAAGGGGTAGGCGTAGCTTCAGAAACCCTCCAAACTGACTGAATGTGCAGTAACGGTCCATGCATCTAGGTCCGGGACTGGTGAGATGAAAGTGGGCAGTTTGTGATTGCACGTGTGCACAAGCAGATCTATCATCTGGTGGCCTCAAAGTGCACAAATCTGCGGAAAGATTGCTGGGTGGATGGACCACTTTGCATAATGAGTATGGCTTCTTCCTGACGATGAATCGACCAGGACATTGAGCCTGCTGGGAATATGTCTGATCTTGGCCATTATATTCATTTGTGCGCACCAGCGGAGAAAACCCCAAACCAGTACGCATAGATCTGGTGATTTAGCCCCCCCCCCTCCGTGAGAAAATAGGTGATCACCACAGAATTGTCTGTGATAATGAGGACTACCTTTCCATATAATTGCTTCTTCCAGAAATGAAACGCGTTTACTATGGCCTTCATTTCTAGAATGTTGACTAGATCAAGAAGCTGCAAAAACTCTCTTGCCAAGGTCCATTCCCTTTCGGAAATCGACTTTGCGAGCTCGATAATCTGGACTGCGCGCAATTGAGGGAGGCAAACAAAGGTGAGGCTTTGAAAGCGTTCCATGCTCATTTGGGCAAAATGCTGGGATGGGGTGAGGTCTGACTTGTCGCAATTGATCGAAAATCCACAATGACTCAAAAGGGAAAGAAGATCGTTTCTGCCCTTGACCAAATATAAACTTACTATGTGTTTTGGAGAATGTGGTTGAGATAAGCCATCGTCGCAGTTGATAATCTTGGAGAAAGCCCATTGAGGCAGAACGGAAGAGCGCGAAATTGGTAAATGGTTCCTTGGAAATCAGACTTGCGCAAGGACATGTGCATAGGGACGTGACAGTATGTGTCGGTTAAGTCTAAACTAACCGCAAATTCGTCCCTTTTACCGAAGGTCTGACTGATCTTGCCGTCTCCGTTTTGAACCTCGACGCGGCTATGTATTTGTTGAGCTGGATGAGGTCTATGACCGGTCTGAGATTCCCGTTGGTCTTGGGTACTAGAAACAGCCAGGAGTAAAATCCCAGAGAGTTCAGCTTGCGAACTATCTCTACCACCCGTTTTCGAGTAGCGACCAGAACTCCTCCTTTAAAATTTCTACCTTCTCCAGATCGGACAGCAAGTCAGTCATGGAAGAGGAAGTCAAAGTGGGAGGGGATTGGATAAATGAGATCTGAAACCCCTCCGAAACAGCTTGGATCGCTCATTCGTGTTTGGGAAGCAGGTCGATCCACGCTGTTCGAAAATGAAGGAGTCTGGCGCCTACCTGAAGATTGTCTGCGGGCGGTCGGGGTGGCAAGTCAACGTCGGCTGTTAGGAGGCTTGGGGAAGGAGAAACCTTGTTTCCTTTCCCCTTTATTACATTGCCACCCGAATTAAGGGGCCTGCTGCCGTCATAAGTTGGATTGAGGAAGAAATCGTTGCCTTTCAGCATTATTCGGCTTCTTATCTTTTAGTCAGCGATTGTCTATTCGGTGCAGCTGAGACTGGTTCGGCTTGAAAGCAGGTGCAGACGGCAAGGCAAGTTGAAAGGCAGGTTTTGTGATGCATGCGACGTACTTCCTCAATTTTCCTGCCAAACAGCAATGGCGTGCCAAAAGGTACCAACAGTATAGCCAATGCACGACACGGCTTTATATCGCTATCTGCTTTTTCGGCCAGTCGAAAAATTGCTAGCGAAGCCAGTGTAGCGCTGAAGAGTTAAACGATCATGTTTCGTACTTACTTGGAGGTGTTGTGCAAGACATTTTTGTCCACCTTATGAAACAGAGAGTTGGTCATATTAACCGCCGCAATGTTTTTGTCCAAGAACGGCAGCTCAGTGCTGAACATTGACGAAAGTATGCGATACCAGCGTGGAGAGAATGACGCTAGTAACTGGCTTTCCGAATAGAAAGCCTTGGAATGGCCTGGGTCTCGTATTTTATCAGTTAGGTGGTCAGCGATTTCTTTAGCCCTAGCTGACTGTGGAAGAAGACGGAAGGACGGATGTTCGTCTCCATCTTAAAAATGAGCTGGATGGCTTGCAGTTGACGGCAGAACTCTGTAGAATTCGTCTACGGCCGCTTTAAAACTGTATTCCGTACATTCTGTTGTATGATTGGTTTAAGGTAAGTTATCTAGGTTATCCCCGCACTCATTGTGGGGTTTGTCCTCATCGGGCATTCTGTTAACGTCAGAATAAAATATCCGTAAGTGCGGTGCGAAGGCAGGGACGAGGCTGTGCAATCGTCCCTGTGGACGGTTTGATATCTCCCCAAAGAAGAAACAGTAAAGTTTTGAGACTGCGGTTGCATCGGCGGCTGAGCAAGTGCCAGGGTTTGTATTGCTGGTATGAAATACCTGTAAGTGTGTTGGCCAGTTGGCTAGGCTATCGTCTGGACGGATAACCCAGCGATCGGCTGGTCGGCTCCGCTTTCGGTCAGACGTATGGCTCGGTGTCTGCTGGACACCTGGTTTGGTAACAGTCTAGTTGGTCCGGCGAAACGGACGGATCGGCTAACTGCATCAGTGAATAGCTCCTCATACCAATGTGCGGCCGGCCGATATACGGCACGACTCGCCAAGGTGACGAGTTCCCGGTCACTGATTGTGGAGTACGGTCGGTTAGACTACTGGACTTGCTGGTCGGCAGCTGGAACGGCGTTATACGGCCTGGACTGATGGCAAAACGGATCATCCACGTCCGAAAAATACCCCAGGTACCCTGACCAACAGGCCCTTAGGTCATACTCAGACATGTGGTGCGACCTACGTCCACTCGACTGTCTAAATAAGGGAGGACACCCTTCCCATAACTCCAATCTACTATAGAAGTTTACGTCACTTTCCGTTTTTGCCCGAGATTCGACCCGTCACTTCAAGCTTTTTCGCAAAACCAGGGACCAAATTCCTTCTGACCACTTCGAATATACACTGCAGTTAAAAGTCGATGAACTCTTTGTGCAAGTGCAACACTTATCAAGCGTGTCCGCGTCGACTTTGGTACATAACGCCTCCAATTGTTAATCTGATATGACAATGACGACAACAAAAAGATCGTAAATAAAAACCTGAAAGAGTTCCCATATAACAAAAATCACACTAGAAGAACACTGTGCAAGAGAGACACGAATTATGTCTGTCTTCCTTGACTCTGGTACATAACGCTGTGCTTGTTTAATAGGAAATGACAAGAACGACCAAATACCGGAAATATAACCCAAAAATGTTCACATATAAAAAAAAAAAAAAAAATAACGGTGGAAGAACACCTCAGTGCAAGAGAGACATATATAATGCGTGTCCTTCTCAGCTTAAAATCTTGTAGTCAGTGTATTTTGTCGTCATTATTTATCTGAAATGTAAAGAACGACGGAAAATCGGAAAATAACAAGCCGAAAGTGTTCAAATATAACATAAATCATACTTTTAACTTAAACAAGCGAAAATGCATGCCGTGTGCCAACAACGAGCACCAATGATACCCTGTTGGAGCACAAGGTCATAAAAGAATGAAGTAGTACACAACTGCGAAAAATTCACATAAATATCAATAAATTTCTCAAAATAATGACTGCAAGATGAAATAATTACCTTTACATTCAATGCTATACCAACTATGTCGTTGGATGGTCAATAATCCACAAGATTAACTTAGATTCTTTGAGAGGTATTTAATATGACGTATATCTTATAAGCGAGAGCTAAAAACTTATAAGCGAAAGCTAAAAACCAGTCCTATGACAAAGGCACTTTAGTCTGCTCAAACTGAGCAAACTGAATTAGGCTCTGTTATCATCACCTTGTCAAATACATTACACAGTACTGTTAATCTAAACATTTCTCTCCACCAGTTCTGTAATAAGATACCTCCAATGTTAGGGCTGTTGGTACATAATAGCATGATTGTTTCGGTCATTCACATTTTCAGTGTAATTGTATAAACATATGTATATATACATACACCATATATATTTTTTCGTTATTTTGTTCCACACTGATGCCGGAAGACAAAGAAGCATGAGTTTATGCAAGGTAAATATTTCTTATTCTATATCATTTTAATACTTAAAAATATATATGTTTACATTATTATTACTTTTCTGTATTCTTTGCACATTCTTTAATTGTATGTGTATATCAGCGCATAGCACTTGACACTTCCTAGCCTCTTTGTGCCGTATATATCATAGAAAAGTGTCCTAAATTTAAAATTAATCTGTCAGAGTAATTTAAAATTATTAAATATAATTTACATATAGTGTATTTTACAACATTCCCCATGGTAGGCATAGTAAAGTCAAACTGAATCTGACACTCTTCTTAACCATAATAATATTTGGACATTAGTAGTTATCATTAACTATGTTTTTATCACACATTGTCTTTAATTTATATATCTACATGTAACTTAGCAAATGTATTAAAATTCATCCGATAAGTACAAAAAATTATATTTACTGACATTATCAAATACAAAGATCACGGAATGTCTGTATCACTTGGAATTAAAAAAAAAAAAAAAAAAAAAAAAAAAAGCCCAAACAAACTTCTAATGTGTTCAGAGAACAAACATGCCGATGCCAATAATGTAACATTAAAACAAAAATTAAAGATGTAACGTTAAATCTTGGGTCAGTTAAGGGCCATAATCCAGAATTTTAAAGGAAATAAAAGGTGACCATTTAACTTGACATAGATCTTGTAAGCCTATAATCATAATAACATTTTGTGCCAAATCAAAATTTTTGATGCAAAGATAATCTTCTAAGTCAACAAGCCAGTTCTTAGTCAGATTTTCACATACAATCTTAAAATAAAACTTGATCTAGTTCTCCTTGATTTAAACTCACACTAATTATAATTGCAGTTATCACGAAGTTCTTTGCATATGAGCAAAAATTAAATTTATGCTGCATGGAACAGATATGGACAACGCTATGTGGTCCCTCCGTTGGATATGGAAGTACAGTGGTGCAAATACATTAACGATCTTCAAGTTTACCGGAAGAAAATATCAAAGATCGCATGTGCATTTTTATTGAGGATAGACATTAAATGTATAATATTTTCTATCACAAGTATCTGATTAACTCTTGAATAGAATTAAGATATCTATTTTAAACCATATTTACACTTTTACACTTTTCTCAACATAAAATGCTTAAATATTAATAAAACCCGTTGGTGTGCATAAATTGTGATTGCATGACAGTGTCATATACAATTTTATTAGTAATAACATCAAAATGCTCTCAATGAATCCATGTTCCATGAAATGTACCATAGTGAAGGAAGAATAAGTATTCGTAAAATATTTCATAGGAAGTCACTGAATTTCTTTTTTTGCATCATTGGATTATTTTCAGAAATTACTCCTGAACTATTTCTGTAAAACTATCCTTGTTGAAAGACCTGCAGTTTCCTATCCTTGATGGAGTGTGCTTCGCTCCATCTGAAGACTTTTTCAAACTACTTAAAGACAACCATACTAGGACCATTGACAAGGAATTGCGTGTTGCAAATGTTCTGAGAGAAATACAGGGATACATACACTCCAGCAAAGTAGTAGAGGGATAAACATATCTTACATTATCAGCAATATTACATTATTGGTTTGCTCATGAATATGACAAAGTCATTTGCAAGAACATTGTAGAAACTGTGCAAAACTTTGATTTTCAAACAGAAAGTAAAGATTGTGATAAAACAATTCTAAATTTATACAAGACTGTGGTTTATGGTCGTTTGACGGCTACATACCTTGAAGAACATCTATTGTCAGAATTTAGAGTCAAAGAAGATATTCCAACCCTCTATAGTGAATACAGAACTCAGTTTTCCGCAAAGGAATGGAATAAATTTTGTCTCTTTGAGTACCATTTTAGTCGCAGAGATGAAGACATTTGAATTACATATGAAGATGAAGTCAAACAAAAATGGAGGTTCTATGAGGAAATACGATTAGCTCATTGACTAAACAATGCAATTGTGACTGAGTCAAGCAGAGTAATTTCCAAACGCAAGCAGAGAAAGTCGGCTGCAGAAAGACTGCATGGAGTGCACATTTTCATAGGCCAGGACCACTGTGCAGAGGTAATAGAGGCTGCAGTGTTGACTAAAGCCGATCTCTACTAACCTCGCCATATAAAACTGGTATCTTGTGTTGAATGTTCCCCCTATTGTGAGCACCAGACTGGTATTCAAGTCTTTGTGGAAGTTAGCAGGGATTTTGATCCTGTTTCAGACGTTGCAGACCTAATCAGGCATGTTTTGTTCAGTGACCATTATGCATTCTGTCCAAATATTGTATTCTTTCGTGCTGGTGGTCTTGATAAATATAACAATGGAACAAGTTTCAGTAGATTTCATGTTCAAGATGACATCATGCTGGATAAGCTTCAAGAACATATTGTCTTTGAAAGCAAAATTACTGGACATGTCTCAGTTGCACCAGATAAAGAAAGTGTATGTACTGCATGTCAGAGCACGCTTTCATACAAACCGCTGCATTGGAAGACATATAGTTTGTTAGAAGAGTGGCATTTGGACATACATTTACTAGTAAAACTTATTCTGGAAGGCTTCATCAACCGTAAAAGCATCTGGAAGGCAAAGAATCCAGTGACATTACTGAAAACAAAGCTTTTCCAACTATACCAAGCGTATGACAGACTTTTAAATATCTTCAACAGAACACACGCAGGAATCATTCAAGACAGGGATACATTGGAACTTGCAATGCATTAACACAGCATAAACGCTGTGTTTGACATAACAACTGAAGCAGGAGCAACAAGAAGCTTAAGAGAGACAGAGAGATTGTTTAAAGCAAAAGCAGAACCTGATCTGTGCTATTACAAGTCCTATATTAAGCGGTACTCAATTTTCTGTGAAACAGAAAATGGAGTACAACAGAAGATAACCAGGATAAAAGATTGTCTCCTGATCTTGATGATAGACAACCTTGTAAGATTGAAACACAAAAGTGATCCCAATCCTGGTGAAAGCAGATCACTTCAGTTGTGCACATTGCCACTCACCTTAAAGGGAATACAACGGGATGCTGCCATTGTAAGAACATGGGATGCCGCTGAATGCAGACATAAAAATGCCTTCGTATGCAGCTGCATGAAAGAAATTGAGCTGACAAAAGATGAAAGATGAATGTGCATTCTAGAAGAATTCCCAGATGATTCAGGCGTTAGACAGAGGCATGAGCAGTTGCGCAGATGGTCATGTATACCTTGGTGGTCCAAGATTTCAGAAGGTAATAATATCACTCATTATTAGCTTAAGTTTTAATAATATTGTTATTGTATCGATCATGCTATCTTCAATTTATAAAAAGTGACAACTATAAAAGTGAACATGAAAATAAAAACTAAAACTGCATAAGTTTACCTGCAAATTTGGAGAAGGATTGAACTCCATCGTAAAAAAAATAAATAGTAAAAACTCTATCTCATTTGATTTAGCCGAGTTGCCGTACAAAGAGAAAAAGGACATGAGTTGATTTATTTATCATTACCTCAGAAATTGATTGGGAGATGCCAGAAATGATATGCATTATTTGCTCTTCCTTAATACTTTCAGAAATAAGTGGACTGTACCGATCAACACAATTTCCTGCTAGGGATCACAAGGAGGAAGATGGCATAACTTCTGAAATGCTACGTGTTGGTATTTCAGAAGCAGATCAAACAGAACTAGGTGATGATAGCATGCAAACTTCTTGAACTTGAAGAATCATTCCTGACAATGTCTCTAGATGAAACAGTCGACATTTCAACTGCATTGGAGTCTGAAGATGAACTAGACAGCAACGTCACTGTATCAGAGTTGGAATTTGAAGAAGAAGACTATGTGCAGGTATTAGCAATTGTTGCACAAATTCCTCCCAAAAATAACTTTAAGATAATTTGTCAATTACGAAGCTTCTTTGCATCATTATCTTTCATAAAGGGCAGTGCGGATGTGTGGGAAGATACACCTAAGCGACAAAACTGACATTACTTCATCACACTGCTAACTCACAGAAGAATGTTTTTAATATAAAGTATGGGAGGAGTGTGACTTTTAATCAAGGCAAAAGAGAAATCCTTTGTATACAAATTCATTCTTATTCCTATCCTACATTTATCACAGTTGGCATAAGGGACGAAGAATTAGACTTACACTACTGGGACTGAATATAACAAGTAGAAGAGGAACATTTCTGTAAAACACATATTTAATTTTGCATTTGAATGCTAGTAATATTTTTCTTTTTTTAAAGGATGGAGAGGCGGGTGATGACACTGAAGCATATATTCCACATGATCATGATGGAGCAGACTTTGCTAATGATGTGGATGAGGAGGAAACGGATTTGAACCAGTTATTGGAAGATGTATCGTTAGAATCACAAAACTATTTCGACGATAAGCTGCCACATATTGAGAAAAGTACATGTGACCAAGTCCAGATGGGTCCTGAAGAAGAGCCTGTGTCTAATTTAACTGATTGCAAGTATGTTGCTGGTGCTGATCATGAGGTGAATACAGTCAATGCATTTGTTGGTTATTTTGGATTTATGCAATTTCGGCCTCCTCCAACTTTATGCAGCTACCGGTAGAGATGATGATACACACAAGATAATGGAAGTACTTGATAATGTACTATTGAAAAGTGGAAACCTAAAACCAGAATATGCAGTGGGGAAGATAAGAATATATTTTTGTCCAGATAACAATATGGGAAAAAGTCTGATTGATCTTATGAAACTAAATTGCAAGTATAAACGTTTTCTTCCAGAATTTCCAATTCTCCACCTCCGAAAATAAAAAATCACCAACCTTTTTGCTGCCTACAAAGAAGCAGGTCTCAAGCTGCTGCAAAGTTCATGGTAGATGACAGTGAAAAAATGGAATGGTCCAAATTGATGTCTGCAGAGAGCATAGACACAGACACTAGAATGGTTTGAAGGATCAGCATGTCAATCCACTTAGCTCTGTTTGTTAGGTTTCTACAGTATGTGCCTTGTGAAGAATCTGAGATTATTGTGAGTCTGATGGAAACGTCTGGAAATGATGTAGGAAAGATTTTGAAAGATTGGGATGATAAACTCCAGTGTTTCATACAAAAGGGGTGTGAAATAAATGCCACATTTGCTCTCCATGTCGAGATGATGAAACATTGTGATGAAGTTATTTCCATTGCTCTGGCTGAACATATGGGGGGTCCTGATGGTTACCATTTACTTTTTTCTGCCGTGAAGTCATCTTTGCCATTTGCTTTTCTCAATGGAGCAACTTCATATGCTGGATACTGCAGCAATCTTTTGCACTACCATTACAATGCAGGTGTATTCCACAGAAATATGAAATACACCCTTTTCTCCACTCCCTACAGACACAGCACTGTGAATTTCGCATTGGATACGCAACGTGAAATGGAACATAAAGATGTACTGAAAAGCTTCAGATCAGGATCAACTATGGATGCTGTCTTACCCCGGATGGCCCCTGATCGATGAATTAGAGGAAGTTCATGATTCACTCACAAACGATGAAAAGTTGGGGGAGTCAACGGAAGACAGAGAGGAGCATTCTCTATATTTTACCATGAAAACAACAGATCTGAAACATATTCTCTCTACTAAGTTTCTTATACTGCGAAGAAATGGCCTGTCGCTGGAAGCTAGCATCATACCATACAATATTTACTCCAAAGAATGCTTGATGTTGTCACTATTGGTGTTGGATGCAACAACAAAGAATGTTGGTATCTATCTAATCGAGAAATACACCAGCCAAGAGTCCCTACTAGGACATACACAGCATGATAAGCCATCATTAGAAAATGTTGACGGGCCTAATTCCTTAGTTGATTGGGTGAAGAAAATGAAAGGAAACACCAAAAATCGAACTCGTTTTAAGGCCAAATCAGTTATAAGAAGTGATAGACAAATGAAAGAAGAGAAGCGTATCAAAAGGTGACATCTATGAAGAAACATATAGACTGCCATAGTTCAGAGATGAATGCTTGTCAGGCCATTTTGAAACCAGATTGTTCAAAGCCTAATGTAATGAAAGCAACTGGAATACAGAGAGCTATTATATCCTTGCTGGTCAATCAGCTGAAAGCATCAGAAAGTGCTGTTGGTAACACAAATATGGACCTTCTGCAGGTAGGGGATGATGAATTATCACTATTAGCTGAGGTTGGTCTTGTTTTTTTAAAAGAGAAAGCCATACCAGCTGGCATATCGACCAACATCAAAGTAGCTACTTTAGAGTTTGCAGGGGTAAAGTTCAAAGCCAAATTAGTGAGTTGCAAACAGTATTTAAACTTTGCTCAGAACAGTATTTTGAAAGATCTTTTGGGACAAATTCCTGCACTGATGCGAATAGTAGTATGTGAAGAAAAGTACCAATTCACTCCTGATGACTTTAAAGCTGCCACAAGAGAACAGAGAAAGAAAAATGATGCAGCCTCTATTGGTCATCTCAAGGTCATTGGTGATATTATGACAGATGAACGATTCTGCCGCGAACATGTGATTGAAACCAACGAGGGAAAGCGCCTCATAAGCACCTACTTGGCGGAAAAAGTTGAAAGTCTTGACATCAAACAAAACCTAGTGTTGGAAATTGACAGCAAATTATATATATATACAGGGATGTACTTGTGCAACTGAAGAAAAATCTGCCAGAAATACACAACACCTGTAAGAGATGTTTTCTCTTTGACTGGATTTGAGCAGTTTTATGTCCTCCTAAACATACACCAACGTAAAGGTGAAGCTGAATTAGCACAAATTGACTGAATGTTGGATAGTGTCTCTGAGCTCCACGACGATGATGCTGTTATAAGTATTGTCTCCTCCGGAGATATAGATTCTTTAGTCATTCATTTGTTCTCTATTTCACAGAGTTGGCCAAGAGAATCTGATGCAAGATTTAAATATCAGGTGTTTTTGATGCTACAGAAAATGGGGAAGCTTTCAGATTTGTATAACATCACAAACATTTTGACATTGTTGGAACAGAAAACGGGCGACAAGAACATTGGCATGAAGATAGCTTTAGCTCTATGTTTAAGGGGTAATGACTACTTTCCCAAATTCCATGGCTTTTCGCACTGGAAGATATTGACATTATTTCTGCAGCATCCAAAGTTTCAAGATAGACTTTTCAGTATTAGTTCAGGAAAAGTGTAGATGGACAATAATGTTTACATAGATTTTGTTAAAACAATGTACTGTCCAAAGGTTTATGATCCAACAAAGCTGAGTTTTCAGGAGATACGGCATCTGACTATTCGATCCAAAAGAGGACAAGCAAATAAAAAATTAAGACACCCTCAGAGATGGATGCCTCCAAAAACAACCATATCCAAAATATGCAGTCTGATGAACTGCCAGATAAAATATCTACAAACTGCAGGTCAGCCATCAGCTTTGTTGCCAGACTTTATGAATGAAGGATGTCTTGTAAGGACAGCCTCAGGAGAGATTGAGTACGATCTTGGCCCAGACAGTTATATTGGCGATGTGCAAACACTGCTTCAGATTTCCTTGGATGATCTGACTGAAAAACTGCAAAATGCAAAAATGGTCCCCAAAAGGAAGAAAAACATTGCTGAAACCCCTCAGAAAGGACAGAGAAGGAAGAAAGTGTTTACATAGACACCAAAGTAAGCGTATTGGCATGCAATCTGCTTATCATGGCAGACTAATAGAGATAATTTTTTTAAATTTTTTTTATTTTTTTATTAGTGTTATTGATTGGCAGTCTCAAATTTAATATAACATTTTCCTGTGAATTCTCTTCAATATCTTTTATTTCAATCCAAATGTATAACAATTTAAATTTAAAACAGTGACTGAATTTTGATAAACACAAGTGTACTCAATAATCACACTATATGCCCCTATGACACTGAATGAAATATTTGTAGTCATATTTAAAGGGTCTCCAATTAAATTCATGTCTGTGCAAAATCAAATATGGGCTCTATGGCAGTTATCTTCAACAGGCGACAGTTTATTTTTACGAATATTAATTTTTAAAGTGCTCGGGTTGAAGGCCCAATCAAAATCCCGGAAACGATCACCTAAAGGTTTACATGGTTCTAAATACCACTGGAGCATCATGGTCACCGACTGGTGAAAATTAAAAGTTTTGTTTTTGCCACTGCTTGAGAATGACAAATGGTATTTGCAGTGAGACTCATCGTGTATTGTTATTTTCTTTGATCTCTATGAAACTAGATTCAGAAAATACTGGAAGAGTGTCTGTGCATTATTTGACCTAAATGAGTATTTTATTTTCTGAACAGTAGAATGTCGGACTAATGTCTTTTATTTTTTCAGGAAAAGTTCTTCCCTAGGAAAGCTTGAACCAGGAGTCTAAAACACATCAGTACCAAAGACCACTAGCAGAGATGAGGGGAGGTAAGGGGAAGGGTCGGAAAGAGTTTCTTCCCTTCATCTATATGGACTATAGACGGGAAAATCGAAAGTTTCGTCTTTCCACGATTGCTGGATTCGAGAGGTAGCAGGACTTCTTCCTAACATTATTGTGATCGGGAAATGTATTCAAAGGAGAAATTGCTTCATAAAAAAATATAATTAAGTCTCTTGTTCATAATCGAAATCATCTAAGATCAGATGCAAGATCATCTCATTTATATGTGTCGATTATGCTCATTGTCCAACTCATCCACTATCTTGAAGACATAAGCTCATATTCCAAGTTTGATCAAGATCAGAATTATTACTTCCAGATTAGTAATAAGTTCAGCTAATCAGATACAAGTTGACTTCATTAGTATGCGTGAATCTCGCTTATCATCGCGCTCATCATAGAGCTAATGATATAAACTCGTATTCCAGTTTTGATCAAAATCGGATCAGGCATATGGCTTCCAGATTTGTAACAAGCTCAGCCAGTCAGATGCAAGATCACGATATTAATATCTCTGGATCTTGTTCATTATCAAACTAGTTCAAGATCTTACTGATATAAGGATATATTCCAAGTTTGATCAAAATCGGATCTGAAGTTTGGCTTCCGAAGTGGCAACAGGGTCAGCCAATCAGATGCAAGATTACCTCATTATTACTCGTGGATTTTGCTCATTATCAAACTCTTCCTAGATTTTGATGCCATAAGCCCATATTTCAAGTATGATCCAAATCGGTTCAAAAATATGGACTCCAGAGTGGTAACAAGCAATTGTTTACGGACAGTCGACGCGCGACGCACGGCGGACGACGGAAGCAGGCCATATTTTAAGCTCACTTGACCTTACGGACAGGCAAAAAAAAAGAAGTAAAAGTTCGATGATTGGCCCCTGTGGAACTCCTTTTTGAATTTCTGATCAGCCACTTAAGATACCATGCATCTTAATAATTTGCTGCTTACAATTTGACATATAGCAGGATAAGAGACTTACTGAGTCATTTGTCAAACCGTAAGCCCTTAGCTTGCGAATAAGAAAATCACGAGGGAGACAGTCAAAACCCTTAGATAAATCCATTAGAAGTGCGGCTACATATTTGTTTTAGTCAAGAGTCTTCTTCCAGTCGTCAGCTGGGTCTAAACTGAGTTCTCAAAAAGTTGGGCGATAACAGGTAAAATGCTAACTGGAAACTTTTAGAATTGGTAAGGTCGACGTAACACGAATCAGTTGTAAAACTAAAAACTGATCACGCTAGTCACTGAAATTGCAAGGAGGAAAGCATATTATAGGCTGTCATTGTTTATGTTAGTGACCTGAAAATATGACCGTTGACTTATAGATAAATACTTTTAAACTTCAATCAGCAGCCAAATAGACAAAGATGTACAGCAACAAAGAAAACTTCGTCAAGGATAAATTCATAAAACTTAATGAGAAAAAGACTGACTTTTCCACGAAACTTAATTTCCTATAATTCGTACGTGCAGTTCCCACTCAAGCAAAATCTCTCAAACATTGCAGGACATTTTTGGGCAAACAAAAGAAGCCAGAATTACAAATTAATTTCATGCAGATATTATCATTAACATTCGAGATAAATGACCTCAAAATCTTTACCAAATCCAAGTCCCCGTGTTGAGAGTTTTATAAAATCACCTACAGATGATACTTACCTGTGCCGGTGAGACCTCCGGTTGCAGGTCCAGCCTGGTCATCGCTAGTCCTCAACGTGAATTTGTTGATCCCATACACAAAACCACCATCCCTGATATCTACAGGAAATTATACATAATCACTTACTTAAAGAATCAGCTCCAAATATTCAGAAATTCACTAAGTTTAATAAAAACTATTAACATTTACATCCAATAACAAAACATAAAACCAGAGCTACAGCAATGGTTTGCAATTACAAATCCCCAAGCTTTTTACTGCATATTCCATCTCCACCCCATCCCTCCATGGTCTTCGTGTATTCAATCCCAGACAGTGACCACCTGGGTCCTATTGCAAAATACGTCGAATATGCGATGCGTCATCTTACTATGACGGCCTGCTCAGAATATATTAAGAAATGTCATTGCAGTTGAAATTTTTTTAATCTGACCTTTGATTCCATTTTAGGGGCCCCAGGGGTGGTAGCCAAGGATGACACCCCTCTTGCTCATGGTTACATAAAGGGCAACGTAACTACAAAGTTTCATTCATTTCCACCAGGTGGTTTAGGAGGAGATATGGTAACGGATAGACAGAGGAGGGTGTCACAAAATCCCCAACTAAAAGATGGGAATAATACTAATTGATTTGCTATAGCAACTTTATGAAACAAATATTAAATACAGTTTACAAACTTGTATCAATCACGTAGTCAATTTTTATCATTATAGCCCAGTATAGAAAACTTTATCAACCCTAAATTTGTACAGCTGTTTGTCCTAGAGGTCATTTTAGCGTCATCACATCAAATACATGCTGATATCAGTTTTCTTAAATGAATAAGAAAGGACCGTGAACAGAGGAGTCACCATAGTCTCACATGCTAACAATATTCTCAAGTGCTGACCGTAGTCTCACATGTGAGTAGCTACATGTGTCACTTGGGCCCATTATGGGACTCCCGGGTTAAAAAGGTCGACGGATTATGGCCCTATTTTGGGGCCATAGTAACGCTACATGTAAATGTATGGGTTTGGGGCCATAGTGACGCTACATGTAAATGTATGGGTCCGCTAAAGCCCGTGATAGTTTCGGGATTTTAGTACTAGTTTTAGTCACGTATACTTTAGTGTTAGTATGGGTTGGTTCCCTTGATTGAAGCTATTTATAACGTCAGTACAATATATACGAATTTACTGACGCTTCCAACGTGATCTGATGTATAGAAAATGCTTTATATATAAATATCGGATATATGCTTTTAGCTACTAAGCAACGTCGTGTTGATGGTATAATGTGGGGTGTTGGATAGTAGATGACTGGGTGTTGGTTATTACACACAGCGTAGGGGATAGTATATATGGGGTATTGGTTATTCTTAAACCCATATGTTTACATGTAGCGTCACTATGGCCCCAAATTGGGACTATAATCCTTCGACCTATTTTAACATGGAAGTTCAGTAAATGGTCGAAGTGACACATATAACTACTCATGTTTACTATAGTCTCACACGCAAATTCAGAGACTGTGCACACAGACGAAATACCGCCAATACATCTCACCTCTATCCAGCTCGACCTTGACATTGCGGGCGACAGCCGAAGCGAGTTGTCCCCCCTGACTATCATACAGGACCATCTGCACCTCTCCACTGGTTGTCTTAGATACGGTGAGGGAGACACCTTGATACTCCACCTAGAACAGAAAATTTACATTAAAAACTCTGTTTTAAGCACCGATATAGGTGACAAATTATTAGAATCGTTACCAAGGCTGTTTTTTATAAAGAGATTTGGGAAATTTTTAATAGGAACTGAAATAATATAAACGAGCAGGTAAGCCTTTATTACAAAACATCTTCGTTTTAGATCAAGTGTTTTGATTGTAGAATTATTTTCCAATTGCTGTCAAACTGGACCCAAATGCACGTGCAACTAGTCTCGAGCTCAAATCGGAATCAAATGTATGTGGAGCTAGTCTCGAGGTGAAAGCAGATTTTAAAAAATATGCAACTAGTCTCAAAGTCAAGCCGGAATCAAATGCATGTCGCATCCAATCGAGGTGAAACCGGAATCAAATACACTTGCAACCAGTTTAGAGGTCAAACTGGAATCAAATGATTGTGTCCTAGGAATGTTCTGCTTGTCGCATCCAATAGTAACATAGTAACATCTAGAGAATGTATCCATTATTACCATGAGATACACTGCATGTGATGCATTCCTGGCCAAAACCTTATACGTACGTACCAAAGCTTTATTTAAGTATATTAATACTAGAATTTCCGCAATATACTCATAAACTGCATTGTAACTAAAGTCTGGCTTGCATATATATATATATATATATATATATATATATATATATATATATATATATATATATATATATATATATAGATAGATAGATAGATAGATAGATAGATATAACACACAACCTTTCCATCCAGGAAGTTTCTTTTTATCCCCATCCTCAGTGTCTCAATGTTGAAACCACTCCCGTATGTTATCTTAAATATTCCACCTGAAAAATAGGTCAAAATACATATTTAAATACTAATTAGTACGAAGTAAATTGCACTTTACATATTCATGAACTACATCACCCTCATAGAGTAGGCGAACGATTATTGACTTTGTATTTCTTTTTAAATATATACACAGTCGTTTTCACTGTCCTTATTTAGTAAGTCAAATAGCTTACAATATTCCAGTAAGTCAAATAGCTAACATCGACCTCACAAAAGACTTTGACACAGTCAGCCGTGGAGGCCTTTGGAAGGTCAAGGCTAAATTTGGTTGCCCAGAGAAATTCATTGTGATGGTTCGGCAATTCCATGATGTCATGCTCGCTCGTGTTGTGGATGACGGTGAGTCTTCTGAACCATTTCCAGTAAAGCAAAGCAACCCTCTTCACTATGATGTTCTCTGCCATGCTTATGGATGCCTTCCGTGACTATAACACTGGAATCAACATCACATACCGGACTGATGGCAAGTTGTTCAATCTGAGAAGACTACAGGCGAAGACGAAGTTACAGGAAGTGACTGTTCGTGATCTCCTGTTTGCTGACGATTGTTCCCTGAATGCCAAATCTGAGTCTGACATGCAACACAGAATAGACCATTTCTCTTCAGCTTGTGACAATATCTGTCTCACAATCACTATCAAGAAGACAGAGGTGATGCACCAACCTGCACCAGGAAAGCCTTAGGTAGAGCCTACCATCACAGTAAATGGGCAAACCCTCGTGGCAGTGGACAAGTTCATCTCGGCAGCACACCCTTCACGTGCAGTCCACATCGATGATCAAACAAATGCCAGAATTTATTTCTAAACCAAGTGTGGTATTTGGCAGACTACCTGCAAATGTGCGGGAGCGCAGAGGCATCAGTCTACAAACAAAACTTAAGGTCTACAAAACCAATGTATTGCCAACACTGCTGTATCCCATGCCAAAAAAACTGAACTATTTTACATGGGCTGCCTGAGGAAACTGATGAGGATAAGATGGCAGGACAGCGTTCTTGACACTGAGGTTCTCACACGGGCAGGCATTCCACGCATCCACACTCTGCTGATGAAATCATAGTTAAGATGGGCAGGCCACGTCACCAGGATGTCAGAAGAGCGACTACCAAAGAAGATCTTCTACGGCGAGTCGAAGGAGAGAAAGTGAACTCGGGGTGGTCAGAAGAAACGCTTCAAAGATTCCCTCATGTCATCCTTGAAATACTTCAACATTGACCCTGAGTCTTGAGAAGATCTCACACAGGATCACTCCACCTTACGGAGTCTCATCCATTCTGGAGCTACAGACTTTGAACGAAGGAGGACTGCAGAGGCAATGCCGAAGCGTGTGCAGCGTAAATCTCAGAACTGCAGCACGTCCTCTATTGATCAAGCAAACCCAAGCGGCATCTCCTGTCAGTGTGTCACAGACAGAGCACAAATTTGCATGATCAGCCACTCACATACTCACATAAACCAAACCAGTGAGTAATATCATGGTCATCTTAGAACTCGAAAGACGAACAACAACAACAACAACAACAACAACAACAACAACAACAACAACAACAACAACAACAACAAGTGAACTAGCTTACAATGTTCTAGTAAGTCAAATAGCTTACAATGTTCTAGTAAGTCAAATAGCATACAATGTTCTAGTTAATCAAATAGCTTACAATGTTGTGAGAAGAAATCTTAAAAAGAAAATTCTCTGCTGCTAAAAGAATTCGTTTAAACATCAGAAAACAGTCTTTTCAAAGTAATTTAACTCGTTTTTAGAAACACACAACACAGATATCACAACTGAAGTAGCAATATTTTAGGTGTTAAAAACTCTTTGAAAGAAATACTTTATGACCCTGAATGGACAAATACGATGGCGCTTATCTGCTGTTATTTGTACATGTATAGAGTGTATGATGTGGATGTAAATCGACCTTATAATGTGTTGTTTATCGGACTTTTATTTGTATCGTCTCTGTCAATGGAAATTTGTGTTTGTTTAACGTAATAAATAAATAAATAAATAAATAAATAAAGAAATAAAAATCAGGACGTTGAAACAGTATTACAGATCCAATGAATCTTGTAAACGGATTTTGTTTCAAGGTAATTGCTGCTGGAGAGAGATAAAGGATAAATATAGAATACATTTTAATGAATGTAACTTGAATATTGTTTCAAATGCGGGATCAGATATAAGAAGTAAAATGTAAAATATGTGCTTGTAACAATGTAACGTATATTCTTATGATCTGCTAATTGTTACTTGACTGTAACTTACCGCACATGTCACAGCATGATCCGAGAGGACGAAACGCTGTGTTACACCTTGGTCTGGCACATCGGGGAGATTGGAGGGCACAAATGGCGTTAAATAGCTGTATAATGTATGGAAATGATTGGTTTCAAGTAATATTAAGCGTGTACGGTAGTTAAAAAAGGTATATACATATATACATTGATAGTTGAAAAATCAAAATGATTGACAAAACATAAGTTGCTTAGTCAGTTGTCTGAGGTTTAATTGAACATGAGTACACGTGAGACTATTCAGTGCCGTGATATCGAACGTGCAACGCACAGACCGTGGGATAGGGCGGTACTCACTATTTAAGTGGTGGTGGGGATATTCCGACAGTCAGAGCTAGGGGTTCAATGGCTGTCTGAAACGGGGTTGTATTTTTTCAACAAAAATTCTAAATAAGGGATGCTTCTTTAGTGTGTCCGACATTGGAATGTCCTTTTACCAGGTAAACTGAGGCCAGACAACTAACAGATGCAACCAACAAGGTAAGATACCTATGGTAGCAACTTTAATTGCCACCGATTATTGGTTCATGTGCCCATTTTGGTCATGAGACCATGTATTTGGGCCATATGACCTCTAATGAGCAAAGCAGAAACTATACATTGTAATTAATAAAAACTGATTGGAGTACCTAGATTACATTATTGTAATTACAAATAGGTAAACATATTAAATAATCTGCCAACAGAGCAAAAATGGAGTTTTTTAGTGTCTAAAACTTGACTAAAAATGACAGTCCAAAACATTTTAGCCTATTTTAAAACAACCCCTGTAAATGTACATGAGTGCACATACACAGATGTCTCCATACATAGTGGTGTGGTCATCTATTCAAAATCATAGTGGCCACCGATGTTACGGATGAGTAACCTCAACTGTTCAACTACATGTTTAAGGGGTCAATTAAAAATGTATTGCTAATATCACGAAAACGAACCTTAACCACCAGCCAATATTATACATGGACGAAACAAATATACCACAGGCTACTCAGCATAAACATTTGGGCATTATCTTAGCCATTGATGCCACTTGGTACGTGGATATTAAATATATTTCTAATAAAGCCTGGGAGAAATTAAACTGTTTTAAACATTTTAAATTCAAATTGGTTCTTTGAAAACAAATGTACAAATCTTATATGTTACCGATTTTTGATTACGCTGACGACATTTGGGACTAATGTACAAATCTTATATGTTACCGATTTTTGATTACGCTGACCACATTTGGGACTAATGTACAAATCTTATATGTTACCGATTTTTGATTACGCTGACCACATTTGGGACAAATGTACAAATCTTATATGTTACCGATTTTTATTACGCTGACCATATTTGGGACTAATGTACAGTACAGGAGATAGAACTCCTAGAACCAAATTAATTTGTTTGTAATCACTTGTATCACCATCCAGATTCTTGATGTACTGTTTTTTTTTTTTACTGATGGTTAGATGGTGCTGTAATAATCTAATGCTTTCAACTGAATCCGCCAAATCCTATGTTTGTACTTGCATTTGACAAAATCTCTGAAATAAATATGGTTTAAACTAAACTATTGTGAACTGTTTGGTCTTTGTCAATTTTTGGTTATGTTTCGGAGCTATAAAAATTGTTTGTTCTAGTGGCAGCAGATTAGATATTTTTGCTTGTTTGTAATTACAATAATGTAATCTACGTACTCCTATCAGTTAGAATTAATTACATTGTATAGTTTCTGCTTTGCTAAAATACATGATGTAGTGACCAAAACAGGCTAAAAAACCTAGGTTTTCTGATCAGTCCAGTTCGAACTTACTGACAGGGGGTTTCAATTTCAAAAGTGTCTGTCTATAGCCAACCTCTGCCTACCCTCACCTTACTATTTTTAAACATGACTGCACCGCTTATACTCAGGGGCCAACAGATTGCTAGTCCGGCACACTAATCAAAAACACATAACAGATGAAATTGTAATATCATAGATAATTAATTATAATTACAAGTTATTTTGATCATAGGTTCAAAATCTTAAGACCACCAACGAACCCGGCCGATCTGATTGAAGTTTATTTTCTAATTATATATAGTTCCTCATGAAAACGTTAGTAGTCCATTACGTACTGGATATAGTTCCTCATGAAAACGTTAGTAGTCCATTACGTACTTGCTTCACGATATCTTGCAGTTAAGTTTACTAGAAACAGTCTGAGCCATTTTCAAGATGCCTCGTATATCAAACGAATGGCTATACGTCCCACCGTATATCGCGGAAATCAGATTTTTGTACATACCTCTCCCTGGTCGTTTCCGCACACACAGCCCGTGATGTCCGTGCACTGTGACCTACGTATCGTTACACGTGACCGAAGTCCTGTTAGCGGGAGGAAGATCTTCTTGCCATCGTCACTGTTTAAAAATGTCTGCAATGTTGAGGTGCTGTAGGCCTAGAATGGAAATAATATCGAAAGTAGTGTTAAAATATGAGTTACAATTTTTGACTGAAGAGGAAATGAATGATTATCACTCTTATAAAGTCATCATTCATTGGCAAGTTTCACGATTCTTTCGCTATTTCAAACAACTACAAAAACAAAGCTAATCTTTGTAAGAAATCTTGTTATTACGCTCTTCTCGTTGCATCACTATAAAAAGTAGTTTTGGTAACTTTCTGTTTAGCTTCTACATTCCAGTTGCCTGAAACATTAATATTTAAATATATGCAATTACTCTCGGCAATTTAATTTGGTAGAACAAAGAAGGGACTATTATCAAGTTTTTGTTATATATGCTATTAACACGTACTTTTATTAACAAATTACTTAAAACAATATATATATCAATTGAATTTTCGGCAAATTAAAACCGAAACCTTCTTTTGATATTTTATTTGATTTTTCATCCTTACCTTTCCCGACACTTTTATAGTGTTTATGTTGATATCCAGGTTGACCCCCAGGTTGACGTAGTACGAGCTTCCCGTGGGAAAGATGACGTTAGTAGTGACGCAAGGGACTCTCTCGTTGTCCAGAAGCGCTACGTTATCACAATTCCCGCTCTCAGAGCTTGTCTGGCACCAGTTCAACGGGTCTACCCAGTCGGCCGGACGAGTGGCGTTAAATTCCACATCTCAAAAATAAATTAGTAAAGAGATATGAAAATATTAAACTATTGTATCTTTCGTTTGTACTGTGCATGAAAGGAAAACCTCAGCAGAGGATCGTAATTGGTCATAAACGGGGTGAGCTGCTGGAGATGGAATCGTATTATTTTTTTAAACAGGAATATATGTGCTGAAATTTAGGAAAATGAAATTGTAATAAAATAAATGGGCAAGCAAAGAGGGATGTGAAATGTGCACGAGTTGATATTCTGCATTGATTTAATGTCTTGAATTCTGTCCTTTTTCTTACATATCGGTTACAAACATGTCGTAATTAGGCATATAAATAAAAACCACAAATATATGATGCAGAAAACATGTCGTAATTAGATATATAAGTAAAAACCATACATAAGATGTAGAAAGTTACATAATCTTATTAAAATAATGATACCCAATCTAATACTTGGAATTTTAAAACAGCACCCCAACAAAAACAAATACAAAATAAAATACTTGTAACCCGATTTTAATTCAAGATGTACCCCTAACTAGTATATCTTCCTCTCAGTATTGTTTGCCTCACATGGGTTATCAAAAACCTCGTAAGAGTTACAAGTTACCCAGCGAAAAGCAATGGTGAGCGCTTACATACATATATACATACATACATACATACATACATACATACATACATACATACATACATACATACATCCATCCATACATACATACATACATACATACATACATACATACATACATACATACATACATACATACATACATACATACATACATACATACATACATACATACATACATACATAGGTATAAAAGCTAGGTGATCGCCTTACCTGCTCCGGACTCAATACAGGTGGCGCTGTGATCGGGCTCTTCTGTGAACGCCAAAGTTGAAAATGCTCCCAGCACAAACTCGCTATCTTTTGACATAACCTGTCAACCCGACGAAATGACATATCAATTCATATAGGGAGCTAAAAAGGCAAATACTGCGACGATTTAAAAAAAATGAAATTTGAAGTTAAAACTCATAAGATTTGGTGAGACAGATTGGTTCAGAGACTTATCTTAAATCCACGTGGAGTCAAGAATTGAATCGTTACAATCCGACTTTCCGAGTCTAAATTATCAAGTATTTTACCATTAAATGTCAAGAAAATGCATTGTATACATGAATCACATATTCAGATATGGAATAAAATATAAAACGTAACCTAGTAAGGGAACTTTCGTTAAATTTCATACAAAAGTCTTATTATTCGTCTTATGCCTCTCCCTTATTTGTGAAGAGTGATCAATTTATGCTATATCATTAGAAGAGTGATCAATTTATGTTATATCATTAGAAGAGTGATCAATGTATGCTATATCATTAGAAGAGTGATCAATGTGTGCTATATCATTAGAAGAGTGATCAATGTGTGCTATATCATTAGAAGAGTGATCAATTTATGCTATATCATTAGAAGAGTGATCAATTTATGCTATATCATTAGAAGAGTGATCAATGTGTGCTATATCATTAGAAGAGTTATCAATTTATGCTATATCATTAGAAGAGTGATCAATGTGTGCTATATCATTAGAAGAGTGATCAATTTATGCTATATCATTAGAAGAGTGATCAATGTGTGCTATATCATTAGAAGAGTTATCAATTTATGCTATATCATTAGAAGAGTGATCAATGTATGCTATATCATTAGAAGAGTGATCAATTTATGCTATATCATTAGAAGAGTGATCAATGTATGCTATATCATTAGAAGAGTGATCAATGTATGCTATATCATTAGAAGAGTGATCAATTTATGCTATATCATTAGAAGAGTGATCAATGTGTGCTATATCATTAGAAGAGTTATCAATTTATGCTATATCATTAGAAGAGTGATCAATGTATGCTATATCATTAGAAGAGTGATCAATGTATGCTATATCATTAGAAGAGTGATCAATTTATGCTATATCATTAGGAAACAGACATAAATTACTTCTTATTTGTATCTTTTACATTGAAATCACCAAGTACCAGAGCGTTGTGACTTTTATCCCCCAATCACAAAACATCAGCGAATATACTTACAATAACTTGTCTAAATCTTATCTTGCATTCCGGTGTGATGCCAATGAGGGACCTGAGTACTGTAATTTGTGTGGCGGACTATTCCGGTGTGATGCCAACGAGGGACACGAGTACTGTAATTTGTGTGGCGGACTATTACGGCGTGATGCCAATGAGGGACCTGAGTACTGTAATTTGTGTGTCGGACTATTACGGTGAGATGCCAATGATGGACCTGAGTACTGTAATTTGTGTGGCGGACCATGGCTTGGATTTAGTGGACTATATTTTTAATCATATCACCGAATAATATACAGAAACAAAACCAAACAGTTTAGACTTCATATAATTTAAAATTACAACCTAAATGAGCGAGAAAAAAAAAAACAAACAAACAAACAAACAAAAACAACAACAAAAAAAAACAAAAACAAAACAACAACAACAACAACAAACGAACAACTTATTTTGCACAAGTCTGAAGCTTCAGTGCAAACTTACAATATCAAAATAGGAGGAGTTGCTGTAATTGGCCTTAGCAGTAGTAGTAGTAGTAGTGGTACTAGTGGCAGTGAATAATTTGTCCCTTGAGTTATACTACAGTTATGGTAAAAGGTATGCTTGAAAACATGGCGACGAGTAGTAAGCTGATAGTTAAACGAAAGTCTTTATCGGTAAATTATTAATCAAGCTGTCAGGAGTATTTATATATTTATTTCTTGAAATTGCCAAGGGCAGTTTGTCTATGCTTGGATTTTTGAGAATTTCGGCGATTGCGTTGAGGGCATTTCAGGTAAATTAAAAAATTCGAACACCGAAATTATTAAGGGCAATTTACAGCGAAAATCCCTCGAAGGAACTGACGCTCTACTGGCCGAAAAGAACGTCTAAGAATTCAAGATAAGACCATTTCGTCCTTTTAACTGTGGAGTGTTGCAACCTTTTCTGATATTCTTCAGCAGTAACAAGATTTTCAAAATTAATTGCTGGGTGGGCATATTGGAAATCAGACTGGCACCAGTTTCATTTAGGACCAACAAGACAGCATACCATGTATTATAGGATTAAATAATCATGGTTGGGTATTTGTCGATGTGTAAAGTTTACCTAATCACTCACAAAGTAAATAATGTTCGAGGGGCTTTATGTTAACTATGTGTTACGGAATTATGTATCATTTTGTTTTTAAATAATGATATAGTATTATGGTCTCTGCATAATAGTCTAACAGCTGTCGTCTTGCATAAAGTACATATACGGTACATGTGACCCAGTAAATTGGTCTTGGGAAAATCAATATTGTCGGTTAAACATGAGTCATGTCACTTGACCTAGCGCGTGAGAATTTGTACTTTTGAACTTCTGACCTAGATTTCGCAATCCCAGATGAGTGATTCGTTTTGTTGACCAGTAATTAGAGTTTAAGATCACAATTCTGATGTGTTTGTTTGAGACGTAGAATAATTGGGTTTTTATTTGATTTACGCAGTCAGAAGCTATATAATAAGATGTATTGGAGCGTTCGTCATTTTCTTTCATAGTACGTTCAGCCTGAGAGGTCATAAACGAGATTGGTTCATTTTGTGTGGATATTCTGCTTCATTGATATATTATTATACAGAACATTCTGGATTTAGTACTGTCACTTAAAATTTAAGATTTATTCAGCTCCGTGGAATTATCGGAAACATTTCTAGAACTAATGTGATATTCCATATTCACAAGGATTACTTGGAATTAATAATACTTGGATATAACTGATTCTTGTTAATGCATCAGCACTTTGGAGGTTTCATTCGGAATTTTCTTCATTCGGAATATTTGGATTAACTTCCGGATCAGTGAACTTTAGAACAAATCAGGACTTTTATGGATATTCTATACTGTAAGTTCTTTTTATTTCTTTCACTTTGATTGTTTGTTGAAATATTTTAATATATTTTAGGTAATACTTTGCGATAAAGAGATACAGGTGTTGTTTTGTAATACTTTGCGATAACTAGATGTAGGTGTTGTTTTCTAATACTCTGCGATAAATAATTGCAGGTGTTGTTTTCTATGTTGTTTGATGATTCAGGTAATGAAAATCTTTGTAAGTTATAATAATTCTCAAGAAAAATTAGCCTTGTCAAAGTGTCAAAGTGTCAAAGGCAAATCTGAGACTTGATTTGTAGCGTATAAAAATTCAAATATTAATTTAATTTCCCTTAGTGGTAAATTTTACAACAGCAGCACCGCTCAGCGGTAGCAACGACTAATGATAATTCCGCTTCAGCTTTTCGTCCTATCACAACGATTATGAGAGGTAATATTACGGTAAAACCACAAAATCTGAGCACTTATAAAATAATTATTTTTTCATTGTTCGAGCTTTAGCTCTACTGGTCATAGACCAGGAGAGTTTATGGGATGGTCTGTCGTCCGTCATCCGTCCGTGCTTTAGCACAAGTTTGTTATCGCTACTCCTACTAAACTACTTGGAGGAATAACTTGAAACAAATTCATTCCATGGTCTAGTTGATCCTAAATATAAATGGTGCCGCTCAGACATCCAATATGGTCTCTACAGTAGCCATCTTGAAAATCGTGTTATAACTACTTCTCCTGAATGGATGGTCATGCCAACATGTGGTTTCCACTAAATGACTTCTTATAATGTCTAGTTAGTTCTAAAAACAAATAGTGCCGATCGGATGTCTAATATGGTCATGAAAATCTTGTTATCGTTACTCCACCTGAATGGATGGTCACGTCAACATGTGGTTTTCACTGAATGACTTCTTATATGTCTAGTTAGTCCTAAACAAAAATAGTGCCGATCGGATGTCCAAAATGGCCATCACGGCGGCCATCCCGAAAATCTTGTTATCACTACTCTTCCTGACTGTAAAGTAACATTGCCATGGGATTTTCACAAGAAGACTTCCTACGATGTCTAGTTGGTCTGAATGAAAATGGTACCTCTTGCACATCCGATATGGCCGCCACAGCAGCCATCTTGAAAATCTTGTTATCTCTAATTCTCCTGAATGAATGTTCATATCAACATGGGTTCTTACTAAACTTCTTTTTATGGCGCCTAGTTGCTCCTAAATGGAAACAGTGCTGTTTAAACATCCAACATGGCCACCACAGTGGCCATCTTGAAAATCTTGCTATTTCTACTTCTCCTGAATGAATGGTAAAATAAGAATGATGTTTTCACTGAAAGACTTCTTATGATGTCTAGTTGGTCCCAAATGAAAATGCTATCGATCCGATGTCCAATATGGCCGCCACAGCGGTCATCTTCAAAATCTTGTTATCGCTAATATTCCTAGATGGCTAGTCATATCAATATTGTGCTTTCACCCAGACTTCTTATTATATCTAATTGGTCCTAAACGGAAATGGTGCCAATGTTGTATCCAATATAACCACCATGGCAGCCATCTTGAAATGTTTTTTATCGTTACATATACAAAAAGGGAAAATCATATAAACATGGGGTTTACACTAGAATAATTTCAATTGTTATGAATTGACCAAGTTTTCTGCAATGTGATAGGACATACACCGTCACGTGATACTGATCTGGAATTTTTTACACATCGGTAAATTCGGAGGGCTACTTTGGTTCTCAATCAGTTTCCATGACATTTTATGTGAAGCTCTATTTACACCAACGCCTTACACCATAATAATAGCAATAAGAAGCCACACCCCCGCCCCCGGGATTTCCGATCAAAATTTGCAACACCCAGATTAAAATAGCCGATTAGACGTTCAAACATTGTAATCATACAGTCCTTCATGCACTCCAACACTCACCCCTTTAGCCAAACAAAGCATATGGGAGGCTTTACAAGCCACTCTACATTCATAAATTATTGCATTTTGCTTCGACAATATGTTCCACCAGCTGTTATTAAAGGTCAGGGTCATATGACGAGCATGGATCTCACTAAAAATGGACAGCAAGAACAGCGAATGTTAAAACAACACGTGCCATACGCAAGCTAAATATGTTGAAAAAAAGCAACAGCCAGGTTTACAAAACAAATCATACCGAGTGGCAAAAGTTCCTCAGATCACTGCCATGACCGTTCTGGCACTCTACCCTATAATACAATGTAAGAGTCGACGACCCTTGGCTAGCGAAGATCGGGCTAGGTATTATGGCGCAGTGAAGAAGCTAATCAAAGAAAACTACGAGCTACCTAAAATGGAATGCTTTGTTGATGACATCTGCTGATTTGACGACAGAAAGGAACAAAATTGGAATTAAAAGGATTATTTGATCATGGCTGGGTATTTATTGAAGTGTAAATTGTTACCTAATCACTCACATAGTGTTACGACTAGGGGTAATGTAACAAAAGAAAAGACTCAAACAAGCTTTCAAGATTTAAAATACAAATATTTAATTTCCTAAAATATTAAAATATTTCAACAAACAATCAAAGTGAAAGAAATAAAAAGAACTTACAGTATAGATTATCCTTAAAGGTCCTAAATTGTTCTAAAGTTCACTGATCCGGAAGTTAATCCAAATATTCCAAATGAAGTAGGTTCCGAATGAAACCACTAAAGTGTTGATGTGTCTACAAGAATCTGTTATATCCAAATATTATTAATTCCAAGTAATCCGTGTGAATATGGAATATCACACAAGTTCTAGAAATGTTTCCGATAATTCCAATGGAGCTGAATAATTCTTAAAGTTGAAAGCAGTACTAAATCCAGAATGTACTGTATAATAATCTCTGAAGCAGAATACCACACAAAATGAACCAATCTCGTTTATGACCTCTCACGCTGACAAACTATTCTAGAATGCCAAACACAGCAATTAAATTTAATTTTATAGGTTCTGAGCTGCGTAGAACAGAATAAGGTAAACCAATTTAAACTGTATTACGACTTTAAAACAATTTAATCCTTCTAGAAAACAACCTTTTCTGAACCAATCAGAAACAAGGTTATACGTGACACCGCTAAAGTACCTATGCACTGACGTTATTACAAGTCAACAAAGTATTGACTTCTTATTGAACATAGAATCCAGGTCAGAAGTTCAAAAGTACAAATTCTCACACGCTAGATCACGTGACATGACTCATTTTTAACCAACAATATTTCCCAAGACCATTGTACTGAGTCACATTGAAATACCTTATATGTACTTTCTGCAAGACGACAGCTGTTAGACTATTATGCAGAGATCATAAACCTATACCATTATTTAAAAACAAAATGATACATAATTCCGTAACACCTTCCCCCTTTTTTGAAAAGAAACGTTATATACAATAAAACTTTCTTTTACCATATACTTCTAAGATATAAGTAACTGATTGCATAGAAAATATATGAATGATACAGTCATGTATACAAAACAATGCAACCTGTAAAGTTATGCACGTGAAAGTGCATCAGCGATTAAAGTTTCCTTTCCCTTGATGTGCTTGCCAGGCATAGGGAACTCAGAAATAGCCTTAACCTTAGCTTATATTGGTTTTATTTGTCCATGTCCCACAACATGCCCTAAAAAGGTAACACAGGCACGACAAAAGTCACTTTTATTCAAATTGATGGTCAATTCGCTTCGCTGAGTCTTTTTAAGAACTGCTTAATTGTTTTCATGATATCTTGCCACGTGTCGTTGTAGATGATGACGTCATCGATGTAAGCATCACAATTTCTTATTCCAGATGTTATCATATTCATCAAACGTTGAAAAGAACTCGGGGAACCCTTCATCCCAAATAACATGACTTTGTATTGGTAAAGTCCATCTTGAGTCACGAATGCTGAAATTTCTTTTGCTCTCTCCCTTAAAAGGTCAAATTTTGTGACGTATTTGGCATTCCAAGCCTGTTAATACAGTCATCAATTCTAGGAATTGGAAATGAATCTGTCTTGGTGACGCTATTTACTTTTCTATAATCAGTACACATACGGAAAGTCTTATCTGGTTTCGGCACTAAAATACATGGTGAACTCCAGTCACTTTTACTTGGTTCAATAAAGTCATTTTCCAGTAAATACTGAATTTCTTTCTTCAGATAGTCTTGTTTGAGAGGATTCATCCCTTAAGGGTGTTGCTTACAGGTGTTGAATTTACTATTTCGATATCATGGACAATTTTGTTGGTTCGTGTGGGAATATCTGGAAATAAATGTTCATTTTCTTTTATCAGCTGCTTCAGTTCGTTAATCTCAGTCGGCAGTAGATGCGAAAGTTTCTGGTCCAGATCGTCCAGAATTTCCGAATTGCGAAGAGTAGTGACAACAAAACCCATCACTATCAGATTTCTCATCTTCATTCAAATGTTGAATGTGTGGGACAGGTACTAGTAAAGTAATTGGATACTTTATATGGCTATCTCTGTCTACATATTGTCTCAACATATTAATATGGCAAAGTTGTTTCTGCTTCCTCCTCCCAGGAGTATTAATAATGTAATTTAAATCACTCACTTTCTTGTGAATGGTGTAGGGGCCATAATTCTTAGCCTAAAGAGGATTTTGGGGTATGGGTAGCAGAGCCAAAACTCTATCACCTGGCTGAAAACTCCTATCTTTCGCTTGTTTGTCATACCTCAATTTCATATTCGACTGGACTGATTTAAGATTATTTCTTGCCATCTCGCAAGCCTTAGATAACCTATGTTTAAATTTAGAGACACAATCCAGAAGATTTAATACCAACTCTTCAGCAACCGGAAGTCCCTCTTTCAAAAACTTTAATGGATCCCGTACAGAATGTCCAAACACTAGTTCAAAAGGACTGAATCCTAGAGACTCCCGCACTGACCCCCCCCCCCTGCAGCAAACAACAATAATTGCACACCTTCATCCCACTCCCTTTCTGTTCCACAACAACAAGCCCCAATTATACTCTATCTCACAATAATAGGTTTTAATCATACGTTCTCAAGTATGATATTGTACAGACTTAAGGAAACCAAAAAGGGTGAAAAACTTAACCAAAGTTTTCACTATGGTCTCAGTTGTAATATTCCGCAAAGGAATAGCTTCTGGAAAACTTGTGGACGCACACTTATTCGTCAACAAGAATTTGTTGCCTAACTTGGTCTTATGTAAAGGGCCGACACAATCTACCATCATTCTACCAAACGATTCTTCAAATACAGGAATAGTTGACAGATGAACTTTGTGTGTCCTCTGATTGGATTTTCCCACCATTTGAGAAGCATGACTTGATTTACAAAACTTAGGAACATCACTTCAAAGTTTTGGCCAGTAAAAATGATTTAGAATCTTGTGATAGGTCTTATTTATTCCTAAATGACCAGTCAACGGCGTTTCATGTGCTAAACTAAGTATTTCCTGACGATAGGATCTAGGAACTACTATCTGATAAATAACTGACCACTCGTCACCAGCGGGTACCTCAGGTAATCTCCATTTCCTCATAAGGACCCCATTTTTCAAGAAGTAACAAGTTCCTTCTTGCATGGCTTCCGTTTCATTCATAGCCCTCTGAAACAAACAGGAGATATCAGGATCCTCCTGTTGTAAGACAACTAATGTTTGTCTTTTATCACCCTGATTATTTTTATGAGATTGTGTAGCTGAAAGAGTATCACTGTGATCAATACTTGATTGATCCAAACTAGGAGCAAAAGTGACCTCATTAAAAGCCTGACCCCAAAAGGTGTCCGCTAAAGGAAATACATCCTGTTCAACAACATCATTCTCAAGAGCATGCTTTGCCATAGCTCTAGTAACTGCACAAGCTGGATTTAAACCAGGGATTTCTAATTCAATAGGATCAACTCGTTGATCCATGCTAGGCTTGTCAGTTACAAGTGGATTAACCACGACCTTATCTCCTGCTAGGTCATTACCTAGTAACAAATGAAGGCCCTTTATAGGCAAAGAAGCCACAGCTCCTATGGTCACAGGTCCCGAAACTAAGTCTGATGACAAATTAACACAATGAAGAGGGACATTTACATATCCACATTCTACCCCCTGTATTAGAACACTTTCACTAGTAGAAGTCTTCTCAGAAAAGGCAAAGTACTATCTAACAATAAACTCTGAGAAGCTCCTGTGTCTCTTAATATCTTAATAGGAGTAGTCTTACCTAAGTCACCTACAAGTGACACAGAACCCTTCGACATTAATGGTTCGTATTTCTTCATTACAAAATCAGACTGAGGTATGCAAGCCTCCAAACAAGTATCTTCCTTGATACATGACCCTGACCTTGACTTCTTATAAACTAGAGCATTTGGAACTGCTCTATTAGAATTCCGTTGCTTACTTTCCAACCTGAAGCAATCAGAAATAACGTGTCCTTTCATCCTACAATAGGAACACGTGGGAAGAGATAAGGTTTTCTGATACTCCTTATCAGCAACTTGATTCTCCATAGTTACACCAGCATGAGGTCCGTAATTACTCAAACGAGTCTGAAATGGTTTCTTAACACAAACCTGTTGAGAGGAAAATCCATTTACAAATGGAATATTGTGAATCGAAAAATATATATCAGCTGCATAAGCTGCTTTCTCTAAGGTTTCAACCCCTTTCTCATCAAGGTATACTCTAATGTCATTACTGACACAATTCTTGAATTCTTCAATCAATACCAGTTGCTTAAGATTATCATAATCCTTATCAACCTTCTTAGACGTACACCATCTCGTAAACGAACGCTCTTTTTTCCAAGCAAATTCTAAATGAGTCTGGGTAGTTTCCTTTCTACTATTTCTAAAATTTTGACGATAAGTTTCAGGTACCAACTCATAAGCCCCTCAAGACATATTCTGTGACCACTTCATAATCAGCAGATTGTTCAGTTGAAAGTGCAGTATATACATCACTAGCTTTGCCAGTAAATACACTCTGCAATAATGAACTCCAATAATCTTTCGGCCATTTCAGATTCTCAGCAATTTTCTCAAAACAGAGAAAATATTTGTCAACCTCCTTTTCTCTAAAAGGGGGGACCAGTCTTATATGTTTGGCTAGATCAAAGTATGAACACGTATTGCCATGAGAGTGCCCTTTACTGGTCAATTCCAATTCCCTTAATCTAAATTCCCTATCTTTTTCCTCCCTTTTTTCCTGTAATTCTTTATCCTCCCTTCTTTCCTTCTCCTGTCTATCCCATAATTCCTTCTGTAATTCATTATCCCTAACTTCCTTCTGTAATTCCCTATCTCTATCTCTAACTTTATCCTGCATTTCCCTTTCCTCCCTCTGTATTTCCCTATCTCTATCTCTTAATTCCTTCTCTATTTCTCTTTCCTCCCTCCTTTCCCTCTCTTGTATTTCTGTATCTTTATCCTCCCTTCTTTCTTGCATCTGCATTTGTTCCCATTGTAGCTTGAGCTTTCATAATTCTATGTCCTTAGCTATCTGTAATTTCCTTCCCAAACTAGACGGAGATTTCTTCTTTACATTTGAAACCCCCTCTTCAAAAACAACTGTTTGTACCAAATAGTGTATCAAGATACTCCTAATATTTTGTTTCAACATGGAAACCTTTACCCCAGTCAGACTATAATGTTTGGCAATCTGAAGTAACTCGTCCTTCTTCAAGGACTCAAATTTCTCCTGGGTAGGATCAGCTATGAAACTATCTACTTTAGATGTCATTATGAAAGCCTGTTCATTTCTCTTTATTTCTTAATCGGGAAATCAAAAAGTCTAAGACCAAAAAAATTTCAAACAATGAAATTCAAATCTCAAAAAAGAAACAATTTTCCGAAGTATTAAAATCTCTGAAATATGAAAACCTCGAAAATTACTTAATTAAATCTAAATCCCAAAATATTCAAATTCGGATCCCGAAATTATTCAAGTTTTTAATCCCGAGACGACAAGCCCCCAATTTCTTCTGTTACGACTAGGTTTAATGTAACAAAAGAAAAGACTCAAACAAGCTTTCAAGATTTAAAATACAAATATTTAATTTCTTAAAATATTAAAATATTTCAACAAACAATCAAAGTGAAAGAAATAAAAAGAACTTACAGTATAGATTATCCTTAAAGGTCCTAAATTGTTCTAAAGTTCACTGATCCGGAAGTTAATCCAAATATTCCAAATGAAGTAGGTTCCGAATGAAACCACTAAAGTGTTGATGTGTCTACAAGAATCTGTTATATCCAAATATTATAAATTCCAAGTAATCCGTGTGAATATGGAATATCACACAAGTTCTAGAAATGTTTCCGATAATTCCAATGGAGCTGAATAATTCTTAAAGTTGAAAGCAGTACTAAATCCAGAATGTACTGTATAATAATCTCTGAAGCAGAATACCACACAAAATGAACCAATCTCGTTTATGACCTCTCACGCTGACAAACTATGCTAGAATGCCAAACACAGCAATTAAATTTAATTTTATAGATTCTGAGCTGCGTAGAATAGAATAAGGAAAGCAATTTAAACTGTATTGCGACTTTAAAACAATTTAATCCTTCTAGAAAACAAACTTTTCCGAACCAATCAGAAACAAGGTTATACGTGACACCGCTAAAGTACCTATGCACTGATGTTATTACCAATCAATAAAGTATTGACTTCTTATTGAACATAGAATCCAGGTCAGAAGTTCAAAAGTACAAATTCTCACACGCTAGTCATGTGACATGACTCATGTTTAACCAACAATATTTCCCAAGACCAATGTACTGAGTCACATTGAAATACTGTATATGTACTTTCTGCAAGACGACAGCTGTTAGACGATTATGCAGAGATCATAAACCTATACCATTATTTAAAAACAAAATGATACATAATTCCGTAACAATGGGTACTTTCTCATAAGGACTGCTGGTAAAGTTATATTAAAATGGTTAATATACCTTCCAAAATTAATACACTCCTTGACGCATTAATATAATATTGCTTTTATAGGGATTCAAATATTGCCTTTAACTTCAGCCATGTTTGATTGATTTTAATCTGCTTTATGATTTCATTTTTTGATTGATAAAATCGAACGAGTAAACTCTAATGTGGTATGTACATAAACCAACGATTACACTCTAATGTGGTATGTACATAAACCAACGATTACACTCTAGAGTGGTATGTACATAAACCAACGATAGCTCTCTAGAGTGGTATGTACATAAATCAATGATTACTATCTAAAGTGGTATGAACATAAACCCACAATTACACTCTAAAGTGATATGTACATAAACCAACGATTACGCTCTAGATTGGTATGTACATAAACCAACGCTTACACTGTAACGTGGTATGTACATAAACCAAAGACTACTCTGTAACGTGGTATGTACATAAACCAACGATTCCACTCTAGAGTTGTATGTACATAAACCAACGATTGCACTCTAGAGTGGTATGTACATAAACCAAAGACTACACTGTAACGTGGTATGTACATAAACCAACGATTCCACTATAGAGTGGTATGTACATAAACCAACGATTACACTCTAGAGTGGTATGTACATAGATCAACGATTACGATCTAGAGTGGCATGTATATAAACCAACGATTACACTGTAACGTGGTGTGTACACAAACCAACGATTCCACTCTAGAGTGATATGTACATAAACCAACGATTCCACTCTAGAGTGGTATGAACATAAACCAACGATTCCACTCTAGAGTGGTATGAACATAAACCAACGATTCCACTCTAAAGTGGTTCATACATAAACCAACGATTACACTCTATTTGGTATATAAATAAACCATCAAAACTGCACTATATTGTGGTAGAGTGTAAACCAAGGATTGCTCTCTAAACTGGCATGTACATAAACCAACGATTGCACTTTAAAGTGGTGTGTACATAAACCAACGATTGCACTCTAAAGCGGTATGTACATAAACCAACTATCGCACTCTAAAGTGGTATGTACATAAACCAACGATTGCACTCTAAAGCGGTATGTACATAAACCAACGATTACACTCTAAAGTGGTATGTACATAAACCAACGATAGCATTCTAAAGTGGTATGTGCATAAACCAACGATTGCACTTTAAAGTGGTATGTACATAAACCAACGATTGCACTCTAAAGCGGTATGTACATAAACCAACGATTACTCTCTAAAGTGGTATGTACATAAACCAACGATAGCATTCTAAAGTGGTATGTGCATAAACCAACGATTGCACTTTAAAGTGTTATGTGCATAAACCAACGATTGCACTTTAAAGTGGTATGTGCATAAACCAACAATTTCACTATAAAGTGGTATGTACATAAACCAGCGAGTACACTATTATGGTATGCACATTAATCAACGATTACACCCTAAATGTGGTATGTACATAAACCAACGATTACACTCTAAAGTGGTATGTACATTAACCAACGAGTACGCTCTAATGTTGTATGTACATAAACCAACGAGTACACTCTAAAGTGGTATGTACATAAACCAACGATTACACTCTAAATGTGGTATGTACAGAAACCAACGATTACACTCTAAATGTGGTATGTACATAAACCAACGAGTACACTCTAAAGTGGTATGTACATTAACCAATGAGTACGCTCTAATGTTGTATGTACATAAACCAACGATAGCATTCTAAAGTGGTATGTACATAAACCAACGATTACACTCTAAATGTGGTATGTACATAAACCAACGATTGCACTCTAAAGCGGTATGTACATAAACCAACGATTCCACTCTAAAGTGGTATGTACATAAACCAACGATAGCATTCTAAAATGGTATGTGCATAAACCAACGATTGCACTTTAAAGTGTTATGTGCATAAACCAACGATTGCACTTTAAAGTGGTATGTGCATAAACCAACAATTTCACTATAAAGTGGTATGTACATAAACCAGCGAGTACACTATAATGGTATGCACATTAATCAACGATTACACCCTAAATGTGGTATGTACATAAACCAACGATTACACTCTAAAGTGGTATGTACATTAACCAACGAGTACGCTCTAATGTTGTATGTACATAAACCAACGAGTACACTCTAATGTTGTATGTACATAAACCAACGATTACACTCTAAATGTGGTATGTACATAAACCAACGAGTACACTCTAAAGTGGTATGTACATAAACCAACGATTACACTCTAAATGTGGTATGTACATAAACCAACGAGTACACTCTAAAGTGGTATGTACATAAACCAACGATTACACTCTAAATGTGGTATGTACATAAACCAACGAGTACACTCTAAAGTGGTATGTACGTAAACCAACGAGTACGCTCTAATGTGGTATGTACATAAACCAACGATTACACTCTAATGTTGTATGTACACAGACCAACGATTACACTCTAATGTAGTATGTACATAAACCAACTTTGTTTTCAATGCTTTGACTACTTACAAGTTCCCTGATGGTAGTGTTCAGCTGATAAAATACTACGGGACTTTCATCTGGAATGACGAGGCGGTCATCTCCGCACGGCAATCGTCCTTGATTCCAGTTAGACGGGTTGTCCAAATTTGTATTGGGCAGCCACTTCATGTATGTTAAACATTCAGTCACCGACACTTTAAAAATAATAAAATGTTTATTAATATAAGAAGAAGAAGAAGGAAGAGAAGAATGTGAAGAAACTGTTGTACAATATTCATGTATAATGCAATTATCAGTTTCATTCAATCATCATTGAGAAAAAGTGGCGTGCGAAGGGTAAATGGCGCCCGGGGCGACGATGATGGCCCAAAGGACCAGAATACGAGGCCCGATTTATTATCAGCTGTTTTGGCGCCCCAAGACCTCTGGCGCCCGGCGCTACAGGACATTTTCATCAGGGAATTGTGGTGCTTAGTTAAGATTAGTGTCGACTTGAACGCTGAAAAATGGCAAAATTAAAATGTTAACGATAAAGGTCCAACCAGTAACAGATGGAAATGGTCTAGCTATATTTATATTGCATTAGTCACCCAGATGGAAATGGTCTAGCTATATTTATATTGCATTAGTCACCCAGATGGAAATGGTCTAGCTATATTTATATTGCATTAGTCACCCAGATGGAAATGGTCTAGCTATATTTATATTGCATTAGTCACCCAGATGGAAATGGTCTAGCTATATTTATATTGCATTAGTCACCCAGATGGAAATGGTCTAGCTATATTTATATTGCATTAGTCACCCAGATGGAAATGGTCTAGCTATATTTATATTGCATTAGTCACCCAGATGGAAATGGTCTAGCTATATTTATATTGCATTAGTCACCCAGATGGAAATGGTCTAGCTATATTTATATTGCATTAGTCACCCAGATGGAAATGGTCTAGCTATATTTATATTGCATTAGTCACCCAGATGGAAATGGTCTAGCTATATTTATATTGCATTAGTCACCCAGATCTTTTTTTTCAAAAAAGAAGTAGGAAATTAAAAATTTCAAATTTTAATACAATGCAATATTTTAAAGCAAATATTGCGGAGGGCGGGAAAGAAAAAAATATAAAAATAAAAAATAAAAAATAAAGAAAGAAAAATGCGGGGGGGGGGGGCAAAAAAAAAAGTATATAAAAATATAAAACACTCAACATCTCTCAATGTAAAACAAAGAAAAATAACAAAATAATTGTTGATATCCCAACTTATTTAAAGCCCTTTTTCCTATTTATCATTATAAATGTAACTTTTCATTATTTTCCAATATTAAAATTAAGTGGTATATCACTTAACGGTGCATGAAACAAGAGTAAGATACATAATTGTTAAGGTGATATTTTAACAAATTTTGCCGCTGGTACTGTCAGGACACAACTTGGCTTGAAGTAACCTGTAACAACTCCAATACCACAGACCCCCCTGTCAAAATGCCATAGATCTCCGACCTGAAAGTAGTTCAGAAATAGCAGAGAGAGCGAGAGAGAGAGAGAGAGAGAGAGAGAGAGAGAGAGAGAGAGAGAGAGAGAGAGAGAGAGAGAGAGAGGGAGAGAGATTGTTTACCGAAGGTGAAACACAAAACCAGTCTTATCGAAGCCTTCCCCATTTTTAACTGAAAAAATCTCCTCGTCGACTCTTGAAATGGGGCGTACTTTATGACTTTTCCCTACCTGGTTGTAATGTCTCCACCACGTGATTCCCCAATAAATACACCACTTAGGAAGACAAGGAAAGCATTGCAAATGTTATAAAACTATCGTGTTAGAGATAAGAGCTAAGGCAGCGGACGACACTTCATTAGCATACAAAAGGCGAGTTAATTAGAGTTATCAGAATCACAGCACGCGCAGTGCAATCAAACACGAACCAGGTAACCTGATACCTATGTGTGGCTTGATTTGTCAGATCAGCCAATATAGAAACATTCTGTGAACGGCATGTAAAATATAGGCTAAATTTTTCAATCCTGCTTAAAGAGAATTTACATTTTCCGAAAGATAGAGTCTCGTTTATCATTACAGTACAGGCTGCCTGGTAACACTCCCCGCTTGAGAGTCATGTCTACCAAACACTATAAAATTCCCAAACGAAATAAGTAATTATTCAAAAGAAGTTTCCAATACTCAGGAACTTTGCTCTAGAATAGTATTCCAGTAGAGATTAGAAATGTCCACTCTAGAACTTTGCTCTAGAATAGTATTCCAGTTGAAATTAGAAATGTCCACTCTATTTCCTTCTTCTAAACTCAATATATCCAGTGGCTTCAGAGATGTAGTAACATGATAATTAAAACAACTGTATTTGTATTCATGAATGCCTCTGGGCATCATTAAATATACTACCCATCTATTTGGCACCAATTGCATATTGCATGTATATTGACTATGTGGTTTTTTATGTATGAATGAGTGTCCGTGTGAGAGAGAGAAAGGATAGAATGTGAATATATTGTTGTGTATGCATGCTGATATGTATGCATATGTGTGTGTCTGTTTGTATTTAAAAATGTTCCTTTGCATGAGGGCCTCAAGGTAGCTTAGTTCTTCAGCTAATTATGTTACCGTCGGTAAATAAAGTCATTCTTATTATTATTATTTCTTTATTTCTTTCCCGTCTTTCTTTCTATCTTTCTTTCTTCACATGTGAAAGAAAAGGGAGCAAGAAGTGTAGTACACAGTTATATAGAAAACTTCACTCCAGAGCCTCATAATGGTTATTATGAACTGCAGTACGTCCTGAGTGAACACTTCTGCCGCCAAACAGTGAAGAAATCGGGCTCAGTTGAGATCAGTAGTTGGGTATTTACGAGTTCTGGCTCACTGAACCTGTTCTATCCATGTTTACCTCGATTAACCAGAATTTATCCACTTTAAACCGGTGTTCAAAATTTTTCACCTAACATGTGACCATCCGCCATTTATTGTTGTTGTTGTTGTTGTTGTTGTTGAAATAAATATGGCTCAGTGATCATCAAATTAATTGTTTTTACAACAAAAACCTACCTCAGTGGTGATTATATTTTTTGTATGAGAAAAAAACTGGCTCAAGGTCATGAAATTACTTAACGGATTCTGGTTCAGTGGTCATCAATTTTTTTATGAGAAATCTGGCTCAGTGGTTGTCACATTTTTTTTATAAAGAAAAATCTGTATGTAGATTCTGGCTAAGTGGTCATCATTTGTTTTAAAAAAAACGGGAGAATACTGGTTCATTATCTCCAAAATAGTTGCTATAACAACTCGTAACTTCTGGCTCAGTAATCACCACATTTCGTTTGGGAAAAGACACTTTCAGTCTCAGTGGTCATCAAATTAGTTGTTTATAACAACACATAACTTATGGCTCAGTGGTCGTCAAAATAGTTCTTATAATAAGGCCATAAAAAAGCAAACAGAAAATCTACAGGATAAAATAGTCAGCGCCTATCCGCCAAATTGTATTAACTGCATAATTAACTTTGAAAAATGTTTGTATAATGTCCACCCTAAAGACCCTCTCCCCTGTGGAAATACATAGGAAAAAAAACTTACCCACAGGGGAGAGGCCGCATTTCTTTTGCTGATCTTTTTCCCACACTATATAAATTTTTCCTCACTTCAAATCTTTTTTGTATATTGCTAGCTTCATGCGGCTCTTTATGCAAGTCATACATGTTATCAACACCTTCCCAGAGCCGTTTTGACTTGCCTGGGCTACTTCATTTATACACATGGTGGTTCATTTAGCCTTTGTTTGTTCCTTTGTGCTACAAGACTCTCATTGCACATACTTTGCATAAGAGCATCATCCTCCCAGCGCCTTTATGGCTGACATGGGCCGCTTTATTTTGTTTACGTAGCAACTTTTACTTTTTAACTTTTTTTATTATCGCATAGTGTTTTGAATTTTTTTTTCATGCGACTAGCTTCCGGCAGAAGGGTAGGACTCAGTTATATATGTATCATATATTTAGGCGTAAACCTGGGTTCGAACCAGTAACCCATCTCACTCAGTTATTAATACTCTGATTTTTTAATTTCTAGTATATATGAGGATTGGATGGATTTGATACACTTCCAGCCAGGTTAGATAAATAATTTTCTTATATTAATAATATCTAAAGAGAAACAGTCACGTACTACCCGAAAATATCCTAGCCAATTAAGAAATTCTTACATGTTTTATTTTATCGCACAAATAAAAAAAGCATTCAATACAATATTTGTATGTTCATATATTTATAAATTTTAATTACCACTTAGAAGCAAATATTTACTATATTCTAATAAATTATAGTGGGCCTATCAAATCAGCGAATCAATCATGTACACATGTATTTGTAGTATAAAATCAAAGTTTATACATACTGGCTTTGCTCACTCTCGTACAAAAGTCAAAGACAATGACACGTATGAATAAATAAATGAATAAGGTAATAAAACCTTTATTTTTAATTGACATACACCAAGAACAGAATTTAAGGGATATTTAGTACGACCCTAAAAGTCAGGTTGTTTTACTAATGGCCCTATGAAATAAGCGAACCAGTCCTGTATACATGTATAGAGTCTAGTAAACAAGTCAAGGGTTCAGTTGTATATACACCGACCAATAAGCTTGACGCATAATGCTGTATATATTGCGGTATAGGCGCACTAGCATTATCAGACGTACATGAAGAGATTCGTCGCACACGTCTATAATTCAAATTCAGTCAGACTAGCATTATTGTTATGTATAGTGGCCCTATTGTAACAATTAATCGGAAGGTCATACAACTTATATTAATAAATGACATACTCTAACAAAGAACAGTATTTTATGGATCTTTTCCTACGACCCTGAAAGTCCAGTTTCTTTTGCAAATAATAATCTGTTGTGAAGGCAAATTAAACTGATGGTGGGGAATGTCCAGAAATATATATCGTTTAGTGTGGGCGTAACAAGTAGGCGAGAGGTCTGTGGGGCGAAACACTTGATGGGGGGGGGGGGGGCCAGGGGAAGCCCCCGAAAACTCTTGCATTGTAAGCGTTTCCAGGGCATAATTTTAACCATGTAACTTTACGTACCCGGTTGTATCGCGCTCAAATTTAGTGTGGGGGTTGGTGCCACCAGCTTAGCCCCCACAGCCTCCCCCCTCCTCCACATCTGCTCCAGATATCGAAGTAATTTTTAAGACCTATAAAATAGTATGAACCTATAGACTGGATGATAAAACAGTCTACTTACACATTACATAAGCAGCCAGAGAAAGTTTTTTCTATAGAAGGGTTTATGTTAGTCATGCATATGATTAGTTTCGGGCAGATATAGTGCATAATTTGTCTGGATACGCCTCTAATCTCATTATCAAGGCCTTAGTATAAAAAAAACGACTGAGGTCAAAAAGTATCAATATTGCCAAATAATGATAACAAATATATATATATATATATATATATATATATATATATATATATATATATATATATATATATATATATATATCGCGTAAAACAGATTTTATAGTAGATAGGTTTTTGAGCAAAGGGGCGATAGCTCCGAAAACCCTGAAAACTCCCAAGAGGTTTTTCAAAAAGAACAATACAATTTTTTTTACATAGCCCCAAATCTAATAAATGATAAGTTCACAGAAACAATAAAATGTGTTAGCTTCTCTGACGGCATAAGGATGGAGCCTATATTTTTTACACCAGATATTTACCCATACGAATATATGGATTCATTTGAAAGATTTATTGAAACCGAACTACCACCAATCGAAAAAGTTGATTCCAAACTAACATGATCAGGAATTAGCACAAAGGATAACCAATATGTTAACGATATTACGAAACATTTCAAAGGATAACCAATATGTAAACGATATTACGAAACATTTCAAATGATAACCGATATGTAAACGATATTACGAAACATTTCAAAGGATAACCGATATGTAAACGATATTACGAAACATTTCAAAGGATAACCGATATGTAAACGATATTACGAAACATTTCAAAGGATAACCGATATGTAAACGATATTACGAAACATTTCAAAGGATAACCGATATGTAAACGATATTACGAAACATTTCAAAGGATAACTAATATGTAAACGATATTAAGAAACATTTCAAATTAAAATCTCTTGATGATATTTACGACTACTACATTAAGAAAGACACTTTAATGTTGCGTGATATTTTTTGAAGAGGTTAGATCTGTGTGTATGAATAATTATAAACAAGATGCAACACATTCTTTTAGTCAATCCTGACCAGCTCATGGTGCTAGTTTGAAAATAAATAAGGTAGAATTACAATTTCTGAAATATTATGATATGTTTTTTACTTATTGAATTTGGAATCTGCTTTCTCAATGACCACAGTATGGAGTATTTTGATTCCTATGACTTTATGACAAGAAATCCTGTATCCACTTTATTCAATAATGTGAGATTACAAGGATCAGATTCCATTGTGTGTGGACAATATTGCGTATATTTTATTCATAAACGCAGTCTTGGATTCACTTTAGAACATGTACTAACTTGTTTTGGAAGTGATTTATCTGAAAATGATGACAAAATAGAAAGGTGGTTTTATGGACATCATGGCTATCTATTTTCTTTAGCTCAGAAACGTATTGTACATCGATGGTAAAAGGACACTGTATTTAAATGATTTGAAATCTAGTCTTACTTCACAACGTTGTCAACCTTGTAAATATGTTCATGTTTAATATTTGGTATTTGACAATTTGACATGGAAAGGAATGGACTCGCCCTAAACCTCCCTCTTCATTTCTTCATAAAATTATCTCTCCTCCTCCTCTCTCTCTTTCTCTCTCAGATCCCCCCCCCCCCCCACGTTACGATGTACCACTTAGATGTACTTTATGTCCATATGCTAAATTTAAGTTAGAGGGGAATCAAACTCACATTTCCCGCCGCTAACATGCTGTACTGTTACTAACAGACAGACTCCTCACGTGAAACGTATGACGTCATACGGCATTTCAGTTCGAGGGCAGACAACCCCACAATGTTACACTGTTACAATATACATTACAAGAAGGCGGCCAAATGATAAAATAATGTTGGACGCTATAAAGTTTTGACCCTGTTTAATATAGGATCGCCCCCCCCCCCCCCCCGACGCTCAAGTGTCGTACTCCACTACTTTTAAATGTCACTTTTTGAGGAAAGGGTTCAATGACATGTGACTGAAAACCAGTTATATCAATGAATAACTGGCAATCTTTAATAAATATGATCTTGTTGCACTGAGAGAGAGAGAGAGAGAGAGAGAGAGAGAGAGAGAGAGAGAGAGAGAGAGAGAGAGAGAGACTCATTGACTTTGTTCCTATAGGTAAGAGTGCCTAACTTTATCTCCATCCTGATCCTTACGATTTGTCAAAGACTCCAGCGAAAGGTATAAAGATTGGTGAATTTATCTTCCTTAATCAAATCAATTCCGAAATATGCGGTATATTCAAATTACATTAAATCCAGTGTTGTCCCTTGCTAGTTTAATAAGGGATCTATACTCTGCCTTTCCTAGGTTGTACCCTGTGTCTCATGTGCCTATCCTAGGTTGTACCCTGTGTCTCATGTGCCTTTCCTAGGTTGTACCCTGTGTCTCATGTGCACTTTCCTAGGTTCTACCTTGTGTCTCGTGAGCCTTTTCTAGGTTGTATCCCGTGTCTCATGTGCCTTTCCTAGGTTGTACCCTGTGTTTCTTGTGCACTTTCCTAGCTTGTACCCTGTGTCTCATGTGCCTTTCCTAGGTTGTACCATCTGTCTCATGTGCACTTTCCTAGGTTGTACCCTGTGTCTCATGTGCCTTTCCTAGGTTGTACCCTGTGTCTCATGTGCACTTTCCTAGGTTGTACCCTGTGTCTCATGTGCACTTTCCTAGTTTGAACCGTCTGTTTCATGTGCACTCTCCTAGGTTGTACCCTGTGTCTCATGTGCACTTTCCTAGGTTGTACCCTGTGTCTCATGTGCCTTTCCTAGTTTGTACCCTGTGTCTCATGTGCACTTTCCTAGGTTGTACCCTCTGTCTCATGTGCACTTTCCTAGGATGTACCCTCTGTCTCATGTGCACTTTCCTTCTCTGAATGTGTGCCTTGCCCTCCTTAAGGGCTGCCCTGACTTAAATTTCCAGAGGTTTAATACAATCCATATAGAAACATTCTACAGTTGCAATTAATACAATCCATATGGAAACATTCTACAGTTACATTTAATGCAATCCATATGGAAACATTCTACAGTTGCATTTTATGCAATCCATATAGAAACATTCTACAGTTGCATTTAATGCAATCCATATGGAAACATTCTACAGTTGCATTTTATGCAATCCATATGGAAACATTCTACAGTTACATTGAATGCAATCCATATGGAAACGTTCTACAGTTACATGTAATGCAATCCATATAGAAACATTCTAAAGTTGCATTTAATGCAATCCATATGGAAACATTCTACAGATGCATTTAATGTAATCCATATAGAAACATTCTACAGTTGCATTTAATGCAATCCATATAGAAACATTCTACAGTTGCATTTAATGCAATCCATATGGAAACATTCTACAGTTGCATTTAATGCAATCCATATAGAAACATTCTACAGTTGCATTTTAGCATCTTTTACCCCTATTTTATACTTGCAGGGCAAATATTATCTTAAAAGGATTAGTGAAGTGCATAAAATTTCATCTCTCATAGAGAGCGTGCTATCAGAAGACATTTTACTACACTTAAAAGGTCCCAACAGACAACTAACAGCCTTTCCTGACTAGTGGTCTCAGTTATCAACAAATGTCACAAATTGTATATATATATATATATATATATCTATATATATATATATATATATATAGATATATATATATATATATATATACATGTTACCAATTAAATATACAAAAACCAGTATGAATAGGACATACTCTGCGCAACACCTTAGGGGAACACCATAAATATGTTATTGGATGGATGTAGGGACAAACGTACGCACGCATGCAGGGAATAAAGCGAAGACCATTTAAAGATTAGCAAATATTGGGTATAATGGTATATACGGCAAATAAACGCGGTCTATTGTCAATCATGTTTTTGGGGGGAAGTTACTCAGTCTTTAGTACCGCACCAAAAAATGGACGCCAAATCGGCATCATTTTATACACAGTATACAGGTCTATTTGTAGTCTGGGGGCGCCATTAGAAATACGATAAGAATTAAGTTATTGACTATTGACTATGCTCAACGTCTTGAACTCAAATATTTTCTTGTAAAAATTTACATAATACTTCAACAGCACAGCTGAGTACCAATCAAAATATCGCTGAACTTGGGCAACGAACGATAAAATCATCACATTTATGAGTTTGTACATCATATATAATGAAAACTGGCTAGGTGCCCGGAACCTGTCGGCGAGGACTCAGACAAACAAGCAATACGGGGTAGTTATGCAATGATTAATAATTGGTCGCCTATGTGATAGGTCATGGATGCACTGGAATCACCGTTAGGCAGTAATTTATTGGTAGCTGTCGATAGGCCAATTGATATATCCACTAGCTCCACCCGCAATAAAAGAAAATATTCACTAATCGATCAAATTAAACAATAAATTATTATTTTTGTTTTTGTCTAAATATAAAAAAGCTAAATTTGAAATTTGAGCTTAATCCAATTGAAACTTTTTGAGTTAGTGCAGCTCCATGTTACTATATTTTCTCTGGTTGTGGAATCATATCAGTATTTGTTCTGTGTTGTGTAATACTGTGTAATTTATTCACCACAGGAAAACAGCTGGTAACCTTGATATTGGTAATAGCTAATCAGATTAAGCTGGTGCCAAGTAGGGTTTATCAACATATTGGATGGCGGATGTCAATGTTTGCATATCTCAAAGCCTTTGATTTGACAGTGCCTCGTGTGAGACGTGGCCGATATTGATAAAGTGGTTTTGTCCTTTAAAAAAAACCCCAACATATTAGTTGAAAATAGTCACTCATGTTAGACACATGGTGGACAATGGCCGACGCACGACAGACACGCAGTCAAACCACAGGTTCAAAATGGTCTCGATTTAAACTGAATGCCTGGTTTTTCCAAACACGTAGTTTCTCAAATGAATATCGTATAATATTGGGTCATAAACACAGTTCACAATAAATAGTTTTCATGTGACGGCATAAGTTCTTATAATGACGTCGTGATCGCGTTACACCTTAGTATCGTTCAAACTTGACTCTCACGTGACACCGAAAAAATCTACACCCAGCGAGATCCTGGTAAAGGTCTAAACAACTGATTGTTATCAATTGGTGTGATTCGTCTTTTGTGCATCACAGTTGCACAGTTTGCATGATTTTCGTGCCGAATCATATGTCTGTTCTTTGTTTACAGGTTCTATTACTGAGTCGAAGATACAAACAAAATTGAGATAATTGTGCATGTTTATACACCTGACCGTCTGACCTTTCTGTGGAATATTCGTTAGACACTAATCCCGTCGAACAATAGGTATAGCTTCAGTGGCGGGTTCGAGGCCCCCAGAGGCAATGTTTTCTGGTGGAGGCCCAACAGAGGCACCCGGGGGCAATGTTCTTTAGTGGCACCCCTACTTTTCCACAGAGGACATTTTTATGTCAGTTACCAACCTCCACCTCCTCCTCCCCCCCCTACACCCCGATTACAGCTGCGAAAATAAAACTAACGACGGCTCCCCCTCGCCCGGTTACCGTGAACAATTGCCCCCCCCCCCCTCGCGCCGCCACTGTATTGCATACATCATGCTTATTGGTTTATACGAGCTATCTCGTTCATATCTTTAGCATACACGGTGCTTGCACACTACTAAACCTCTTTCTGAAATACACTAGGCCCTGAAAACAGAAATTGTTCATGCTCTAAAAGAAGATACACAAAAGCACATCAGTAAAATTATCAGGCTTATGAAAACAAAAGAAAACACCCAGAAAGAAAATAATAATTCCAAACCCACCCAGGATACAGGAGAAAAAAAGAAGAAAAACTAATGTTCCTCAAGCTACAGTGGAAAACTCTATACCAAGTGATGTCCCAAAATAGCAATAATGTGTCTTCTCACCTTAGACAAAACAGTTTTGGATTCCATAATACACTGGATTCTGCTAAAAACAGAGGAGAAAACATCAAAGAACATGATCATTTTGGAAAAAAACTCATAATTGGTGACTCCATTATTAAATATGTCAATGAAAGAGGTCTGAAACTTTGGGGTCAAGTTAAGTGTCTACCTGGGGCAGAAACTTGTCATATATCTAATGCAATGGAAAAAGTGACCTTTCTCAATATGACACCATCATCATCAGTGTTGGTGGCAATGATGTTAGTAACAATGTTCATATTGACTAGATTGAAACCAATTTTTATAACATTCTAAACAACATATACTTGAACAATCCTGACTGCTCAGTCTTTCTATGCAGTGCATGTCCAAGAATTGACACAGACGTTTGACTGCTCAGTCTTTCTATGCAGTGCATGTCCAAGAATTGACACATACATTTGACTGCTCAGTCTTTCTATACAGTGCATGTCCAAGAATTGACAGACATTTGACTGCTCAGTCTTTCTATGCAGTGCATGTCCAAGAATTGACACAGACATTCGACTGCTCAGTCTTTCTATGCAGTGCATGTCCAAGAATTGACACAGACATTTGACTGCTCAGTCTTTCTATGTAGTGCATGTCCAAGAATTGACACAGACATTCGTGAGGTCAGTGCTTTAACATATATGTCACAAGTGGAATTACAAAATAATAGACACAGAGCATGCATTTGTGACAAAGTCTGGACTAGTTCTGGAACACATAATTGCAAAAGACAAAATCCATTTGAACAAGAAGGGTTTATCACACTTTCTCCATGCCATATACGAGATTTTCCCAATACTAAAGGACAATTATGACTCCTCTAAAAGCCATAGAAACCTAGATAATAAATATGATTGGGACCATGCTAACTGTCTTAATAATCATCAGAAATCAGGGAGATGTTTCTATTGTTTTGAACCAGGGCATAATGTGGAATAATGCCGACATACCAGCAAAATTTAATGTCATGACTGTCTACAATATGAACATAAGGCAAAACACTGCAAAATGTTCCACTCATCTATGCAGCATTAGGATTATGGCAATAAAGATGTGGTCATAAGTTTAAAAATCAAACACAATTTTCCAGAAACACTGAAACTAGCTATAAGATCTACTATGTGTGATTCTCCCTGTCATGATAGAAGACAAGCTATAGATACCCCAGTGAGTGATAATGCACATGAAATTACCTCTGGTGCAATCCCATAAATTGCCTCCATCAATCAGAGTGGACATAATGTGCTAACTGTTACTGAGATAACTGATGAAAGTGCTAATGTTTCAAGACTCATTACAAAATCTTCCGAAAAAAAAAAAAAAAAAAAAAAAAAAAAAAAAAAAAATCAGTTGATAGCCATGATTTAGGACACTGTAATGACGATTATTTAGAGGAATATCATGGTTCATATATTGAGTGTGAAAATATTAACTCAGATATTCCATGCCATTCATCTCAAGACCATCAAAACTTTGAACTGTTTCAAAATCAGTGGCTTAACCAAAAAGGATTAAAAACTGCAATTTAAACATCCATTATCTTTTTACAAAACTAGATGAAATCAAATTGCTTCTTTCAGGAAATAATTCAGTAATTGATATTTTTGCATTCAGCGAAACCTTCTTATATAAACCTTTTCATGAACATTCCTAACTACAGTTTTCAAAGAAAAGACAGACTTTTCCAAAAGGGTGGTGGACTTTTCATTTACATTACGGACAGCATTCCTTTCAAACGACGATATGATCTCGATGAAAATGTATGGAAATAATTTGGATTGAAATCAGACATAATGACCAGAAACCATTTGTATTAGGTTGTGTATAGAGACCACTGAACGCTGACAATGCTTGGTATACCATATTTCAAAGTAAGCTTGAAACTGTTTATATAGAAAACAAAGAAGTCTGTTTAGTAGGTGACTTCAATCACAGTTTGTTGTATGACAACAATCAAAGCTGGATTAAAACTATGAATTCCCTGAATTATCAACAGCTAGTTCATGTATCCACTAGAGTAACCGAGGTATTTGAAACACTAATCGATAACATCTATGCTAACAATGCTGACAACATTATAGAAGTTGCAGTTCCCGAATATGCCATAAGTGATCATTATCCTATATGCTGTACACGAAAATTAAGTCAAAAAAGTAAACCCTATCATCACAAATATATCAAGTATCGAATAATGACAAGATTCGATGCACAAATATTCCTTACAGAACTGAAAGATATCACTTCGTCAATAATTTAATCTTTTGATGACCCATCAGATGCTCTTGACGTTTGGATATATATATTTACTAACACCCTGAACAGTCATGCTCCTATTAATTCCAAGAGATTTAAGCAACAAAATCAACCCAATTGGATCACATGTGATATATTGAATGCTTTTAAGACACGAGATAAATTTCATAAATTAAAAGATACTAGCAATTACAGATTATGAAATATCAGATAGTATTACGAAAAAGAACTTTAGAAAACCTTCAATGACTTAAAAGGTAAATCTGTCAATAACCTGCCATCTAGATGTATCTGTCAATAACCTGCCATCTAGATTTATTCGTGATGAAAATGGTAACATTCAGCAAGAACCTCCTGAAGTTGCAAATGCACTAAATGATTACTTTGTGAACATAAACGAAAAATGTGTGGATCTCACATCTCATAAAAAGTTCTCAAGTGATGAATTAAATGAGCATATTTCCTCAAAACATTGCAATGAAAACTACTTCAAAATACCTAAAATAATACTAGAATTCATTTTAAATGAATTAGATAAACTTGATGTCAGAACAGCTACAGGTCTAGATGGTATAAGTGCTAAATTCCTAAAACTCTCATCTCAAGTGATTGCACCTTCACTTATGTATATATTCAATCTAAGTATTTCTGCAGGTATTTTTCCAACAGTCTAAAACTGGCAAAAGTAACTCCAATACACAAGAAGGGAGATCTTTCTGATATGAATAAATATAGACCTATATTAGTTTTGTCATCACGTTCAAAGGTATTAGAAAGACATGTTTATAAAGAATTTCGAAACTACCTGGAATCTTGTAATTTATTACATTTACGACAATCTGGCTGTCGTGAAGGACATTCATGCCAGACTGCACTAACTAGAATGGCGGATGATTGGTTAACAGCAATTGATCAAGGTAACCTGGAAGGTACAGTGTTTCTTGACCTTACAAAGGCTTTTGACCTTGTTAATCACAAAAACCTGCTGGACAAATCTCAGCGTATATCAAGTTAACCTTGAAATTTTAACTTCGTTTCAATCCTATCTTGAAGGCAGACAACAACAAGTTTCTATTTTAAACAAGCTTTTAGATAAGAAACTCATAAAGTCAGGTATTCCACAAGGATCAGTTCTTGGAACATTAATCTTTCTGCTGTACTGAATGATTTACCATATCACATTGAGCTATCCACCACTAACATGTTCATAGATGACAACATTATATAACACTGGATCAACTGGCCATGACCTTAATACTAAATTAAATCAGGATTTGATTAAAGTAAATAACTGGTGTGAGCACAATGGGATGAAGATAAATGCACCCAAGTCAAAAGCCATGATCATAGGTAGTTGAGCCAAAGTAAAAACTGAGAAAGATGACTTCAAAGTAATGCTAAAAGGAATAGAAATAGAACAGTCTGAAAATGACAAACTACTTGGCATTATGATAGACAATTTCTTGTGCTGGAAAATGCAAGTTGATAAGGTCATTAAAAAAGTAAACTCACTGCTTTATCTCTTGAACAGAATAAAATCTTATCTCTCTCAAGAACAGAGAAAGATATTCTACAATGACTACATCATGCCACATCTAAAATATTGCTGTTCTATTTGGGGTAATAGTGAAATCAGCTTCAAAAGGGTTTACATGTCTACAAATCCTTACATGGGTTGGCTCCTGATTTTCTTCAATGTAATTTTTAATTTGTGGGAAAATATACATGTGTATGAAACTAAGATCCATCTCAAACCACAATTTATATTTACCTAAACCAAATTCAGAGTTTTATAAAAAGAGCTTTGCTTTTTCTGGATCCAAACTACAGAATTCCATTCCACCCTATATAAGATCAGCTGACTCTTCCCTAGATTTTAAGAAGCTTCTTAGTCAACATTTACAGAAACAATTATTTGTATGATTTTGTGTAATTCAGTACCACTCTTCTTTAAAACATTGTTCTTTATGTACTCGCCTGTAATGTTTTACACTGGTTCACTACTAATCTTTGTATGAATCCTGTATGTACTCATCTTTAATGCCTTGTACATATTTTATAGTAGCAGTAGATCAATTATCTAGTTTTTAATAGCATTGTTGTCTAAAAACACCACAACTTGTAAAAATTGTACAACATACAATTGTACATGTAATTGTAGAAGGCATCATGGAAGACTGGTCAGTTGACCAAATGAGCTTCTTCTTTAAATAAAGTCATTATTATTATTATTATTATAAAAGTAGTCAGTCGACCAATTAACGATTTTATCAGATTTTTAGTAAACCTAGTAATGAGCATCACAATCGTTTTTGTTTAGATTTTTACCACACTCTCGCTCGGCGTATATATCTCAGAGTTACATATGAGTCTGATAGAACGAGACTATTTACACATCTGTCCGCCATCTTAAGTATCGTCTTTCCATAACACATATATAGCAGATATTGATTCCATGAAAAATCCAAGATTTTAAGATATAATTGTGTCTTGAAAAATGACATAATGATGATATATGTTTAACCGAGCACATATACAATATAAACACATTTCTACAGCCCAATCTTCATGTACTGGACACATATACAATATACAACGCATTTCTGCAGCCCAGTCTTCATGTACTGAACACTTATAAAACAGTCTTTATGTACTGATCACATATACAACAGTTTTCCTGTACTGGACACATATACAACAGTCTTCATGTGCTGATCACATATACAACAGTCTTCATGTACTGGACACATATAAAACAGTCTTCATGTACTGAACACTTATGCAACAGTCTTCATGTACTGGACACATATACAACAGTCTTTATGTACTGATCACATATACAACAGTCTTCATGTACTGATCACATATACAACAGTCTTCATGTACTGATCACATATACAACAATCTTTATGTACTGATCACATATACAACAGTCTTCATGTACTGATCACATATACAACAGTCTTCATGTGCTGAACACTTATACAACAGTCTTCATGTACTAGACACATTTACAACAGTCTTCATGTACTGATCACATATACAAGAGTCTTCATGTACTAGACACATATACAACAGTCTTCATGTACTGATCACATATACAACAGTCTTCATGTACTGAACACTTATACAACAGAGTTTATGTAGTGATCACATATACAACATTCTTCATGTACTGATCACATATACAACAGTCTTCATGTACTGATCACATATACAACAGTCTTCATGTACTGATCACATATACAACAGTCTTCATGTACTGATCACATATACAACAGTCTTTCTGTACTGGACACATATACAACAGTCTTTATGTACTGATCATATATACAACAGTCTTCATGTACTTGACACATATACAATATACAACGCATTCATCCAGCACTGTCTTTATGTACTTAACACATATACAATAGTCTTCATATACTTAACACATATACAACAGTCTTCATATACGTAACACATATACAACAGTCTTCATATACTTAACACATATACAATAGTCTTCATATACTTAACACATATACAACAGTCTTCATATACTTAACACATATACAACAGTCTTCATATACTTAACACATATACAACAGTCTTCATATACTTAACACATATACAACAGTCTTCATATACTTAACACATATACAACAGTCTTCCTGTACTGAACACATATACAATATCCAACGCATTCTTACAGCCCGGTCTTCATGTACCGGACTCCTAAAAGTTATTTGAATACCAATAATACGGAAGACTGACCATTTCCAGGGAATTTAATTTTACTATAACTGAAAACTTACTAAAAATAAGTGAATTTTAAAACATAGGATTTAGCATTATAATACGGAAGACTGACCATTTCCAGGGAATTTAATTTTACTATAACTGAAAACTTACTAAAAATAAGTGAATTTTAAAACATAGGATTTAGCATTATAATTAAAATAATGGAAAACTTTTGCGGTTTCAATGTAATATAAGCTCAGTGTTGTGCGGAGTGAAGAATAATATCAGACACCTCCTGTGACAAGTTTATTGTGCGGAGTGAAGAATAATATCAGACACCTCCTGTGACAAGTTTATTGTGCGGAGTGAAGAATAATATCAGACACCTCCTGTGACAAGTTTATTGTGCGGAGTGAAGAATAATATCAGACACCTCCTGTGACAAGTTTATTGTGCGGAGTGAAGAATAATATCAGACACCTCCTGTGACAAGTTTATTGTGCGGAGTGAAGAATAATATCAGACACCTCCTGTGACAAGTTTATTGTGCGGAGTGAAGAATAATATCAGACACCTCCTGTGACAAGTTTATCTATATAACTAGAGCAAAGTTCTCGGCATCTTCCATGTCATTTTGTGATTAGCTATTTACTCAAACCGAAGAGAGAATGCCATCGCCGCGATCCAATGGATTGCACACATTAATCCCAAAGTTGTAATATTTGAGTATTACTAGGATGCGTTTTCTGGTTTCTTATTTCAGTAATTTCCGTCATGACAAAATCCTTCAGAAACACAGAATCGGTCTAGAATTTCCATATTGCATATACACTCAAAACATTAAATTTCAGACAAAAGTGATGGCTGAGTTAATTCATCTATTACAGGAGTCCCCCCCCCCCCCAACACACATAAAAAAAAAAAAAAAAATTTAAAATTTTTTCAACAAATACAAAACAGATTTTAAAAATAATTTAATAAAAAATATTTTATAAATTTGTTAACAAATATTTACAAATGTTTACAAAAATTTTCCTGTTAAATTAGACGCCTTCACGCAGTCGACCAGATGGTTTAAGACGAAATGTGCATTGAGACAATGCTAAAAAAAACGTCAACTTTGCTGTGCAAGTTTCAAGGTATGTAATGGCATTACAGTATGATAAGCATTGAACATCATTTATTCCTGAAAAAAGGAAATTGTATTTGTTTCAGTCTTCGTTGCCAATTTGATTTAAGCTTCCTACACTCGAGGCGAAAGTTCAAGTCCATCACGCCATAAATAAATGGGTTGACAACGCTATTGATCATAAAGGATCTTGACAAAATCTGGAAGTAAAAGACTTCTTCTACATCCGTATAGACACGGTCTGGGTAGGCAAAAGTAAGAATACTGAAGGCAATGTGTGGGATGTAGCTGACCATATTGACAAGGGCAATGACGAACATGATTTTGGTGATTTTTCTCAAACGATCACCGTCAGACAAGCTGGAGGACGGAGTGTTTTTTGTTTCTGGCCGAGGAAAGTTTTTTGATGTTCTTTCGGTCAATTCCAGTGACGGATTGTCTTCAGTCAAATTTTGAATGTGACTTTCCCGTGATTTCTGTAGGAAAGCGTGAGTCGTTTGCAAAGGTCGCTCTTTAGATGTTTGTGAAGAATACATCCCTGAATTTTGCATTGAGCTTTTAGTCGGTTCTTGTAATTTTTGGTGCGTTGACTCATTTCCGGGACTTTGCTCCGGTTCATTTGCTGAAGATTTCGCGCCAGGCAACTGATGGTTGTTCGGGTCTTCATATGGCGTCTGAACATCAAGGATTTCAACGTACCATGTTGCGGCATGCCTATTTTTCACGTAGGAATCTTGTGTGTTGTTGTGACCTGTGTAACTCTTCTTTGACATTTTCACGGACAATGTTCTCCTTTGCCTACGGATATTGTATTGAGTTTTCATTTGCCTCCAAATCATAACGTAAAATGTGGTCACTACATTGTATCCAACTAACCACGTCAAGGCGAGAATAGCATAATACACAATCGGATAGACTGAGCTGTAAAGTAGCTCATTGTATATATGACACGCTCCTTCAGAGAAATCATCAAGAGCAATTGTATCGTACTCATACAAAAGCAATGCCGGCCAGGATAGCGACAGAGAAATGGTGGTAATGACGAAAGCGAGTAACTTCGCCGTGGCAGGAGATATTTGGCGGTAACTGGGTTTGCAGACTTTCCTGTAGCGTTCAAAAGCGATGATCACCAGCATCAGACCGGACCCGATAGACACGAAATACTGCACAAAAGTAAAACCCTTACAGGCTGCGTTGGAGGATATGGAGAATTGATTGGCTATCATGAACGGCATTCCAATACCACATTCTACACAGTCAAAGAGGGCCAGCCACAGAATAAATATGCAGTACGTAGATCTATTCCATCTTTTCTTATAGACATAGAGAACAAGGCAATTTCCAGTAAACCCAGCCACAATACAAATGGAGACGATGATTACGGGGAAAGCGATTAGAAACGATCCCTCTGTTGCCGTAGTTTCATTTGATACCACGCTGACAGGTGTGGATGTTAGAAGATATGACAAGTTCATTCTTTTTTGTCTGACACTAGTTAGCACACAAACTGGTAATACGGAAAATGCGGATCATTTTACAGCGTCATCTGAAAAATAAAAAATAAAAAACTTTATACATGAATGCTGCTTGCCCACGTGCGGTTTCTATCATTCGTATGTGAATATGATTTTAGTTTTGTCATAAAAATATTTGAAATATTAAAGAATACTCTTCAATACTTTTTATCATTATAGCGAAGAAAGAAAAAAAAAGCTTTCCTCCCAGACATGTATACTTATGCAATTTGATGTAGGTTAAGACACAGTAGCATACAAACACTTCTCATCGGACATTATTTTAAAACGATATAATTATGATTTTTATGATTTTAAAAAGAGCTGCAACGAAAGAAACGAAACCAAAGTGGATATTCTGTCACGAAGTGTAGTTTTTATAATATGCTTTTAAATGTAGATCACTCGCTTCACATATTCCATTCATATGTACAAATGAGCATTTTCTCACCTTGAAATTATTCTAATCAAAACGTGTGACTAGCATTGATAAATTGAATCATAACAGTCCATATTACATGTGAGATATCAACATCCACAGCTTCAATCTGACCTTATTTTAACTGGTGATGTTCTGCCACACACGACAGTGTTAGATATGAGAGATAACAGAAGGTCGTAAAACATATGAAGTGGCTGATGACAGATCACAGCTTGCAACGAAGCTGAGTGGATAGTTGCGCATTTATATTTAAAAATATACCGAGCTAATCAGCATCAGTCAAAGAAACATATGACCATCAGGCATCATCCAAAATAGCATGCACATTAGTCACCACGAGGATTACAATGAGAAATTCGTGGAAACTGCATAACAATTAGTTAATCGTCCACGTTTAGGAATTTCCCGTTAAGTGCTCTCTTGTGCACTCGTATATTGTATATCCGTTCCATATATAAATACTCTTCAATTGTTGCCACTTCACACCGAGTAGCAGAGCTAGTTAAGTACAAATTGTTTATAGACCTGTGAGAATAGCCTAGAGCAAAAGCGAAATGTACCTTTGACCTCCGCTAAAAGATCGGAGCAGCGAAATGTACCTTTGGGATCCGCTAAAAAAGATCGGAACTGCGGTGGCGCAGTGGTTAGCATAGAGATCTCGCAACCGAAATGGTGCGGGTTCGAATCTTACCATCGGATCAGCCGGCCCAGGTCGACAACCGTGGTGTGTTCATGAGCAAGGCACTTTACTCCCATTCTCTCGGTACTAAAGAACGTACTTGTGTTGCTGTACCGTAAAACTCCAAACCACCAATCCAACCACTAAAGATCTACTTTCATGGCCAGAAAGCATGTAATTAGCAATGGCTTCAGATTGTAAGACTTCTGGCCAAACTTGTTCACCATGAAACTCAAAGTTCCAGTCGAACTCTGAAGTTTTCACATTATGCAACTGTATTCGGAATACAGTTTGAATGCTCGAAATTTCAAGATTTTTAAAAACTAACTCCTCTCATTCTAAACTAAATTTAAATGTCATGAAATTCAGCGACAGAGAGAGAGAGAGAGAGAGAGAGAGAGAGAGAGAGAGAGAGAGAGAGAGAGAGAGAGAGAGAGAAAGATATGAACCGAAAAAATTAATTCATTTAGCCATGCTCACTGGCAATACTTTATCGGACATTCGGAAAGAATTATGCATACAAATTGCAAGCTACAATCAGATCATCATGTTTACGGTGTAATATAAATAATCCTGTGAATGAAACAAAAAAAAAAAGGTAATTTCACCTGAGAAACTCTGAAAATATAAAAATATAAAGCTGAAAGTTGGATCGATGAAAATGCAGATAATCCGCTGGGGGGGGGGGGGGGAGTCGCGGACCCTGATATTCCAAATTCTACTCCAAGTTACATTTTTGCATGTAAATTTGAACATCTAGTAAGGTCAAGCTGAGTCGATTATTCGAGTGGGACTAAATAGATTGATGTCACCTCGCTATTAGACAAGCATTAGATGTAGGTCTGGAGTATATTTTTTTTTTTTATCTTTTGAATGAAATTGCGGCCTACATGAACAAAATAAAGAGGTTAACATTCTGTTCATTTGTAATTCAAACTAAAAAAAAATAAAGATCTTTTTATAGATTTAAAGAGTATCGACTTAACCGACTCGGATCGACTTAACTGACTCGCATATGAAAACAATGGAAGCTTTGCGGATCATACAATTTGCACAGAGTGTTTTCTTTCATACTTCGATGTGTTTTAAAAAAATAAACGGTCAGTCCTTAACTGAAACTGCCTTCGCTCCATCATTTTGTTTCTAATCAATACTTTGAAATATTCTATTCATATTGAGCCAAATTCTTTGTCAGACGTGTGTGTGGAAGCTTTATGTGATAGTTGTAAATTTAAACAAAACAGAACATGATACCGGTCAAAAATTCAACCAATGATCTGGGTACCCCCAAAAATGGCACTCTAGAGAAATTAACATAGGCCGCCATCTTGGAATAATGGCACTCTGGGTACAAGGGGAATTCTATGTTAAAATGTCCATATTTTTAAGTTTAGATGTCACTCTAGGTACAAGCTGAAGTGAACATTAGTTCTTAACATTACATTTCCCATTTACCCATAATTTTATTTGAATAAATGACACTGTGGGTTCAATGGAAATAGTAATATTAAAAATAACCATTATAAACCCCTCATAAACAAAACTAAATCCCCCTACTACACATATAACTTCCCAATAACCCCCATATAAACAAAACTAAATCTTATACCACCCTTATAATCCCTATCACCGTAGCAGTGAAGTGAAAGGAAAGAAAAGGGAAGGGTATACGCACACAAACATACCTATATACTATCACACACCCGGAAACATAACACACACACACACACACACACACACACACACACACACACAACAGAGAGAAGAGTGGAGAGGGTGTTTACGTTTTAGTTGTAAAAGAAATGCACAAACATAAAATACACAATATTTTGGCAATATTAAAATAGTATCTCTTTTCTAAGAGAACTGGGTGGCCCTGAAAACGACCGTTGGTTTTGCTACCCAAAGATGGTTAACACTGGTGGCATCGCTTCACTGTTCTTTTCCTCAAGCTTCTCCCCACGGCAGGTACATAGACCAATACTTTCTTTAGGCACCCTTGCCTTTCAATGTTCAATCTTCTCTTTCAGATAACCGTGTCTGTGACTTGGTGATGGCCCACGACGACCTCACAAACATAAGGTAGTCTGGATTGAAGAGCATGCTTGAAATAATGACCGATAACTCCACGTTCGTCCACATCTTGACTTGTCTTGAGAATAGGTGACACAATTGGTGAACGCACCTCTATATATTCTCTACGGGGCGGATCGAAACTGATTTGGAGGTTGTACCAATCAGAACGCGTGTGACATAATTCAGTCAGGGCGTGTTTTCTATCTTCCAATCAGAATACAGTGGACCTGTGACGTCACTTTCTTATATATATATATATATATATATATATATATATATATATATATATATATATATATATATATATATATAGTGTAAGGGTGCAAATTTCTGTCGATGTATTCGGTAGAACACATTTAGTTTCGCAGAGAACAATTAATTAGATTTATGAGTAAGGATACCGTATTAAATCGCTAGGCTGCGATGGTTTTAATGTCCCTGTTGGGGCCGAAATTGATTCTTAATTAAGCATTCGTTTATTTAACGGTCAGACAGATTGGAAGGAGAAGGTTAACTTTGGTCTAGTTATCGGAAATGTCAAAGTTGAGAGGATGCAGAGATTGTTTGTAAAGTTGTTTTATCTTTTGAGATTTTCCAGAATCAGTTATTTAAATAGCGCAGGGAATCTAGACGCTTACGCTAACCACGATGAGCTTGTATTTAAATAGATATATTTAATCCTGATTGTCTACGCTAAATAAGGAGTGTGTTCCCAGACGAAAATTTCATGTTTTAAATATTCCGCATCGCAAAATTTAATCAGTCCAAGTTTTCCTGCGAGAGGAAGATATCTTGACTCCGAGTAGAATACGACGAAATTCTCTCGTATAAACAATTGTTCAAGGGACAGGTGTCTGGAAGTTGAGGGACACAATTCTTGCGGTAGAAGCGAGCGAGTCTTGAAAGCACAAGGGGAGATAACTCCATCCACGCACCCACCTACCTACCTACCCACACAAAGTTTGAGGGCCGGAAAGAGGCAAGATAAGAGAGAGTGAGAAGGGAAAAAAGGGGAGAACATCAACCTTGACCGGACAGCAACATTGAATTTGGAGTGAACAGCGATAACCAGGTTATCCAGGCATGCTGGGCAATGACTTCGATTGTTCACTCGATTCTATGATGAACTAAGTCTATCGTTTTAAACAGATCGGCTAATTACATAAGTATATTTGTGTTGAAATTCGGTAAATGATTTCAAAACGAAGTGTATCTTCCTAATGTTATGCATTATCTCAATTTGTTTTATGTAATAGATTAAATTGTTATATTTCATGTGCGGGGGCTCGTGTTATTCTGTTCTATATATCTGCTCAGATATCTTTTTATTCCATTTTTAAAATTTCATATTTTATTTCATTATTTACTCAATCCGGGCAATAACACCTAGGTCGATCATCCTCTAGAAAACGATAACGAACCAAATTGTACACCCTGTAACGAGGGGTGCCGCCACACACACACACACACACACACACACACACACACACATATATATATATATATATATATATATATATATATATATATATATATATATATATATATATATATACGATTTACCAGTGCGGAACAGTGCAAGTAGAGTATAACATGATAACATAGCTGAATGGCTGAAATTAGGACTTTCTGTTTGGGGTGCACCTGCAGTATTCCAGAGGAGAATGACTTGAATTTGGCTGTCTGCGATTTTTTTTTATCTTCGCAAGACTTTTCACCAGTACCACTAACTCCATCTTCTTCTCCATCATTGCCAGCAAATGCTGATTTTAAAATGAAACAGAAGGAAGAGTTAGAGACTTTCTTTAGAATGCCAGACATAAAAACAAATATTTGTTTAAAAAACAACAACAAGAAGAGGGAAATAAAAAGCAAGAAGAGAGGAAAACTTTGAACAGTGAACAGAAGTAAGGGAGTGAAACCAATAGTGTCAGTTTGTTACAGGACATTTTGACGGAGCTGAAACATCTGAGAGGAATGTATGAAATTTCTCTGGCAAAACTAAGAGAAAGAGATCTACATCTACAATTAAACACTTCACTCTCAAGGCGTCAGAAGCAGTTATGGAAATAATGAAAATCTATGGAATTAATGGAAATCTATTGGCATGGATAGATGATTACTTAGCTAACAGCAATCAGTGAGTCATGGTTAGAAATGAATTCTCAAACATTGGACAACTCACTGCAGGAGTACCTCAGGGGTCAGTACTATGTCACTTTCTTTTTCGTGTATACATTAATGGTATAACCAAACGTTTAAAATCACTGATTAGATTATTTGCAGACGATTCCTCTTTACAATGCATATCACCTGATCCAATTTTCATTCAAGACACACATGTAGTTCGCTGAATTACGATTGATTTAGATGTAATCTCATCGCAGATCCTTCCTGTTCTTGTAGATTTCCTACAGAAAATTACCATCATTTTATTTTTGAATGCAGACTGCTTAATAACGCTAGAAATGAGCTATATCACAGACTATCAATAATGAATATTATTATTGATTCAGGCAACGAACTTTACACAGCAGAAGAAACAAAAAATAATTGCTACAAAATGAAATGCGGAAATTTTTGTATTAACACAAAAAGATTCAGAAACATATAATTATTTTTTGTTCCATTATGACTACAGCTAGAAATTTTACGTACTATACCACACCACTGTCCCTCCGTTCGTATTCTTCCTTTATTCCTTTAATTTCATTATATGTATGTACGTCGCCTGGATGGACTATTTCCACAACTCCTGCCTACATGCTCGTTAATGAAATATTTATGTTTATAATGAAGAGGAACTTGTACGTTGAAAAACTTGTTTCCAATTTTTTTGCCCTGTATACACATTTGTGATCTTCTTGGCAATAAAATATGTTTAGAATAAACTTAAACTAGAAGCAGAGGCAGCCACTACCACAACGACAACAGCAGTAGGTCATTGACGTGGCAATGGTTTAAGACAGTTGTAGCTGATGTTGAAAAGTCTATCATTTTAATTATTTTATCAAATTATTTTTTAGGCCACCCATCCTATCAGAAAAGAGAAACTATTTCATGATTGCCAACTCAAACAAAACAAATCGTTCCATTAAAAAATGTGTGTGTCGATATCTTATCAATAAAATAAAAACTAAACAAAAACAAATCAAGACATAGATACACTTACGTTTTTAGTATATTCTGTGGAATATCAATCACAATGAAATTTCAAAGCACGTCACAAAAGTCCATTTCTTTTTTTTTCTTCTTCTTCTTTTGACTGTCTTTCTTTTTTGAATTTCCTCACTGGAATGGGTTCTTATTCTTTTCCAGTTTCTTCTTTTTTTCTTGTTCTCTTTCTTGGAATGGGTTCTATTCTTCTCCAGTTTCTTGTGTTTGTCTTTTTTAATTTATTTATTGGAATGGGTTCTCTTTTCAGTTTCTTCTGTTTGTCTTGCTTGTTTGGATTTCTTCACTGGATTGGTTTCTTCTTCTGCTTCTGAACGCTCTACCTTTTTATCTTTTTTCATTTTCTTTGGACAGTCTGAAGACCAATGTCCTTTTCCTTGATAATGATAACAGATATCTTTACGTTTGTCTCTGGATCTGCTTTCTCTTGTCTTGGAGTTTCCTTTTCTTTGACGCTGTGGACATTCTGTAGCCCGATGTCCTTTCTCCTGACAGACATAACACGTATCTTGACTTTTATCTCGAGAGGAGTAGTCAGAAGTCTTCTTGGAGGTGTATTTTGAATGAATATCTGTAAATCTCTGACTAGAAGTGTGATCTGTTGTGGCTGTTCCATCTTCACAGATTGAAACAGAATGAGTATATTCTCGTGGGGGGGGGGGGAGGGGGCTGACTATATATATATATATATATATATATATATATATATATATATATATATATATATATATATATATATATATATATATATATATATATATAAACTTGAATCATCTACCGTCATGAAACGATCACACCTTTCCAAGGAGAAACCAGAAATGAAGCGGCGACGACGTTATGTGTCACCCAGCACTCGCATAGAAGTTTTAGCAGAAGTTCACCCAAGCGATTATGAAGAGGACACGAGGGATCCTTATCAAGCACCATCTACCTCCTCCTCTCCAAGACTGAGAGAGTCAAGATCGGCCAGAACAGAAAGTCGTTATCTAGCCCCTGAAGATTATTTTCACATTCGAGCTACACCTAAAGTGACTTCCAAAACATTTAGAACGATTACATACACTTACAGGGTCAAATTTATAGGCTTCAAGTCTGAAGTCCATGCAGAGAAAGTCGCTGTCTTAATTACAGACTTATTGGAGTCTATGCTTGAGTCGTTGAAACGACAGTGCCAAGCTATAAATCAAGATCGTTTGCAACTATACATCACTCACAACAGTTTTAAATCTCCTTTTTGGATTGAGTTTAGTACACCCGCAGAATTAACTTTTTCCAAACTCTTCGACAAAATTCAACACGTACAACCTAATGACCAGTTTGACACGACAGATGGAAAAGCCACTCTTCATATGATACACGTTTCACCTCCTTCAGGCAGCGGAAAACGCCAAAAAGTTTTGTCAGTTGGATCAACTACAGTCTACCAAAACAAGTATTGTCAAGACTGAGAACGACCAAAATCAGATGTGTTTATCCCGCGCCATCGTAGTGGTTCTAGCATAGGCAGAGAAAACCGATACAATGGAATGGAAACGATTATGGGGGAGAATCAGAAGATCACTTTTACCTCAACATCGTAGAGAAGCGGAAATCCTTTTGAAACAAGCACGAATGTCGAAAGAGACCATGTTTCGAGTTCCTGAAATGCAAAAACTTCAAGACGTGCTCGCTCTTAGTTATACATTGAATGTGTACTCTCAAGTCATTCGTGGAGAGCTCTTGTTTCGAGAATTGAATTTTCCAGACAGATAATACATTCACTTTTATCGCCATCAAAACCATTTCGATGCTATTACTAGTATCACAAAACTTTTCGGATACAGTCACTATTGTGACAAATGTGACCAAGGATTTAGCAATCTGGAACGACATGTTTATTGTGGAAAGAGATGTCGTGGCTGTTTAACGTCCAGGCATTGTATTCCTGAAGGACAAAACATGATTCGATGCTCGACCTGCAGACGAACATTCGTGAGTTCAGCATATTACAAGCGACATAGCATGAAACAATTCCAACAACAGAAAAGTGCTTGCGAATTGTACAGTGTGTCCAACCAATGGACAGAATGTTTGTAACAATAACAAAAAGTCACAAGTTTGTCTAGGAAAGAAACGATGTCGTACCTGTGGCCAAGTCATCGAGTTGGATATTCAATGTTATATTTAGAGATATGACCAGAACAAGAAAAATAAAATAAATTAAATTAAATTAAATTAAATTAAATTAAATTAAATTAAATTAAAATAAAATTAAATTAAAATAAAATAAATAAAACCGAGATCATCATGTAGATATTTATATTAATAACTTTGGATGTTCTTAAGACACTGGAAATCACATTCTTAACTTTTGTGTCGCCCAAGAACCTAGATTTCATCACAGTCGGAATTGTAGCGTGATTTCAGGGGGACGTTAAAAGATATTTCGTGGCTCCCATACTCTTTATGGTTTCGCTGAGTGGATTTTAGACCCCACCGACGACACCTGGAGCGAAGAGGAGGTGTATCATTACGGGAACTGTCATCAAGACTATACAGTCCTTGCTCACAATTTCTCTGGATACGACAGTTTCTTTTGAAACATTTTTCAGACCAAGGAGCTGGATTTAGACAAGTCACCATGAATGGAGCCAAAATCATTTACATGAAAGTGGGAAACGTACAAATTAAAGATTCGTCTGGAATGACAGAAATGACTAAAGGCTATTTTCCACACTTTATTAATACCAAACCCAATCAACACGTCGTGCTTCGACATTTGCCAGAAGTTCACAAGTACAACCCTGACGGTATGCACACAGAAAAGCAAGAAGCTTCTACGCCTGGTACCAAACCCACTCTTTTAAACCCTTCTGATTTTTAAGAACAAATGTTGAAATGTTGCCGGTCCGATATGGATATTTTACGACGTTGTTGTGGAAAATTTCGACAATTATTTCTCCTACAAATAGGTATCGATCCCTTGAAGGAAGCATCTACCATTGCCAAAGCGTGCGGATTAGTGTACCAAACAAAGTTCATTCCTGAGAACAAAGTAGCCATTATATCACTTTAATCTATCAATCTGTCAACCGTCGATATTCAGTCAAACCTTTGATTTGGTTACATTTCTTGAGTGAAACTCAAGACAAGTGGATAAAACATGCTACAAACGGTGGAGGAAAAATAAAAAACCATTGGATCTTATTCCGTGGATTGTTGAGAATTTGTAAACCCACAGATCGCGGAATTACGAACTTCAGGTATGTTTATGTCATGGATGCCCCACCTATTATCTTTAACGAGACCTAAAAGATTCTTCGACAGGGTTCACCACGGAAGAGTTGGTACAGCAAAACTTACCAACGACACCAGAGTTTGGAAAGTCAATTATTCCTAGTAGTAGAAAAGTCGGAACATTGTTACAAATGATGTTTGAAAACAGATCGAGAATTCTAGCGCATTATCGAAGACTACAATTGGTGCCAATCGAACCTTTCAAACTACGTGACAGTTTGTTTTGATGACGGACCAATGCTACAAGCTTGTTGTACGCAGCCGATGAATCTCAAGGAGAACAAATCAAATACATAAATGTGTGTTCATTGCATCCTTGGGTGTGTAAATATGCTCGATTTATTACCGGTCACCCTGAAAGTTTGACAGAACATAATGACGTGTAACACATTCGTCAATTCAGAAGTTTAATTAAATGTAAAGTTCTTCAACCGACGATCTTGTACCATTCTGTGTTGCCTCATCAATGTCACGGAAAACTGATGTTTCCTTTGTGTCGTACGTGTGCACAACGTGTAATCAACATAAATCTTGTTGTCACGATGACCAAAAACGCGCATTGACAGGAACATGTGTGAATGTCGAATTGTTTTATGCTCTCGATCGTGGATACCGATTGTTAAAAATGTACGACATTTGGCACATTCCTACTACAGAACAATACCAACAGGACGACGATTCGAGTCGAGGGATTGTTTCAGGTACGTCAAAGAGTTTCTGAAATTTATAACAATAAGCCAGAGGCTATCCTTACTGGTATCACACTCAAGAAGAAAAAGATCAATTCAAACAACCGTACACATCCCTAGTAGGCATCACATTGGAACACACAGAACAGAACGAAGAAAGACGATCGTTTGCTAAAATCATGCTGAATTGTTTGTGGGGAACAGTGTATTGGTATTGCCAAAGACCGAATGCTTGGTGGATCGAAGTCAATACTTTCAGCTTATCGACGATAAAGGAATACTCATCAAACACGTTGAAATTATACGTGAGGATTTGATCTTATTGAATTACGAACAAGTCATAGACTTTGTTCCACCCGACGAGTTTGGCAACGTCATCATTGCTACTTACGTGACAGCCAACGCCCGTTTAAAATTGTATTCCGCCTTGGAACCTTTAGGAGATTGTATCTTTTATTTTGACATCGATAGTTGCATGTACATCGATTGCCCTGGATGCTATCACCCTCGCATCGAAGACTAACAATTGTATTTATTAATCGATTTAAAACCGACCACTCCTGATTATTTGAGATTTCGTACGGATTCGCTTCACGATCTGTGTCAAGAAGGAGGTCCAGTCATTTGCACGTCGCCTTCCTTGTTGTTGTCTGTCTAAAAAAAATAATATACAAACACCATTCACTTCTTTCCTCTCTGACAGTATTCAACGTGACTTCTTTTTAATCTCATCCACATGCCAAATTGATTCGTGCACTGAATGTCATCAGTCGTGAAAAACAAATGCACATTGCGTTCGTGTTTTATTAGAAACCAGTCTCAAAGAAGTGTTACGATGGTTTACTTTGACAGCACATCAGTTACTACAAGAAATTATTCACATAAAGTAGCTTGGACTGGCTGATCCAAGAATCGATACTCAAACCAAGAAACAAATTATCTGGAAACCAGGTGGAAGTGGTTTTCTAGGAGGTGTCATTATTCATTCGCTTCTACGACGGGATCCTAATGCCGAAGCTAAAGAAACAAAACCTAAATCCAAAAGACAAGCAAAAAAGAAGAGAGTGGCAGTGAGTTCACACTCTACTTCAGTTTCTCGTTAGAAGAAGAAAACCAAAATTAAGACGACCCCTTTACGAAAGAGAGGTACTGCAGCCAGAACTCGCACTTACTTACGCAAACCTCTATCTGTGACTGTCCCCCCTTCCTCTTCTCCTCCTCAGTTTTTGATCATGCCAGCTAAACCTGATTTAATACAAGTGTTTCCTCGTCTCATGAAAAACTGGAAACCCATCTCGAAAGGGACTTCTACTTTGTCTGCGTGGACGTCTCCTTTTTCTTATGTTGCTGCTTTAGCTGCTGCTCCTGCTGCCAGAAAGGTGGCATTCCCTAAGAAAAATGTGCAAGACAGAACAGGCATGTGACAAAGTTTACTGGATTTGTCCCAACAGTAACAGGCACGATATAGTCCTTTGAGAACACTAGTAGTACTTAAAAGTCAAGTTGATACCACGTCCCGACAATCAGTGGAGACGAATTCCAGTATAAAAGAAGATAACAAGATTCACTTCAGTTTTTTTTCCTCCTGAACAAAGATGTTACAAAGTTTACACCATCTTCGTCAAAGTCCAAAATGACCTTCTTCCAAAAGAAAAGAAAAAGGGACTTTCTCCTCGTTTAGCTAAACATTTTATCCCTTGTCAATGCTCCGATATGAGAACAAATCATTCAAAAAGCACCTCAAGAAATCATCGATACGGTGTGTGAAAGTTGTTTGAACATTTGGTTCAAGTCATGCAGTCAAACAATAATACCTATGTATCGCCAAGCCTTCCATTTCAAGTACACATTTCGCTACTCCAAATTTTAGACTGGAAAGTTAAAGTGAAATCAAATACCATTATAATTTTAATATAAATTATTCTCTAGGAAGTTCAAGTGTTTGTGTGTGTGTGTGTGTTTTGTGAAACATAGAGAGAGAGAGAATTTACATTACGACGAAGAGAGAGTGTCATTATTATTATTATTATTATTTGTTCATGATGAGAGAGAGAGAGAGTTAATATTTTATTCCTACTTTTAAAAAATATCAAGGCACTTACGTTTCTTTAATGGTATATAGAATTTCAAGAATACACATCCCATAAAAAAATCACATTGATTGGAATAATCCACCTACTTTTTGGTAAAATATAAAAAATTAATTGCATCCATACAATACGATCCTTTCTTAAGCTAAGATCTAAGGTTGTCAAATCACTTATAAATATTCCGCGGTGCTTTTTTTTTCTTTTTCTTTTTACCTTATGCTGACAGTTTCCATTGATCACAAATTTAACGATAAGTTGTGCGTTAGTTTTTGTAAAGCAACTAACAGTCAGGCTTAGAAACACACTTCTAATTTTCTCACCTTCAACTGAAGCCGATTCTAAGCTAAGGCGGTAAAATGTTTGTAAGCCAATGAAATCACATATCATGAGTGACGAAGTGTTTTGCTCTAGATTCAAGACATGCAGTGTAGCAAAATAATACCTATGATCTGGCTTTTTACGATTGCAGTGCAAATAGACTATAGTGAATTTGCAATCATGTTAAGAATTCGAGTATTGTAACATTTTTCACGCAATGCTAAATTGAAACTGAAATTTTTTGTTTTTAATGCAGACATTTTGACCTGACGGTAGGTATAGCAAAGCATTTTGACATGAACAAAGTGTGAAATCGCAACTGTTTTGACTGACGGTCGAAAGGACGGTACTCTAGCTCTAGAGAGAGAGAGAGAGAGAGAGAGAGAGAGAGAGAGAGAGAGAGAGAGAGAGAGAGAGAGAGAGAGAGAGAGAGAGAGTTAAAAATGCAATAAAAATAGGTAAAACCATTGTTTTTCAAAATTAAAATCTTTTTAAACAAAAAATAGATCACGCTCGCTTTTATGGTATATTTTCTTTTTGAATAAAATTTACAATGAAATATCAAGATCACCTCACAAAAAAATCTGGTACTTTTAACACAATCAGTTTTTTCCTGCACAGATACAGTTTTGGCTGTCATGTTTTTGAATGAACTGTTTATAAATTATTCACAATGAATTGGCATGTCAGCGAATTCCAAAGAATTGTAGTCATACACACGATATTTGAAGAAATCGTTTCGACTTGAGGAATCAGTTTTTTTAACAGTAGTTAGTAATCCAGTAAGTCTTATTCACTTTCTTCCATTGAATTTACAGCAACACTGATGCTAGAACTCGTGGCACGGCAAGAACGGCGTCCGTAAGGTAACATGTTGTGGTCTGGAAGTTACACTCGTTTGTCGTAGACGATTTGATACACTTTTTTTCTAAAGGTCGGCTGACAATTTGATGATTGGACAAACGTAAAATTTTGTGTGGATCCAATGTTTTGATTAAGTCCTGACTGTAAAGCTTCTTTTAAGACGTCAAAGTTGACTACTTGACTCGAACGATAGTTGAGTGTCAGTCCTTTGACTTTGCATTTGGTATGAAGTTCTCCTCGTTTGTTTCAGTACTGGTATCCGTAATATATGGGGCCACCGCTAGGAAAACTCACAATAGTGTCTTCTGGGTGTTCGTCAGTCCATGCTCCTAAACTGCTGTTATCGATGTCTGGGTGATTGCTACGAGGTCGATCGATGTACATTCAACTGTCGGTGTTAAAGTAAAGGACTCATTCTCCTAAATATTCCAAGGCACCATACAATTTTATGCGGACATTGGCTGTCACGTATCCTGCAATGATGACATTTCCAAACTTGTGGGGTGGTGTAAACTCTGTCACTTCTTCGTAATTCACCAAGATTAGATCTTCACAGATCTGCCAAGTATTCCGTCTTTGAAAATATGGGACCTTGCGCTAGTTTTCCCCACAAACAATTCAACATGACTTTGGCAAACGATCGTCTTCTTTTCCACGTGTTCCAAAGTGATGCCTTCTAAGGAGTGGTGCCGTTTTTTGAATTTGTCTTTGTCTTCTGGAGTCTTACAGCATGAATGATAGCTACTATCTACTTGCTTCAGTTTTAGAAATTCGTTGACGTAGCCGGAAAAAAATCCCTTCGCTGGAACCATCTTATTGGTATTGTTCTGTCGTAGGAAAATGCCAAATTTCGTATACTTTTAACAGATGGTATCCACAATCGAGAGCACGAAACAATTCAGTACTCACCCACGTTCCTGTCAAAGTGCGTTCTTGGTCTTCGTGGCAACATGGTTTGTCTTGATTACACGTTTCAGCACACGTACTGTTTAGAGGAAATAATAGTTTACCGTGGCAATGATGCGGTAAAACAGGATGGTACAAGTTTGTCGGTGGTAACACTTGACATTTGATTAACCGTTCGTACTGACATATGTGTTCCATGCCGATATGTTCTGTCAACATTTCAATGTGACAGGTAGGGAATCGAGCATATTTTTACACCCAAGGATACAAGGAACACACATGGATGTATTTGATTTTTTCTTCTTGAGTTTCGTCTACGTCGTACAGCAAGCGTGTCGCATTGGTACGTCCTCCAAACAAACTGTCTCGTGGATTCAAATTCTCGATATCTACCACGTCGTACTCTTCGACGATGCGTCGGAATTCTGGATCGGTTCTGAAACGTCGATCGTAGTCGTGTTCCCACCTATCATATCACTTGGTATCCTTGACTTTCCAAATTCTGACGTCGTTGTTATGTTTGTAGTACAACTCTTCCATCGTGGATTCTGAGAAAGGATTTGTTCAGGTCTCTTTAAGGATAACAAGTAGGACATCCATAAAATAAACATCCTTCAAATTCGTACACCGTCTGTGAGTTTTCTAAATCCCAGCTATCTAAAATCCTATTTTCTTTTCACCACCACCGTTCTAGCATGTTGTATCTGCTTGTTTTGAGTCTCACACAAGTAATGGAGCCAGCGCAAAGCTTTGGCGGAGTATCGACGACCGACTTCTTCACTGGTTTGTAGGGGTATGATGGCTAGTATGTTCTCAGGCATGAATTTCTTTCAGTACACTAATTCACACGCTTTAGCAGCGGTAGAAGCTTCCTTCAGGGATCGATACCTCTGTGTAGGAGAAATAACTGACGAAATTTTCCACAACAATGTCGTAAAATGTCTACATCAGATCGACAATATTTCAACATTTCTTCTAGAAAGTCAAAAGAGTCTGACGAGTGGAGTTGGTACCAGGTGTAGAATGCTTCTCGTCGTTCTGTGTGCATACCGTCAGGATCGTAGTGGTGAATTTCTGGCAAATGCGGGAGCACGACGTGTTGATTGACTTCAGTATTTTAAAAAATGTGGAAAATAGCCTTTTGCCATTTCTGTAATTCCAAACGTTTTAGGCATTCTAGCTACAAGCATGGCTAAAAAACTCAAGCAATCTCAAATTGTACTTGTCCTACTGTGTTGAAAATTCTGTTACTTGTTATCAATAATCTTTCAAAAGAAAATGTCCATCGTAACCAGAGAAATTGTGAACCATGACTGTAGCGTATCACTGACAGTGCCAGTAACGATGGACTTGATCTTCGCTCCAATTGTCGTCCGTGGGGTCTAAAATTCATTCTGCAAAATCAGCAAGAGTATGTGCACCACGAAATATCTTTTCTCGTCCTCCTGAAATCACATTACAATATGCACAATGATGAATTAAAGGTTCATGAATGCATTTGTCACAAGCACGATGAGATGCGCAAAAGTTATGGATGTGAATTGCAGTCTTTTGCTACCATTCAAAGTCGAAAAAGATAAAATCTACTCCATGGTCTTGTTTCTTTTTCTTGTGCTGGTCGTCTTTTAATTCTTCCTCCAGTTCGTTGTCATATTTTTGAATGTGACATTGATGTTCTAATTCAACAACTTGGTCACAAAAACGGTATCTTTTTTTTCCTGCACAAACGTAAAACTTTTGGTTATTCGTTCGAACATGCAGCCCACAAGTAGAACACACTGTTAACATTTCGCTAGCACTTTTCTGTTGTTGAACTTCTTTTTCATGCAATGTCGTTCGTAACAAGTATGACTGACAAAAGTTCTTTTGCAAGTCGAGCATGGAATTCTTGTTCGTCATTCAGGAATGTACAGCATGGAAGCTAAACACCCACGACATCTCTCTCCACAATGAATATGACGCTCCCTATTGCTAAATTCTTTGTCACTTTATTCACAATAGTAACTGTATCAGAGAAATCCGGTGATACTTGTAATGGCATCAATGATATTGATGATGATTCAAGTAAATGTATTTTCCATGAGGAAAATCTGGTCCTTAAAAAAGGAGATCTCCACGAATGACTTGAGGGTATACTTTCAAAATATAACGAGGGGCAGATACCTCTTAAATTTTCTGCATTTCAGGAACTCCACACCGTATCTTTAGAAATACTGGCTTGCTGCAAAAGAAGTTCTGCTTCTCTTGGTTGTTTGGCTTTCTCCGATTGTCGAATACTCTCCCGTGATCTTTTCCATTCTGCTGTATTGTTCGTCTCGACATAAGTTCGATATACTATTGTGAGTGTTAGATGTGTTTCTACGCCTGACCGTTAGTTGCTTTACAAAAAACTAGAGCACGACTGATCGTAAAATTTGTGATTAATGGAAACTGTGTCCGCTTTAGGTAAACAAAAAAACACCACGAAATATTTGAATGTTATTTGACAACCTTATATCTACGCTTTCGAAAGGATTCTAGAGTATGGATGGAATTAATTGTTTATATTTTACCAAAAAAAAAGGTGGATTTTTCCAACATATGTGATTTTTTTAATGGATGTATATTCTTGAAATTTCACAAGGAAAGTATACCATTAAAAAACGTAAGTGCCTTGATATTTTTTAAAAGTAGGAATAAAATATCTCTCTCATCACAAAATAATAATAATAATAATAATAATAATAATCTCTCTCTCTCTCCGGCATAATGTTAATTCTGTCTCTTTCTCAATTACAATTCACTGAATATATCGCCTAGGTAAATTTTCACGCACCCTAAATTGTAACAAGTACACAATCATTGGCTGACAGAATGTAGTGCACACTTTGTAACATATTTAAAAATATTACAAACAATGTTGGCTGACAACATTTTAGACTTAAATTCATTACAGCTGAAATCATAATGCGTTCATTTGACAGTGTAACAATATACCACCTGTTTTCATATACTAATCAATGAAAATTTGTATCAATGAACATTTCTAACATAACCTAATGTTAATGTCTCCTTGTCCTATAATGCCGCAAAATAATAGCAAAAATGGCGTCCTACTTTTCTTTATTTTACCATCCCCTATGTACCCCTATCTCTCTCTCCTATCTCTGTTTCACAACACACACACACACACACAAACAATTGAACTTCCTATAGAATGATTTATATTTAAAACATAATGGTATCTGTTTTTATTTCAACATACCACTCTAAATTTTACCGTAGCAAAATGTGTACTTGAAGTAGAAGGCTTTGCGATACATAGGTATTATTTTTTGACTGCATGGCTTGAGTCAAGCGATACGTTTTGGAAAACATTTTACTGCGTTCATTTGACAATATTTCATTGTGTGTACTGTGCTCACCGTAGCTAAAGATGCTATTCATGTAGCTAGGTCAATCAGTACGAAACGGCGTGTTTGCGGGACAGTGAACTTCAAATGTGTTGAAATTAATGTTTATCTTTATTATTGTGAAAGAATGTTCAGGTGATGATGGAAATCGAGAAGTTTTTCCTATTTTCTGTACACTATGCTCACAATAGAAGGTCAAAATAGTCCACGAGTCAGGATAAAAGTCCATAGAAAAGTGGTCTTGTGAACATTATTGTTATTTATTTTCTTTACCCAGAAACATAATGTACATCCATGGTAAAATTATACTGTCTTAGATCATTGGAAATCTAGTGCTACTTTACAACCTTGTCAACCTTGTAAATATGTTTATGTTTAAATTCTTTGTGTAAATGAAAAGGAAGGGAAAAGCCCTAATCCTTCCTCTTCATTTTAAGTGAGCAGTGCTTATTAAAAAAACATGTTGATATTGAAACCTGGTGTTGACTTCTTTTTTAATTGTTATTTAACTCTCTATCTCTCTCTGTTTCACACACTCACACACATTGACAGACAGACAGATTCCTCATGTTGAAACCTATGACGTCATACGACATATGTTGAAATTATAAAATGTTTAGTATTTTTGCCAGGAACAATGGCTTTGAATTTATGGGGATTAGCCTGCATATCAGTTACAGTTATAGTCAGTTACAGTGTTGTATCTTCTCTCATTTTGTAAAACAGATTTGAAATTATTTGGATCTTTATGGATGTATGAGATTGTGTTGTCATCAGCGTAATTATACAGTGTTGTTTGTTCAGTGAAGTAGAAAATGTCATTTATGAAGATATTAAATGTGGGCGGTCCCAATATTGAGCCTAACGGTACTTCTTTGGAGGTTTTATCCTAGTTACTATTTTAGGATCCTAGTGTAACACTTTGCTTTCAGTTAGAAAGGTAGCCTTCTAGTTCTGATCAATGTTATTAACTTTCATCTTTTCAGTAACGATGCTGTAGAGAAGACTGTAAAAGGCCTTTGTACAGGTCCATTAGACTTGCATCCACATTGGGACCATTGTACGGTGTGTCCCCCCAGACCTCCACCAGTTTCAGTAATATGGCTTGACATCCATACCATATTCTAAAAGCAGATACAAAAATATGAAAAATATTGTCAATATTTAATTGGAGCTAATGAAATAGAAGTCTTTCAAAAATATTGGTCGTACATGCTAAAATACTGACTGGTATGTAGTTGCCCATATTCAAAGGATCTGTTTTTGGTTGCCTGGAGTTACCTGATTTTTGTAGCCTGGAGTTACCTCTTCTGCTTTAAGGCTATCTGGAAATATCCCTTGACCTATACAAGTATTATGGTGAATATAATTTGAGAATTTTAGTAGGTATGTTGTCAACACCATTATATTTCTTTGTATCAAAGCCTTTCATAATTTTGAAAATTTGCTCTGGCACTACGTGTTTCAGTTTGAGAGTTTGGTATTTTTCAGGTGGTTGAATGTTTTGAATAGCATGTATACTAGGGTTATTGGTATATGTCATTTCATTTTATCCAATGGTTTCTGAAATGTTTATGTACTACTCGTTGAAAATTTCACAGACTTTACTTTGACCAGTAATCTAGGCATCACCCTCCATCAGAATGATGTTATAGTCTGAACTTTAAAATTTGGTTGATTAAAAGGTTTAATGGTTAGCCAAAAGTCCTTAGATTTTCGGCCACCACTACACCTTTCAAAGAAATAAAGTCTAATAGACTGTCTTCTGAGCTTGGTGACAAAGTTTCTATTTTTTTTATATTTTTTTTAAAAGTTTTCCTAAGTGGATGAGTTTTTACATTTTTTAAAATTTACTTGAGCCATACGTTTTTTCTTATTATGGCCTTTCTAATTTCACTGTTCAAGTAAGGAGATAGGTCCTATGGCGGGTATTTTTGGCTTGTCGGAGCATAGTTATCCATGACATCTAATAGTAGTTTTTCAAATGCCCAATATTTATCGTCAGTATCATCAAATGTGTCAATGACATGAAAAGGTATTTCATACACGTCACCAAAGAAGTTTTCTCATCAAAATTATTTAATGCAGCTTCTGAAGGTGGTTTTCTCACATCTGTTTGAAACATAATATTCTTTTATTGTTGTAACGATCATGTGATCAGTGGTGGCGCGAGGGAGGCCGGAGGGGTCAATTGCCCCTGGGAGCCGGGCGAGGGGGAGGCGCCGAAAGAAGGTTTTATTTATTTATTTATTTTGTTTTGCAGCTGTAACCGGGGCGTAAATCGGGGGTGGGGGTAGGGTGAGTGGCTGGGGTGGGGTGGGATGGGTGGGTGGGGGTCAGGTGGGGTGGGTGTTGGGTGGGTGGAGGTGGGGTCGGTGGGTGGGGGTGGGGTGAAGGTTGGTAACTGACATAAAAACTGTTCTCTGTGGCAAAGTAGGGGCGCTACTAAAGAACATTGCCCCCGGGAGCCTCGAACCCTCGCGCCGCCACTGCATGTGATGCCAGTCACTTACACCACATTCGAAATTTATACTATGGGAAAGAAACATGGATTCTTAGAAGCAACGATATCTGTCAGGGAAGTGGGAGCAGTTTTTAACATATCAAGTAGAATACCTTTGACATTTATTAAATTAAAAGTATCAAAGATTAACCTAAGGGTTTAACTTTTCTCCGTACTTAAGAGATCATAGTGGAGATCCCCAAATGAAACATACATTTAAATAGTATTTAATTTGGTATCTGTATTATCCTCCAAAACAGCATCGGCTAAAAGCTTGGAGGCCTGTAGATACACAGAAAACCCCAAACACGTTTACTGAGGCGAAATTCCACGAATATTGATTCAGTTTGGTTACATTCTAAAATTTAATCGTGTCAGAAAGGTAGGTCAGATCTATTGTAAACAAGTTGACCTCCGCCATTACAATTTTGTCTTTCCTATCAAAATTGTAACCTTTGTTAAATTTTGCTTAATAATAAACAATTTTGTTATGATGTCACCTGTATGCCGAATTGGAATGGAACTATTGAGTAGTTCAAGAAATATCATAAAAGTTGCATTCATTATTGGATGACTTTCGTATTAAATACTATTGTCTTAACTGCAGCTAGAAATAAACAACCACTAAACGCCACGGTCATAAACTAAATTCATGCCGGGATTTTCAGTACTTAAGTATATGACCGAAAACTTGTTTCTCCGGAAATAGGCACAGCTGATAAAATCTGTTGAAAGGAAGAGCTAGGTTTAACATATATTTTCACTTGTGATAAAAAGCTAAATGTAACTGCATGTACATAGCATGTATGTAAAACCTCTAGTGGCAACTCATACTCTCTCTCTCTTTGGGAAAATATTTTTTGTAAAAGTTTAAGCTAACTGTAAACGCAAAAATAGTAAAGAAGTGATATAGTACACAATAGGTGCGATAATACTAACGCTGTGAGTCAAATAGAAGGATTAGCCAATCCATTGATCATATATCACTAAGCAATCTCATGTTGTAAGACTTCGAAGGGTTCATCTTTCTGTTCATTAATAAGACGGCGTTGCTGACAGAGTCCAGTTCTGATCACTGATCCGAGGATAATTTTCACTAAGTCGCAAAGAAACCTTAGATGATAACACGTATAATGAAACAAGTTTTTTTCCCCCTCCTTCGTTTACTTAGCTGAAAATGCAGACTAAAAAAAGATCGACCATGAATGATCGTTTGTTTTATGTTGGAGTATTATTTTAAAAAAGTATCTAAGAGTCATAGTAATCCAAACTAAAAGTAAAATATGGTTTGGTTTGCAGTTTCTTGTGCTAATTTTAGTTGAATATCCCCAAATGAGTAACTGCATAGAAAATTACAGGAAAAAGCACCCTGTCACTAATTGCCTACAAGATAATAGCTGAATGAGTACTTAATTATTCATCGAATTTGCAGAGGTTAAAGATCATTCACTCCTCTTAACAAATACACAAAGAAATGACTATGTTGGTGAGTGATTTGTGTGTGTGTGTGTGTGTGTCAGTATGGCAATTATTGAGACAACATCGGTTTTCTGCAAGTGAAAACCTGTGCGGGCGATTTACATCATGTCGTAAATCGTAAAAAAATGTCCCACTCTTCATTGACTTTGTTATTTTCTTTTATTGCGATTATTAAAATTGTACAAGATTTTTTTTCTTTTCATTATTTAATAAGATATGTAAGTAGCAACATAGTCTCGTTCAACCAGACTCTCGCGTTGTTCCGTGAGAGTATCGCCAAACCAAAGTCGGATACAACGTTTCATTGATCTCTGTTACCGATAGAAGGCGCTTTGATAAAACTTTGTAGAAGTGAAACTACAAAGACATCTCTCCCTATCTAAAAAATTGTTCTGGACATTTTCTGCAATCACTCAAACCAAAATAATATTGAAAATTTAATAGGACACAATTTAACACCACTACCGATGCAGGAACCGTGTCTCAATCAACCAATGAAAATGCCTATGTGCAATGTAATGTGACGTAATCTCATCATCACAATGACATGGACTCTTCATCTCATCGGCCGAATAAATCGCTTTTCCAAGTTTTGGGAAAGCCTCGTTCTGTCGTTAAGAGAAAAAGTCAGTTTTTTGTTGATGTTGTTTTTACCAGACTCGTATTGGGAAGCTCTCACAGAACCACGCGAAAGTCTGGTTGAACGAGACTAGTTGCATAGTAGGAACCATATCATTTTACGTCAATCTCTCCAGGAGTTCATAGCGTTACAATACATACATACATAACAGAGAAGGGGGGGGGGGGGGCGACAAAATCAAAGGGATATATTTATATACTGCACAATGGATTTTTTAAAATGGGGGTGAGGGGTGGCAACTGACTACCACACTTGCCCACCCTCCCATGCGGACGCCCATGCATACATGTAAAAAGTGACGTCATAATATAATGATAACGTCAGTTCGGGATGCGCAGTAGGCGTTGAATTTACAACAGCCGACATCCTTAAAGACAGGACTGTTGACCTTAGCAATTGACACTCTTAACGGCGATGTCAAAATATCCTAGTTTCATTTCTTTCCATGAAATTGCTTCAGAGTTACTAAAAAGAATTACGAACGAGAACCTTAACCATGACTCTGATTTTGATTGGAGACAATAGTAATGTATCAAGTGTTTCTCATTAACTGTAACATGTTTGGTTTGGGTTTTGTGGGTTTAACGCCATTTTTCAGCATATAATAGGCTATACATGGCGGGAAGTATATTTGGTGGAGGAAAAACCCGTGAAAATCCCGAGAAGAACCACCGACCACGGGAAGCTACTGGCAAGCTTTCTCACATACCCACGTTGGTCGAGCCAAAACTCACATTCTCGGGGACAGAGGTGAGGCGTGTGAATGATCTGTAAAGGCGAGCGCCTTAGATCACTCGACCACCCGATGCCCCCACCTGTAACGGGAGTAAAAAGAAAAGAAAGAAAAAAAATGAGGCTACCATTTTGTCTATCCTGCCCTTGTATTTACCTAGAAACTTTTACATTTGATGTACTCTAAAAAGCTTAATTTAACATTATTGTCTGGACCCGTTCCGTTATCAATCGTACACTACATCCTGTCATCGAAAGTATTTACCTGGCACAGTTACTATCTAGCTGAGGATTATTTAATCCCTTTATACCTTAAAAATATCAAAGCAAACATTGTTCCGTCTGCGCAAACTTTTTTAATTTGGAAAAATAAAGTTGTTAACGGCGAGTGCAATGTTAAAGAAATGCTGATGTAGTACAATGACAGCCTAATACACGTCATAAGGTGCATGGTGGGAACGCGGATATTCGCGAAGGTAAAAATAAAACTCGGTACCTTTATACTGTATACTAACGTGCAAGATACCAACAACTGTAACCAGTGAAATTAAAATAAAGGGTACGAAATTACAGTGACAAAATTCTATGAGAGATAAAAATCTAATGTAAGTAGAATATAGACTTTATAATTTCTTTGTTAATTATATGTCACACATTCCAAATAAATGCATTTTGAAAAAAAATGGCTTTATAATAATTTTGTAAAAATCATAATTAAGTACATTTCAAATAGCAAGTAATTTAGACATTATTATTATTATTATTATTATTATTATAAAGATCCATATACACATGCATGCAGAATAAATAATAATTAAAATACGAATTAAAATATTCAGATGACAATGCTTTTTTTCCCCCCCTGATCAATGATGAACACAAATAAAAAATAGAATACAATTGTATAATAATGGCTGATATTTTTATCATAATTGTAAAATGAAGAAATTTAATCAGATTTTAAAATAAATAATCTTAATAATAATGATTCATATGTTTACCAGACATTTACATTTATATGTAGGAATTATTTGTGCTTTCAACAACGTCAATAATAATAATAATAATAATAATAATAATAAGAAGAAGAAGAAGAAGAAGAAGAAGAATTATGTCTACATTACATATTCTTGTTAAATGTTGATCAAATTGCTGGCATGCTAAATGCTATCTAAATATAAATTAAACATATTTCTATGGTTAAGACACTTCTGTTCATATTGTATTTTTGTGGAATGTTTAACATATAATATAAAAATGATACAAATCTGTAATCTAATAATCTGACATATTTATGATTTAGAGAATTATGTTACTGTTGTTTTGTATCCCTCTATTATAGTCATAGTCATTAAAGTGGTAGGCATCTTGTATGGTGTATACAGTATAGATCCACATCACAACCATGCATCTTACAATAAAACGATCAACCATTTGATTTGACAATATTATTTCTATTTTTATTTGTATTCTTGTTATCTGAACATTTTAATTATTACTTTAAATGTAGTCAACGCACTAACATTTTAAATTATACTTAATTATGAATGTTACAAAAATATTATAAAGCCATTTTTATTCTGTCTGCATTATTTTGAAATGTGAAGCATATAATTAAACAAAATAAAGTCTATATTCTACTTACATTACATTTTTATGATTCAGAGAAAATTTTCATTGTAGTTTCGTACCCTTTATTTTAATTTTTACTGATTATAGCTGTTGGTATCTTGCACGTTATATACAGTATAAATGTACCGATTTTTATTGTTACCTCCGAAAGCATCCGTGTCGCAACCATGCACCTTATGATTGTCATTATACGATAAATAACATTTCTTTAACATTGCACTTGCCGTTAACAACTTTATTTTTTCCAAATTTAAATAGTTTGCACAGACAGAAAAAGGTTTGGTTTGAAATTTATAAGGTATAAAGGGATTCAATAATCCTCAGCTAGAGAGTAACTGTGCCAGGTAAATACTTTCGATGACCGAAGGTGGTGTACGATTCATAACGGTACGGGTCCAGACTATAACCTTAATCTGGGTGTGGATGGACGGACGGACACGCACACAGACGCCAAAGTGATCGCTATGTCGAGCTTCCGACAAGGCGGATTCAACAAAAATGACGACAACAGACACTGAATTCTAAGGTAAGATGATTATTTATAATGATAGTCTAATTTAAATTATGAAAAACTGAATTTATATTTAAATGTAGCCTCTCATGTTCGCGACAGTAAGGGTGATTATCGTTATTTCCTAGGCGTGCAGATATAATATACTTCGATGCAAATGGCAATTTGTGCATTTTAGTACAAAAAGTGATTTATTTGTAGCATAAAGTGGTTCATAAGTCCTATGTTTATGTTTTCTCTCTGACGTGCATGCATTTTCTAAAGCTTGACAATGCTGCACTGCTTGTGCGTTTATGTACTGCAATTCCAGTTATGTGTTTTGACAACTATATTCACCTGTTTCAGGATATCTGTTGGAATTTTCATGCACAACTTAGCTCTGAGTATAATGGTAACATACGATTTAGCTATTTGTATCTGGCATTATTAGCACGGGTGCCGTAAACTGTTCACTATAGGCCATCCATGTGCTATTTGTATCTGGCATTATTAACACCGGTACCGTAAATTGTACATTATAGACTATCCATGTGCTATCTGTATCTGGCATTATTAACACGGGTACCGTAAATTGTACATTATAGACTATCCATGTGCTATCTGTATCTGGCATTATTAACACCGGTACCGTAAATTGTACATTATAGACTATCCATGTGCTATCTGTATCTGGCATTATTAACACGGGTACCGTAAATTGTACATTATAGACTATCCATGTGCTATCTGTATCTGGCATTTTTAACACGGGTACCGTAAACTGTACATTATAGACTATCCATGTGCTATCTGTATCTGGCATTATTATCACCGGTACCGTAAATTGTACATTATAGACTATCCATGTGCTATCTGTATCTGGCATTATTAACACGGGTACCGTAAACTGTACACTATAGGCCATCCATGTGCTAAATAATGTCGTTAAACTCCTTTTATAAAACCCCCTTTCACTGGTCGGAGACTCAGGTACTTAGAGAAAGTAGTACCTCTTTAACTCTACTGTCATCAGCGGGCGTTTTGACAGTTACATCATAGCATATGCTAGACTCATGGTTTTGTGTTTGGTTTTGTGGTGTTTTAACGCCATTTTTCAGCATATGGGTGGTGTAAGAACCCTGGAAGATCCCGGGAAGAACCACCGACCTACGGGAAGTTACTGGCAAACTTTCTCACATACCCACGTTGGTCGAGCCGAGACTCGAACTCACACTGACAGAGGTGAGATGTGTGAGTGATCTGTAAAGGCGAACGCCTTACACCACAAGGCAACCAGGGATCTCGACTAGATTTACTGATCATGGAGTTACCGGGAAGTTTTAATTTTCCCCAGGGTGAAATATAATTTCGATTTTCGTGATTTATTCAGTAAAAAAAGAAGTTGAATTTTGTTTGAAAGGTACCTTGCATTATAGTTGTCGAGTTATAGCTTTCCAACCTTCAGCATTTCATCATCCTAAAAATTTGGACAATTTAAACACACAGAACTCGACTTATTTTGAGGAAACCATTTTTCTTCTTTCAGTATCGGTGACCTTGACCTCAAAATTAATATGTTCCTTTCTTGTCTCAAACGCAAGCCAGCCGAAACGTTTGATCACAGTTGGTGACATAAAACGGGAGTTATTTTGTGGAAACTGATTTTCCTTCTTGGAGCCCCTCTGACCTGGATTTTTGACCTTTAACCTCCCAAATCAATAGGTATCTTACTTGTCTCAAATGCAATCCATCCAAAAGGTTTGGTGAAAGTAGGTGATTAACAACACAAGATATCGTGTAGAAACCATTCTTTCTTCTTAGAGTCATTGTGACATTGTCTTTTTTGACCACAAACTCAATAGGTGTCTTTCTGGTCTTTATGCAAACCATGTACAAAGTCTGGTTAATACATCTGATATAAAAGTCGTGCTATTGGGTGAATATTTTTTTTTTGTCCCTCAACATTGACCTTTGCCATATCGAGCCCGACATCGATATGATTCTTCCTTGCGTCAAATGCAACCTACTTACAAAGTTTGGTAATGGTAAATGGTGCACAACTCGAGTTATTGTGCAGAAACGAAATAGGGAAGAGACGTGCTGACGAACATATATCAGAACATGATACACTCACCCTTAAAGCGGGCGTATACAAATCTCTCTCTCTCTCTCTCTTCCTCTCTCTCTCGTACAGGTGATAATATGTATGTATGTTGGCATGTACACATTTTTTCCGAGCAAGTCTGAAAAACGTGTTATTTACCGACCTGATAGCATACAGATCCACAGAGCACGTGCACTTCGCATGTCCGTAACCTTCGTGTAGACTTACTTGTTACGGAATCATACCTCTTTTTCCCTTTTTATAATGATTTAATTGATTTGTTTATGATCTCTGTTCCTAGTCTAAACTAAGGTTACCATATGAGTATACATACGACGACCTTTCGATCGGTAAATGGTCACATGACTAAAATGCGCGCGAAAGGAATCGACCTACTTCGTGTACCTTTAGAAATTAACATTGCAAGGTCACATTCCAATACAACAATAACATGATTTTTACTGTTTAAGATTTGAGTACGCGAGACCTTTGGCAAAATGACGCATAACCTAATTCCTGATTGGTTCGTAGAGAGTAATGTTATGGTGAAATACTTTGTTATTCAAGTCGGAAATATATATAGAGAATAATCCTCTGATTAGGATTCTAGCAGTTACTTGAGAGAAGAGAGGTCATACTGAGATTTATTGTCAGTTCAGTGTGGGAATTACTTTGAAGATTCATTATTAATACAATACATTTAGAAGTCAGTATTGTCTTCATCTGCAATAAAATACAGTTCCGTGGAATTATCGGGAACATTTCTAATACTTGTGAGATTCCAGACTTACAAGGATTATTTGGATTTACTTGAAACTTATCAACACATTAGCACATCAAAAGGCTATTTCATTCGGAATACTACATCCGGATTATTTGGATTAACTTCAGGAAGTGAACTTTAAAACAATTTTGGACTTTTTAGGATATTCTATACTGTAAATTATTTTTAATTCTTTCACTTTGATTGTTTGTTGAACTATTTTAATTCTTTTAATACTTTAGGAAATTAAAGATTTGCATTTTAATCTTGAAAGCTTGTTTGTGTCTTTTATCTTGTTACATTACCCCTAGAGTCGTAGCATACCACATATAATATTTGACCAAGACCAAAAAGTAAGGTTGTTAACTTAGTATTTGAGTTCAAGGACAATTTTGGTAAACAAGTTGGTGATTCAATTTGAGGTCAGGGTTGATTTTGTTTACAGATAAAACCAGAATTTCCTTAGAGTTATGTATTAAAAGTCACACGCACCATTTAATATTCTAGAACATTCTGTGATGTGACTTGTCTTATATTTATACAGGATTTGGTAAACAAGATTCCATTCCAATTTTAAATCTTGTGTTAAAACATTCTTGTTTTTTATGATCAGTCTTTTGGAATCATCAGATTGTTTGGAATAATAGTTGTGCTGTAACCTGGTAGTACTGTAATGCCGTAAAGGAATTATTTATTGAAACATTCATTGGAGTTACCTAAAGAGCTTACATCAACCTTTGGATTTAAATACATGACTTTTGGATACTTGTGGACATTCTCAAAGATGATCTGGATTACATTATCGTTGGTATATCAGGACATTCCAGACTACCCATTCATTCGGAACATTTGTTCATTAGGAACATTCATTCATTCGGAACATTCATTCATTCAGAACATTCTATATTTAGGACTTGTGATTAGGACACTTGGAATTATTGGATTATTTGGAATTTTAATTCCCGTTACTGTAAGTGTCTTTTGAATTTTTACTTTTAATTGTCTAGAAATAAATTGTTTGTTGATTTTAATGACATTGTTTGTTTCACTTTCTTTCTGTTACATTTTTCTTAGGCCATAGAGTCGTAACAATACCAAATGTAAAATGAAAGGATTGACACTGAACTATCGTTCCAGTCAAGTGGTCAACTCTGATGTCTTAAAGAAGCCTGAAAGTCAGGTCAAGATCAAGACTTTTGCGTCACTACGTTGGATACTCACAAAATTGTACTTTTGTCAAATCGTGAAATTGTCCGTTGACCCTTGGAGAAAGTGTATCAGATCGTCCACCAGAAACGAGTGCGACTTACCGATCACAGCACGGTACCGTACGGATACCGTTCTTAAGTATAAAAAAAGAAATATCATTGTGACCAGAGACTTCCACCGAGAATGATGAATTCGACACAGAAACAGTGACAGATCCACTGACTCCAACTTGAATGAACTCGAGTGCGATGCTGTGCCTTGCGACCAGAGTGATGCCGTACCCTGTGACATAAGCGATTCAGCACGACCTTGCTGCTCTACTATCGAAAGCAATGCTATTCGTGTGCCCATCTATGGATATCATCCATGTACTCACACACCAGTCTAGATACCACCACAACAAATTCATCGAGAATTACAACGTTATTGTAATTTTGAAAGTCGATTCCAGACATTCAAAGGGAAATGGCCTAAATATCTGGAAGGATTTAGTGCCAAATCTTTAGCCAGAGAAGGATTTGTCTACTTAGAACAAGGAGACCAAGTACAGTATTTCAGTTGTGATGTGAAACTTCACGAATGGAAGTATAAAAATACATCTTTCCTTGAACATTCCAGATGGTCTCCATGCTGTCGCTACCTTCCTTTGGTCGGTCCAAAATATGATCCTCGTGTTGGATACTTTAGAAGAGAGGATTCATAGTTTACGCTTGGAGCTGCGAGAACGCATTTACAGAGAGTTTGTCAAGATTCAAGTGAAACACAAACAAAATGATTCCAACATTTTTAAACTGTTGCTATTTGAATAGTATAAAAAGGTTAATTATCGAGAAAGACTATGACAGACACAAAACTCGACGTGGATATAAGGTTCTCGATGCCACGACTTCTGCAGTCAGTGTGGAAATTAAATATTTGTTTTTTAAATCTTGAAAGCTTGTTTGAGTCTTTTCTTTTGTTACATCACCCCTAGTCGTTACAACTTTCTTTTGTTGTCATCATTAATAACGACTTCAGCCAAAGACATATAATGCTCTGGTTTATTCTATTAAATTCTAATCTTTTGTGCTGTCCTACAAGTAAACAAAGGAATGTGAAAACATCGAATTGTCCGTGAATTAAAACTCCTTATTTAAACTTGTCAGGAATATTCATATCATACAGTTGAAGTATCAATGCGCTCGATTTATGTGCTATTTATCTGGAATCTATAAGACGCATAGTATCGTATACAGCATTTTCTGTTGTAATCGCGACTCCTTGAACCTTTATACGCAGTATTCTAGTTTTGCGAAAAAGAAAGAAAATTGTTCAACTCATATTTAATTGTTTGTTTGCCAACCGAATGTATGTACTTTTTTCATTTAATTCATTTTTTTTTTTGTATTTGTCATTCAGTTTTAGTCCCATTTCGAAACGCGCATCCGTCTTTCTCCAAGAATCCATGAATAAAACAGCTAAGAAGAAAACAGCAAATACGATTTCAGTAGTACCCATTTTTATGTCATTATGAACAATTTAAAAAAATAAAAAAGAACCTTACCGAGATTGTATACGTATCAGTAGCACACACGAGCGTGTTAAAAAACGCACACCGAACTATACGTCATGCTATGCAAAAAAATTCGTAACCATATACTGCAACTTATCTACTTTTCTGACATTTTTGTGTAATATATGATACCTAAAGAACACATACTTTGCATATTACACCTATCAAAGGTATATTTGAGTGTATTTGGCAACTTGGTAGTAGCTTGGCAACGATTACATGGTTTAGGAGATAGGTTAAAATTAGTTTATCGTACGGTAACACCGATCTTGAAGCCTACGGTGACTCGAGGATTACATGCTTTAAAAGATGCAGCTTTGACACAAGGAAAAGAATTTCTCCAAAAATGTAATCGTCGACCAACAAAGCCCCAAACAAGCCTTGATGAAAGCAGGAATAATTGTGTTGACTCAAACAGGAAAAGAACTCTTGGGTCACCGACGCACCTATAAATTCACTTCACTCCTGGCGAAAGTATTACCTACTCATGTACGCCACAGCAAGGACAAGGGAGAAAGAGATGAAGAAAACTCTTCAGACCTCATAGACTCGTTGCCCAGAAAAAGAATAAGAAAAGAAGAACAGCAGTCAGAGAATTTGACGTTTTTGATTACTAACTAGAAAAGAAAAATGATGCAACGAGATTCTTGCAAATGTTCCAAGACAGAACTCGACCCGTTTCCCATGCCACCGACCATGATGACGATGCAAGAATCCCAACTGGTAGAACTTCATCCAGTGTCATCTTTGACCACTTCAACTCCCTTCGAATTTGAAATCAAAACGGGCAGCACCAATCCAGGCGCCGATGCCAGAGTAGCTCCTGTCAACAATTACATGCATTCTTTGTTCAACGATGTTGATTTGTACTTGAACAACAAACTAGTTAGCAGCAACATGGACACTTACCCTTACCGGGTTTACCTGGAAAATCTCTTGACGTACGGAAAAGAAGCCAAGAAAATACATCTGGATGCCTCGGTTGTGTGGAAACCTGACACGTTGAACAAGTTCAACGACAGAGTTGAGTGCAGATGACAATGCTCACAATGTTGGATTTAACGACCGCCGAAAGAAAATTGAAAAAGGACGTAATTTTGAAATGATGAATCGTTTACACTTGGACATGTGGTTGCAGGACAAGAATTTGTTGAATCGTGTGGATGTGTGTCTGAGACTGAATCGAAGTAGTACCGTTTTCCATTTGATGGCTAATGCTAACGAATATTAAACAAACATTGAAGCCAGACTTTACGTGCGATGTGTGGAAAACTTAAGTGGGAAACGACATCAGTCAAGTTCTGAGCAGAACGACAGCCAAGTATCCTCTATGACGAGTGGAAGTCACAACCTTCACCGTTGCCTCTGGACTCCGATCCAAGATCATGTTTTTCAAGGTCAACTGCCCACACGTTTGTTTATTGGCATCGTCAGCAATGCAGCCCTGAAATATTGATCAAAATTCTTTCGAGTTCGAACATTTCAACGAGTCCAAGACAGAAGTCACCGAGACAGTCAGACAGTTTGTACCAGACCCTTTGAACCTACCTGTGGCCAGAAAAATTACCTGAGATCTAACGTGACTCTGTTTGAAGCCACAGGACAATTAGGAACCAACAGTAGCCACGCCATTTCGGGGCTTTGATTTCACCCCACACCAAGGCAACGACGAAGGACATTTGCACCCTATAAAATGAGCCCACCTCCGTGTGGAGCGTCAGTTTGCACTGGCTCTGGAGAACACAGTGAACGTAATCTTGTATGCAGAATTTGACAATGCTCTGGAAATCAACAGTTTGAGAAAAGTGACCCTAGACTATTAAAAAGATGGAACACGAACCCATGGAGATAGGCGAAGATGATGTTTTCTATCCAGAACAGTGTTCACAAACCACAAGTGAAGAAGAGCAAGATAGTTATGATGTAAAGTTAGCAAGAACAACAACACTTGGTCTCCTGTTTTCCTCGTCACTTGGCTGAAAGAATCACAGTCCTAACCAGAGAACAGTGTTATCGAACCGATCGTCCTAGTCAGAAACAACACAAATGTTTCATGACGAATCCAGAAGAAAAGTTGGAAGAGTATCTGGAAGATGCATGGACCCTCATCTCCGAAGATATATTAAAAGAGTGGTATAAAAACTTGAGTGACCATTCCTTACCTACATGGAATTCTCTAGAAACGAAACGCATCGAAGCTGACTTTCTACAGAGTACTTAGACTTCCCATTCATCGACCTACTTGACAGATATTTTCAAGTTGAACTCATGACTTAATCATTACCTGTTAAGAATGAATACCTGGGAACTTCATTACCTGCTGACTCGGTTTGTAAACAGCTTTTTGGAATCCAGTAGTGTGTGCTAAAAACGAACTTCCTCATCAAAAACTCAAATACGTTCCAGTCTATGTTATCAACATGGGCGACAGTCATCACCCAGGAACTCATGGGTAGCCATTTACTTTCCCAACGACCACTGTGGAATATTTTGATTCTTATGGATTATCTCCTCTGGAAGACGATATCATAGACTTTATGACAAGAAATCCTGTATCCACTTCATTCAATAATGCGAGATTACAAGGATTCAATTGTGGTGTGACAATATTGTGTATTTTTTCCTCAACGCAGTCTTGGATTTCCGTTATAACATGTACTGACTTATTTTGAACGTGATTTCTCTAGAAACAATGACAAAATAGAAAGGTGGTTTTGTGAACATTATGACATTCTATTTTCTTTAGCACACAAACGTTGAGTGTATCAATGGCAAAATGACAATGTACCAGATCAGTGGAAGTCTAGTCTTATTCCAAAGCGTTGTCAACCTTGTAAATACTTCAGGTTTAATATTTGGCATTTGTAAATGAAGAAAAAGGGACAAGCTCTAATCCCCCTTTTCATTGGTTTTGTTGATGTCTAAGTTATTGGCGCTCATTTAAAAATATTGTTTATTTAGAAACAAATGGTGTTGGCTGTTGTTTTGTTTTAACAAATATTTTCTTTGGGATATGCTCTTATACTTTCGCTGTCCATCTTGGAGGTTTTTCAAAGAGGAATGTTTTCCATCACATCCTTGCCTACGGTTTTAACCTTCTGTTGGTTAGTAAGTGTGGGTGTTGGTTACTCAAACGGGCGTGAAAAATAAAATATTTTCATACATAGCTTTCACAATTTGTAAAAAAAAACAATTATTGAAATATAACTTATTGATTTTTTTTTTTTTTTTTTTTTTTTACAAATTTGACATTTTTTTAAAAAAAATTAAATTTGTCTGGACATTTTTCAGTCGGCAAAATTCGGTAATAGTTTTAAAATTCTTTTAAATTTTCAATTAAAAAAAATGTATATTTGTAAATTTGGCACTTGTAATTATCATTTTTATACTTTTTTCTACAATTTTAACATGGGGGAGGGGGGTAATTTATTTCAATCTCCACTAAATTCAGTATTAATTTAGACACTTTACTATTACTTTTAGTGTCTACGATATTTTTTTAAAAAAATGTCCGGACTTTTTCAGTCTCCACTAAATTCCGCACGAGTATAGAAATTTTAGTATTACTTTTAGTCTTGGTCATGTTTTAAAATTTTTCCGGACATTTTTAGTCTCCACTCTGGTCTGCATGAGTTTCGGAATTTTAATACAACTTTGTCTAGGCCAAAACTTTATAAAAATTCCGGATTATTTTCAGTCTCAGCAAAAGTCTGTGATATTTTCGGAATTTTATTACTACTTTACTCTAGGCCCAAATAATAATTAAAAAAATGTATTTATTTTGTCTCCACTAACATCAGTGACAGTTTCGAAATGTTAATACTATATTTAGTCTAAACCAGCACTTTTACATATTTTCCTCTAAATTCCGTACTAGTTTAGAAATGTTAGTATTACTTTTAATATTGGTCATATTTAAAAAAAATTTCGAACATATTTTAGTCTCCATTTCTCGAGATTATTTTCAGTCTCCACCAAAGTCCGTGACAGTTTCGGAATTTTTGTGTTATTTTTGGTCTGAGCATCATATTTACATTTTTTCCGGTTTTTGTTTTCAGTCGCTGCTAAAGTTCGTTATGGTTTCGGAATTTTAGGACTACATGGAGTCTAGGCCAACATTTGTACTTTTTTTTTTAGTCTCCTCTAAATTCCGTATGAGCTTAGAACTTTTAGTATTACATTTACTTTTGTCATATTTTAAAAAATTTCCGAACATGTTTTAGTGTCGACTAAAGTCCTTACGAGTTTCGGAATTTTAGTGCAACTTTTAGTCTAGGCCAAAAGTTTAACATTTTTCCCGATTTTTTTTTCCTGTCTCCACTAAAGTCTGTGGTAGTTTCAGAATTTGTGCACTACTTTAGTCTAGGCCAAATATATTTTTTTTTAAAAACTATTAAAAAAAAAAAATCCGATTTTTTTTCAGTCTCTGCTCAAGTCCGTAGCAGTTTCGGAATGTTAGCACTACATATAGTCTTGGCCAACATTTTTACATTTTTTTCCAGATTGTGTTCAGTCTCCCCTAAATTCCGTACGAGATGAGAAATTTTTGTATTAATTTCAGTCTTAGTCATGTTTTAAAATTTTTCCGAAAATGTTTTAGTTTCCACTAAAGTCCGTACGAGTTTCGGAATTTTAGTACTACTTTTAGTCTAGGCCAAATGTTTACAATTTTTCCAGCTTTTTTCAGTCTCTGCTAAGGAGGCGCTCTACAGATATTATGTACTTCTGAGAGAGTGACAGGTGTAAGGTGAAGTTGTTTGAATTTTCAACATGCACAGTGAAGAGAATGTTGGCATACCTCTATGCTAGTGTCATGTACTGTGGCTGAAATGTCTTTAGATATTGTACTTGTGGAAACTGTACATGCACACAGCTGACAACAATGTGCGCTCCCATGTGCTCGAAAAATCAGCCTGAATTAGTGTAAAGTACACTATTTTTAGCAGTTATTAAAAAAGGGAAAACAAATTTTGCCAGAGTAGGCATTACCAGCTTCTGAAAGTACAATGAATGAATTACAAAATATATAAGAAGTTAAAAACGTTATCGGCTCCTTTTTTTTTTTTTACAATTTACCTTTGAGGTCCAGGAAGTGAAAATGACCAAGCGGAGCTAGCAGTTTTTTTTTTTATAGGTGCACATCTTAAGACCAAACTGTATACTCTATAACCCATATTGCACCCATCAATCATACACCAAAATAAAGGGAATTAAAAGTTCTTTTAATAATACCTAAAATATACAAGGTCTTCTTAAATAGCCAGAATAACCAGTAAGGAAAAGCTAAGAAATTCTTTTTCTTTAAAAATCTAACCCTTTGTAAAAAACGAAACTGTAGAGCGCCAACTAAAGTCCGTGATACTTTTTGAATTTTAGTACTACTTTAAGTTTAGGCCAAAATTTCAACATTTTTTCCAATTTTTTTCAGATTCTAATTCTGATTTTATTCTAGTCTCTGCTAAATTCCGTGACAGTTTTGTAATTTTAGTACTACTTTTATACATGTCCATTTTAGTGTTATTATGAATTGGTTCCCTTGATTAAAGGTATTTATAACATTAGTACAATATATGCAAATTTACTGACACTGCCAACATAATCCGAGGTATAGGTAATGCTTTATATATATAACTCTCAGATATATGCATATAGCCACTAGACAGCAGGTCACTGTCACGGCATGTTGATGGTACATATATAATGTGGGGTGCTGGATAGTAAGTGCTGATTATTGGTTACTGAATACTGTTGATGGTATATTGTGAGGTGTTGGATAGCAGATGACTGGGTGTTGCTCACTATACACACTGTGCTGGATAACAAGTGGGGTACTGGTCACTACAAATGGCATGTTCATGGCATAGTGTGGAATGCTGGATAGCAGATGACTGGGTGTTGGTCACAACACACTGCATGTTGATGTTATAGTGTGGAGTGCTGGATTGTAGACGAATGAATATTGGCCACTATACATGGCATTGTTGGATAGCATTTGTGGGGTAATAGACAAGATATGTGGGGTGTTGGCTAGTAGATAACTACGTGTTAGATAGTAGATACCTAAGTGTTGAATTTTTAATATTGCATTTCCCATTTGACCACATATTAAATTCCCATTTGACCCAATATTAAATTCCCATTTTACCCTATATTAAATTCCAATTTGACCCTCTTGGCACCCAAAGTAATCCTACAGCATAATGTTAATACCCATTTGACCCCATATAAAATTCCCATTTGACCTCTTGGCACCCAAAGTAATCCTACAATGTAATGGTAATTCCCATTTGACCCCATATCAAATTCCAATTTGACCATCTTGTCACCCAAAGTAATCCTACAGCATAATGTTAATTCCCATTTGAGCCCATATTAAATTCCAATTTGACCCTCTTGGCACCCAAAGTAATCCTACAGTGTGTTAATTCCTGTTTGACTCTATTGGCACCCAAAGTAATTCTACAGCATAGTGTTAATTCCCATTTGACCCCATATTAAATTCCAATGTGACCTTATTGGCACCCAAAGTAATCCTACAGCACAATGTTAATTCCTGTTTGACCCTCATGTGACTCATGTTACTCCTGATGCACTGCCTTATTATAGGTGTAGAAAAACCATAAACATACAAATTTAGATGGTGTGATATAAACCATAAACATACACATTTAGATGGTGTGATATAAACCATTTATTTTTTGCAAGATTTACAGCAGTTAGATTCCTGCAAGTGCCTGTTATATACATGTATTATTGTGTCAAACATTTTAGTTTGCAAAAGAATGAAAACTCTGCTGATTTTTAATGAGACATAATGAAAGAATAAGGGCAAGTAGTATGCCCATGATCAGTCTGTCATAAGTACAAACATAATATGCATTACTCGCTAATGAATTGAAGGGTTCACATCTTAGCTAGCACACTGTACAAAGAGCCAACACTAATAATAATGCAGGATTCATTAAACCCAAACTAAAGAAACAAGCACCCACAACAATAATCTTTGTGGAGCCGAAATTACCATCACATGTATTGCCTTAATTGGAGTACACAAATATACATGTCTGTTTTGTTATGATTCATCAATATCACCTGGAGTTGTTCAACTAAGTGACAATCCCTCTTTTTGTTGATATTTTGACTTCAAATTATTGCAGGTCATTCCGTCTAGGTCTGTACAGGTTATGAATGAAACCAAAAACAAAATTTACCTATATATTGTCTTCACTACCAGAAGTGTATTTTAAGCACAAGGCTTGTACATCACTTTGTACCATTAACTTGTGAGGGTTGTACATCAGTCTGTACCATTAACTTAAGACAATTTGTCCTGCAAAAATAAAAAGATCTTTTGCTATAATCTACCTGATTTAGGAACACCTCGTGTCTTTACTTAGAATACATACTTTTCTATAGAGTGCTCAACAGATAATGACACGTTTACTTTAAACACATTTATTTATTTCAGTCTTAACCAAAAGATTAGAAACTCGGGTAATTATAACGTGACCTTCTTCTTGCATTAAATAAAAATGGTACCTAAGCACACAAATAGTCAAAAATATATAGAGCTATTGACTAGATCTTATCAAAATAAAGAACAAGGAAAAACACAAAGAAAAAAAAAAAGATAACATGGCTGACTAGATACACTGCTATCTGCAGGTGATAAAATGGAAAATAATAATACAATGACTCCCTCTTAAATAGACCCCCCAGACCAGTGGCACCCACTTTTATGTCCAGAATCACCTGATATCGATGAATTTGTGTTCAAAAGTACCCCTCTAGGTTGGCCCCTCTAAAGTGGCCAGCAACAGCATATTAGAGCAAAAAATGTCAAATTTACCTCTCATGCGCAGACACATATTGGAGTTTACATCTATGGAAATCTCACAAATATTTGTTGCTTTCTAAATTCAACACTTTGACATCTATTCTAACATACCAATAAAGTACCTAACTTTAATAAATACCTAAAGGTAAGTAATCCAACTGTCCTTATCGTTATGTGTTCCTAAGATGTCAGGTTTCGTCACTGTAATAATAACTGTCTGTTGTTACCACTGATAATTATCAAGATGACAAATGCTAACAGATTAGAAGTAGGGTATTATTCAGCTGAAGTCACCATGATGTCCAGTTGCCATAAAGTGAAAATGGTTGATTAGCTGTTTTACCTTCTCTCTTAGATTACAAAATATATTTGAAAGGGTACTAGACTATAATCAGTCAATCACGTGACAGGTTCACTTCCTTCATAAACACAGAGCATTTCGTGCAAGAGCTACAAATTAGATTGACAGTGTTATAGCTGCCAATGAAGGAATATGTCACTGCAAAAAGTGCAAAATGTCAGACAATCAAAGTTTAGAAGAAAAAGTAAAAGCGATTCAACTAAACAAAAACAGAGAGAGAATCCTATGATCATTGGATCATTGCTGAGAAATTTAACATCATAAAGATTAAAATAATCATCAATTAATAAATTCTGCAGCAGTGGGGAAAATGGAATTGATGGAGAATGATATTTAATCCAGATAATCTGATTTTACTGACAAGGGTTTTCAAATGGTTTTGCACTGCATTTGATGATTATTAATAATTATTTTAAATAACATTAATACAAGTTTTATCACATTGATTCCACAACATGTGATTTTTAAATGAAAATATTAAATATTTAAAAATCAGTTACACCTTTCTTCATATGTAATTATTACTCACATGTGATCCACCTCTAGAAAGGCCACCCCTCTTATAAAGCCACTTTCTTGCTGCAGCAGGGGTGACCTTAAAAGGGGACCAGCAGAACTAGAAAAGTGTCCATAACTCACGGATGCCACAACCCTTCCCTGAATAAGTGGTGCAAGTAGAAAAGAGCAATAACTCCGGCAGAATGTAGGCATGTATTTATGAATAAGCAAAAGAAAAAAAAATAACATATCTCTATACAAAGAACCATCTAAGCATGACAACTGAATATGTTCACTCAACATCAACAATGTCATGCAATGTTTCTGGACAATTCATCAAAACCTGGGGGTCTAGTTGCTCATACAAGAATTTTCATCAGAGATTTTTCACTATAATACTGTTCAAGTGAAGCATAAAAGTGTAGTGTGTTCTATGTGAGGTGTGTTATAAAGTGTAGTGTGTTATATGTGAGGTGTGTTATAAAGTGTAGTTATATGTGAGGTTGCTATATACTGCCACATATATTGTATATAGTGTTATTATAACGTACTGTAATGGTATACATGACCACACCCATTTTATTATAACATTATGTAATGGTATACATGACCACACCCATCTTATTAATTGGATACATGGTTTGTACAGTCCTGGAGAGTTTGTTTTTTTACAAGGACTTTCAATTTAGTTTTCAATTACTTCCAAAAGTTTCCAGAGTACTTTTTGTTTTAGAAATTGAACCATCTCCATTTATTACTTTGTTAACTATTGGTGATGTATATCATGTGATACACCAAATTTTATCCCATTTTATTTATTTTTTATTTTTCAATGATACATAAATATAAAAAAATCCTACTTTTAAAAATGATTTATTTTATGCAGTTTCAATATTTTGTATTCTCTCAGATAAATTCAAGGAGTTTTTGGCAAAAATTCAAAGCAATTTTCAACAAATTCAGGGACTTTTCAAGGATACAACCAATTGTTTTTAAATTTAAGAAGTTGTCATGGTAATTCCTTAAATTCTAAGATCTTTTAAGGTTGCATGAAGTATGGGACAGTGTTATACTGAGGTTATTATAGTCAGGGACCACTTTATACAGTATATGTATTTAACAACAGAAAGACATACCTCTGGAAAGACTATTTAGACCATAACAATGGAAACACATGCACATTTCCACCTATGTTAATAATGTCTGCCAAGGTTCATGGCAATTCATGAAAAACTGTGGGACTAGTTACAAACACAATAAATAGTATTTACATTTAACATAAAAAAGGGAGCATGACTCTAAAAATATGCATCAGAGCATGATGACAGATATGCACTTGCTGACCTCAAGTCTATTAGGTCTACCAAGTTTCAGGGCAATTCATCAAGAGCTGTAGGACTATCTGAACATGTAGAAATTATATATATTTAACACCAAACAATGGGTATAACTCTTGAAAAATACATCAGTGTGATGATATCTACATTGATCTCATGTCAATAATTTCTGCAAAGTTTTAGAGCAATTCATCAAAAGATGTCTGACTAGTTGCACACATAGGAATTACCATATATATATGTGCAATGAACACAAAAAGGGGCATAACTCTAGAAAAATGCACAAGAGCTTTATGACAGAACAATACGTGTAGACACTGTGCCAATAGTATCTACCATATCTGAACACCTTCCATGATAAAATGTGAGATACATGTATGTACTATGTGCACAAGCCTGAAGTAATATGCCCTCGCCATATTCATGGCAGAGTTAAACAGGAGTCCCTCAGAGGTACTGATGCTCTACTGGGCGAAAAGAATTTCCAGGATTTCAAGATAAGACCATTTCTTCCTTTTAACTGCCAAGTGTTGAAACCATCTCTGATATTCTTCAGCAATAACAAGGTTTTCAAACTAGTTGCCGTGGTGGACATATTGTATGTTAGATTGGCATCAAATCATTTTGGACCTGAAGTAGACATCATTAGAAGTCTTTTGGTGAAAACTCCATGTCAATATGACCACCTATTCTGGGAAAGTAGCAACAGCAGGATTTTCGTGACAGCCATATTGGATATACAATTGGCATTATCTTCATTTAGGACCAACTATGCATCATAAGAAGCCTATTGGTGAAAACCCCCATGTTGATATAGCCACCCATCTGAGTAGAGGTAGCAATATTTTCAAGATGGCCACCATGATGGCCATATTGAGGGTCAATTTGCATCATTTTCATGTAGGAACAACTAGGCACAATGAGGACTCTTCTCATGAAAACCATGAAGACTTTCCATTTAAGTGGTGTAGCAATAACAAGATTTTCAAGATGGCTGCCATGGCCATTGGATATCAGATGCACACTTTTCTATTTACATGTAGGACAAACTAGACATCATAAGAAGTCTTCCAGTGTAAGCATACTGTCAATATGACCTGCCATCTAGGAGAAGAGGCGATAACAAGATTTTCCATATGGCTATTGTGGTGGCCATATTGGAGGTCAGATTGGCACCATTTTCATTTACGAACAACTAGACATCATAAGAAGTCTTTCAGTGAAAATCCCATGATTATATGATGGCTGCTGTGATGGCCATATTGGATGTCCAAGAGGCATTTTCATTTAGAACCAACCAGACATCATAAAAAGTCTTTTAGTAAAAACCCTATGTTGATACAACCATCCATTCACGAGAAGTAGCTATATTAGATGTGCAAGTGGCACCATTTTGATTTAGGACCAACCAGACATCATAAGAAGTCTTCTGATGAAAACCCCATGTCAATATTACCTTTTGTTCAAGAGTTGCGATAACAAGATTTTCAAGATGGGTGCTGTGGGAGCCATATTGGACACCATATTGGCACCCTTTTATTTAGGACCAACTAGACAACATAAGAAGTCTTTAAGTGAAAACCCCATGTTGATATGACCATCAATTCTGGAAGAGTAGTGATAACAAGATTTTCAAGATGGCCATTGTGGAGGCCATGTCTGACATCAGATCAGCACCATTTTCATTTAGGACTAACTAGACGTCATAATAAGTCTTCTGGTGAAAACTCCATGTCAATATGACTTTACATTCTTGAGAAGTGGCGATAACAAGATTTTCAAGATGGCTGCCAAAGCAGTCATATTGGACATCAGATCAGCACCATTTTCATGTAGGGCCAAGTAGTTATCATAGAAAGTCTTTTAGTGAAAACCCCATGCTGATATGACTATCCATTCAGGAGGAGTAGCGATAACAAGATTTTCAAGATGGCTTAAGTAGCAGCCACATTGGATGTCCAAGTGGCACCATTTTCATTTAGGTCCAACTAGACCATGGGATGAATGTGTGTGTAAAGTTTCATGGCAATCCTCCAAGTAGTTTAGGAGAAGTAGTGATAACAAACTTGCGCTAACGCACAGATGGATGGACAAAAGACGATCCCGTAAGCTCTTCTGGTCTATGACAAGTAGAGCTAAAAAACTGACCCAATCAATAAAATACTTCACTAGATCTAATGGCCACTGATCTTTAACAAAAGATATACACATTACAATCATGATTATCAGACTCCGATTATCTGAAATATTGGTTTATCCAAAATGAAAGTATGCAACTTTCATTTACTATCCATCTCTACACAAACTTCCCTGACTATCCCAACAACTAATCATCTAACCACTTTTGTCACCCAACAGGTTCTGCACTGTATTTGATTTGGTCCAAATTAATCAGAGAAAAATTTACTTTGACTAGCTTTCTCAAAATGACACAAACAGATGTAACTGGATCAAATGACCCTAAACTTTGCAATATATTTTTGACACTAAAAATTTGTCCATACACAACCAAGACCATGCAATTAAAGGACAAAGTTCTCAAGTCAAACAGGGGCCATAAGTCCATACTATTTTGCCACAAAACAGTAAAAATCTAACTTGGCCTATGTCTTCTCAATTAAAAAACCAATGTCATGTGTGGTTTTAATCCATCATGTTCTTCAAAAGTTACTGAGTAGAAACTAAAGGCCAAAGTTCAAACAGGTGACACAACTTCATAAAACTTTGCTGGAAAAAGGTGACAATCAAATTAAACATGATTCTTCCAAATATAAAGCCTCACACCTAATTTGATTTCAATCCATTAACTCCCTCAAAAGTTACTGAGCAGAAATGAAATTGAAGGGCAAAGTTGTAAAGAAAAACGGGCAACAACTCCAGAAAACATTGGTTTTATGGGGTTCAATGCCCTTTTCCAGCACATGATGGGCTATACATGGCAGCCAGTATATTTGGTGGAGGAAGAGCCCGGGAAGAACCTGGAAGGAACCACCAACCCACAGGAAGCTACTGGCAAGCTTTCACACATACCCATGTTGGTTGAGCCAAGACTCGAACCCATGCTAACAGAGTTGAGATGTGAGTGATTTGTAAAGGCAAGTGCCTTAGACAACATAGCCACCCAGGGCCCCTGGAAAACAGTGAAAATCAAACTTGACCCTGCTCTTCTTAATGTAAAACCTCAAACCAAATTTTATTTCAACCCTTCAAAAGTAAATAAGCATAAACTAAATTTAAGGTAAAGTCTAAGTCAAACAAGGGCAACAACTCCAAAACATTTTGCTGGAAAACTGTAGAAATGTGACATAGGTCTTCTTATTTCAAAGCCTCATGCCAAATATGATTTAAAACCATAAACTCCTTAAAAAGTAATTGAGCAGAAACTAAATTAAAGGGCAACAGTAAAATCAAACAGGGGTTTTAACTTCGTAAGATGTTGCTCAAAAATGGTGACAATCAAATTTTACCTAGGTCTTCTTAACATAAAGACTCTTTCCAAATTAGAATTCAACCAATGAAGTCCTTTAAAAGTTACTGAATTGAAACAAAATTTGTGACCAATGTGACTGGACAGAATGCAATGTTATGTGAGGGAATGGGATGGATTGACATTAGTACAACTATATACCCATCTAGAGATATTGCAATGTTATGTGAGGGAATGGGATGGATTGACATTAGTACAACTATATACCCATCTAGAGATATTGCAATGTTATGTGAGGGAATGGGATGGATTGACATTAGTACAACTATATACCCATCTAGAGATATTGCAATGTTATGTGAGGGAATGGGATGGTTTGACATTAGTACAACTATATACCCATCTAGAGATATTGCAGTGTTATGTGAGGGAATGGGATGGATTGACATTAGTACAACTATATACCCATCTAGAGATATTGCAATGTTATGTGAGGGAATGGGATGGATTGACATTAGTACAACTATATACCCATCTAGAGATATTGCAGGAGCATAAAAATTCAACAGCCTTCTGATTTATAATACAAGATCCATACTTGAAGAGATCCTCTGAATTTGATCATGCAGCAAAATATACATACAGATCCCTCACTACAGTTCTGACAATGGAGCCGTAACAGTGTATCATGTTAAAGGTAAGGTCACCTTATACTGATGGGGTACATTATAAATAGTATTACTGTTACATAATGAGGCTACTTTATAGTGAGACCACCATACATACATGGCAAGATCTAATGTGCATACACCATACATACATGGCAAGATCTAATGTGCATACACCATACATACATGGCAAGATCTAATGTGCATACACCATACATACATGGCAATATCTAATGTGGATACACTGTACATACATGGCAAGATCTAATGTGCATACACTGTACATACATGGCAAGATCTAATGTTACCCATTCAGTACTTTATGATCTTCTCATTTCCAGTTCACCAAGAACCATCAATTAGAACTTTCTGAGCCCAACTTCCCATGGGACATGACACAATATTTAGATAAATGGTACCTTAGATGATATATATATATATATTTATGTATAGGGTTTAATGGCACATCAACACAATCATGGCTATATAGTGTGGAGTAAAGTTTAGGCATCTCAAAAGAGACATACAAAAGAAAGATAAAGGCAAAAAAAGAGTAAAATCCTTTAAATGCAAAGTTAATTTTATATATATATATATATATATATATATATATATATATATATATATATATATATATATATATATATATACATACATATACACACATAAACTCTTTTAAAAAGCCCAAGAGCTTCGTCTAAACATCATCATAGGACACATCCCAGTCAAAAAGGTCACCTCCAATAGTCACAGCTTGTGATATGTGGGAGGTTACACTGGACCTATTCTACATCACTGAGCTCACAGCCGATGAACAAGTTTTGAGTTAATGTGAAACCATTTATTTTTGATGGTATAAGTTTTTGTGGTTACTGAAAATTACTGTCATCAGTACTTTAATCCATGGAATTGGGAAATGGTTCTACAGTTTCATCAGAAAGAACATAGTTCACTGCATTTTTTAAATTTGTGGTTTGTTTAAAACCCTCAAAGCTACAAAAAATGGTGGTAACCCCCCTCCCATCAGAAAAAACACAGACAATTCACCGGATACTAAATCAGCAAGTTTTGGAGACAAAGAAGAGGTTCAGTTTTTCACCCACAAGATGAAATATATCCGTTATTCACCCGGAACAAGCACACGATGAAATATATCCGCTATTCACCCAGAACAAGCACTTGATGAAATATATCCGCTATTCACTCAAAACAAGCACACGATGAAATATATCCGACTGAGAACAAGCACATGATGAAATATATCTGCTATTCTTTGACAAGCTCCGAATAATTCTGTAAAGTTGATCAGAACAAGCAAATTTTTCTTTTTATTTTATGCTCAAACATATTAGATTAAGTGTATAACAGATTGAAGATTTCTTATGGTATCCCATGCAATGTCAGCTGTTTACAGTTTATGTTATGCTGTTTTGTATATTTTCACAGAAACTATCAGTAACATAAACAAAACAAAACTGAAGAAAACAAAATTTGCACATTGTTGAATTTGAACAGGGTACTCCTGCATGAAAGGTTGTCATGTTTACCACTAGACCAAATAAGTGACAACATGGCAGATGAAATTTCATGGTCATAATGTTATCAATGTCTACTGAATGGAGGGAAAAAATAATTTTGGTAATTCACTCCAGTGAATTATCAAAATTATTTCTCTTGGAAAATCCACTAATTCACGGACTAGCACAAAATAAAAAGTTATGATTTGGATGAACAAGGTTTGTAAAAACAAAAACCAGGTTACAATACACTTGATTGGATCACCTGACCTACATGTTAAAAAAGGTCTGTATCTAATGAAATTAACTGATCTCTCTCATACAGTCTAACATTTATGTACATATAAAAATATCCATATTCAAATCTACTGGCTGGTGAACAAAGGTACAAAAAAGATCATCTATACTACATATGCCAGCGGATTTCTACTGAACTAAATCTACTAACCTACAAAAAGACAAAATATAAATGCAGAGATGCTGCCAGGATTTTCCTCCCCCTTTTCATTTAAAAAAAAAAAAAAAAAGAGGGGGGGGTGGTGGTGGTGGGAGAAATATAAAAAATGGGGGGGGGGGGAGAGAGAGAGAGAGAGAGGAGGAGAAGGAAATCACCATAGTTCATTATTTACCCAACATTTAAATATTCGTCTCTCTTCCTGATCCACTCTGTTTGGTCTCTATTGAGATCAAAATCCTCATAAGATTCCTCCTCTAGTTGTGTAGGCATTTATCTTCGTCGTACATGCCCGAATGGGCGCACACGATGTTAATGCAATCATCATCATCAGGCATTTATCTGTTGACTGTTTCTGAGCCTAATCTGTTCCTTATCTGTATATGAATAGTGTTCTGTGTCGAGAAAACCCTTTCACAGTAGGCCATCTGAAGTGGCATATGCATAACTAGTTTAGCCAGCTTCAACAAACTGGAAAAGTTTTTTATGGTTGCTTTGTAGAATTTTCCACATTTCACTGGGAGTGGATAGAATCACTGGAATGACTTGGAATTCTTCATATGTACACGATATTTTACTCTACTATTATTTTTTGCATCTTACTGCAAAGTCATAAATCTCGATATTTATAGGGAAATAAATATGGGGTACTGTTTGATATTATTATTTCTTCAGGGAACAAATGTATTTTTCATAATTCTATACATCTCATTAGATTACTATGAAAAATGAGTCTTTTTTGTCTAAAAAATTCCTTACTTTTTTTTATATATAAAGATTTCAATTAAGTTTCCAGTCTTCAAAAAACAATTATTTTTTAAACAAAAGTTTATGATTCTTCATGAAGTTGTATAAAATCAATTGAGTCTTTTTAATTTACTTTTTGTCAGCAAGTGTGTATTCAGCTCAATAAATGTAAGAGGTGTTCTCCATTTTTAATAATTTTTTTTAATAAACTGCACACCCTTTATTTCTCATATCTGTGATTATACAGTCTAATACAAAAATTAATATGGAGTACAAACATTTTGCACATATTCCAAGTCTGATCCAGTCCGTTCTGCTGATTCCCCCCCCCCCCCCCCCAGTTTTGCAAATATTAAACCCAACCATTTGTATTGTAACAAAAAGAATTTCTGAAACTTTGCATCAAATTTTGGTTTCTTCTCTACTGGTTCATCAAACCCTACATCCAACATTGTTTTGGAATTATCATCCTCTGTTTGGCAAGAAACTCTCACTTCATCCTTCACTTTCTTCATTCTGCCATTCACTTTTGCACATTTGCATGAACATTGACTTTAAGTTGAAAATATACAGTACTTTTCCACCCATCCATGCTCGACTTGAATCTCACCTTCCAGAAATGGAACAAAGTTCGTGCATGCACAAATATGAGGAAAGGGTATCAATTACTGAACCCCTCTAGTAAACACGTTTTTCTGTTATAAATAATTAATGGGATTTCCAAGCATCCTTTTGTATTAACCTACATCTACATACTTTGGAATGGACAGAAATATTTTGATAAAAACAAGTATTCTTACTTTAAAATTTTTATTTGATTCTTATTTATTCAGTTTATCTCTACAGTTATATATAACTTTATACTGCACAGAGTGCATTTTTATATGCACGAATTTGAACTAATTTGCGGTAGTTCTCACTCATCACTGCTTTCCAAATGCGCAAATTCATACATATTTTTTGTGATTTGTGCACTCGTGTGCCCTGGTAGCATCTCTGTAAATACTACCACAGATCTCACTCGTGTGCCCTGGCAGCATCTCTGTAAATACTACCATAGATCTCACTCTATCTTCTGAAGGCCTCGATTCAAAAACGCCAAAAACACAAATAAAACTTAAAATCTTCAAACCGATGAAATGTAACAAAATAAATGAACCTGAATAAATCTAAGATCCTCTAGAAAAACTGACAAACTGAATAGATTTAAGATCCTCTAGAAAATGAATAACCTGAAAAGATTTAAGATCATCTAGAAAATGAATAACCTGAAAAGATTTAAGATCCTCTATAATGAATAACCTGAATAGATTTAATATCCTCTAGAAAATGAATAACCTGAATAGATTTAAGATCCTCTAGAAAATGAATAACCTGAAAAGATTTAAGATCCTCTAGAAAATTAATAACCTGAATAGATTTAATATCCTCTAGAATGAATAACCTGAATAGATTTAATATCCTCTAGAATGAATAACCTGAATAGATTTAAGATCCTCTAGAATGAATAACCTGAATAGATTTAAGATCCTCTAGAATGAATAACCTGAATAGATTTAAGATCCTCTAGAAAATGAATAACCTGAATAGATTTAAGATCCTCTAGAAAATGAATAACCTGAAAAGATTTAAGATCCTCTAGAAAATGAATAACCTGAATAGATTTAATATCCTCTAGAATGAATAACCTGAATAGATTTAAGATCCTCTAGAATGAATAACCTGAAAAGATTTAAGATCCACTAGAATGAATAACCTGAATAGATTTAATATCCTCTAGAATGAATAACCTGAATAGATTTAATATCCTCTAGAATGAATAACCTGAATAGATTTAATATCCTCTAGAATGAATAACCTGAAAAGATTTAAGATCCTCTAGAATGAATAACCTGAATATATTTAATATTCTCTAGAATGAATAACCTGAATAGATTTAATATCCTCTAGAATGAATAACCTGAATAGATTTAATATCCTCTAGAATGAATAACCTGAATATATTTAAGATCCTCTAGAATGAATAACCTGAATAGATTTAATATCCTCTAGAATGAATAACCTGAATAGATTTAATATCCTCTAGAATGAATAACCTGAATAGATTTAATAACCTCTAGAATGAATAACCTGAATATATTTAAGATCCTCTAGAATGAATAACCTGAATAGATTTAATATCCTCTAGAATGAATAACCTGAATAGATTTAATATCCTCTAGAATGAATAACCTGAATAGATTTAATATCCTCTAGAATGAATAACCTGAATATATTTAAGATCCTCTAGAATGAATAACCTGAATAGATTTAATATCCTCTAGAATGAATAACCTGAAAAGATTTAAGATCCTCTAGAATGAATAACCTGAAAAGATTTAAGATCCTCTAGAAAATGAATAACCTGAATAGATTTAAGATCCTCTAGAATGAATAACCTGAATAGATTTAAGATCCTCTAGAAGAACTAAAGTAACATATTTAATTACATGTAGTTGTAGGCACAACATGACCCTTTTGTCTGTTCAGGTTTTATAACTAAAGATATTGTATTTCACAACCGTTTCTAACTTTTATTGGCACATTAAATTACTTTTGAACATGTATATGTGCATGACACAAAACAAAGCACTGTAGTTAATGGTGAAATCATGTGAAAGTGCCACTAAAACCTATTACATTTGGATTTCATGGACAAATAATTAATGCATGTATTCAATCTTAGATACAAAAATAACTAATATTATTTTAACAAGAAGGCCAGGGTTTGCATATTGAGCCCACAATCGAAGCACATAAACTTGACACAAAAAGGTCAAAAGGATGAGAGCATGCACAGAATCATTTTGTCTTAGCTTCAAAAGGATTCATCCAAAGTATGAGCAAATCCATCAATGAGTTTAGGAATATATAAGCAAATGACAAACTTTAACCAAAACCTTAACATAAACTTACTATGACTGTGACCTTGACCCAAAGGTCAAAGAGCCAAACAAGTAGCTGAATTAATTGTCTCAGCTTCATAATGATTCATCCCAAGAATGAAGAAAATCTATCCAGGGGTTTTGGAAATATAAGCAAATGAAAAAACTGTAACTGAAACATTAATGCAAATTTTCTATGACTGTGACCTTGACCCAAGGTCAAAGGAGCAACGATGCATGTTGCTGAATAAATTGTTTTATCTTCTTAATGACTCATTCCAAGTATGAACGAAATCTATCCAAGGGTTTAGGAAATATAAGCCAATGAAAAATCTTCATCCAAAACCTTTGCACATTTTCTATGATTGAGACCTTGAACCCCAAGGTCAAAGGGGGCAAGCAAGCATGTAACATAAAGAATTGTCTTAGCTTCATAGTGATTCATGACAAATATGATGGTAATCTATCACAGAGGTTAGCAAATATATGGTAATTAAAATCTTGAACCAAAACCTTAAGTATTAACATTGCTGCCACCGACACCATAGAAGTAACTGATATGCCTTGTTTCCCACTAATATGAACTCGTCAAAAATCAAGAAAATCTACATTTTTGTTGCCTTGGTTTTCTCAGCCAATTTATGCTACTTCTGATATCTTGCTCATGAAAGGTGATTTGTCTAATTTCTCGCTCCATATGAAGAAAAATTCTTATTATAGAATAAATTCCAATGGAAAATATACAGTGTTAAATTACATCTGCAATTTTTTTACTATATTCTTTTGCAAGAATGTACAAGCTAATTTGCATATGGTGAAAATGATGTCATAAAATGCTTAAAGTGAAATGTCATAAAAAGCAAACAATATCCACCCTGCTGGATACACAAGAATTTAGAAATTTGTATGAAGTGCCTTCTACATAAAACATCTTGTGATATTGGAGATTTAGAGTAACAAAAATGATGAACACCCTATTCTACTATCTATCCTAATTTACAAAATTCAAAGTAACAGATAACTAACTGCTCCTGAAGAATAAATAGTTTCCTCACATATATGAGCTATAATTTGTATAATGAAAAGAAAATCAGTAACAAAAATATTGTGTACTCTACCCATGATCTGCTTAAATATTGAACTTTCATTACACAAGAGGCCCAAGAGGGCTTCAAATCACTCACGTATCTGATATCTAACTAACAGCTAAATGCAAGAGAAGTTTACCAAACAAATCTGGATCAGTAGGATGCTTACTGTAGAAATTTATTTCAGTGCTGTTGACTGCATATGTTATAAAAACAATTATTTCAAGGTTTCTTGTGTTTTTATCCACAAATGATGGCACATAAACATCATTTGTCAAACACGAAAGGTCTCTATGCCAGGATGCTTTCTGTCCAAGTTGGTCAAATTCTGTCAAGAGTTTCTTTTATAAATAAACTTGTGCAAATGTTCTTCAATTGTTAGCAATGGCCACCATTTTTGATGGATCAACATCATTTCGATAAATCTGAAAGGCCTTCAGGCTAGGATGCTTTCTATCAAATTCTTTTCAGTAACATTATAGAAGTTATAAAAAAACAAACTATTTTTAGTAGCAGCAACCATGTTTGATGACAGATTGGCATCAGTTTCACAACTTAAAAGCCCTTCATGCCAGATGATTTTTGTCAAATTTGGTCCAATTCTGTTGGATGTTTTTTTAGAAGTCATTCAAAGAATTTTCTATTTTCAGTAATCATGGTTATATTTAATGGCAAATAAGCATTATTTGTCTCAATTTTAAAATCATTCATGCCAGAATGTTTTTTGTCAAATTTGGCCAAAAGCTGATGAGCAGTTTCTCAGAAAAAGTTGCATTTGACCGTGGATCAGCATCAAATGTACAAATTTGATAGGTCTTAATGACATGATGCTTCTGTCAAATTTTTTTGAATGGTTTTGTGAAGAAGTCATGTATATATTTTTCTACTTTCAGTAATGATGGCCATATTTGATGGCAGATCAGTATCATCTGTATAAATTTGAAAGCCATCTTTGACAGGATGCTGTCAAATTTGGTCAAATTCTGTTGGGCAGTTTTTGAGAAGTCGTTTGAATTTTGTTTCCCCATTTTGTTTGTGTGTAACAGTGGCCATATTTGATAGCGGATCAGCATCATATGAACAAATTTACCAGGATGTTTTTTGTCAAATTTGGTCAAAAATTTTGTTAAGTGGTTTTTGAAAAGAACTTGCATTTAGGTTTTTACGTTTTAGTAATGGTGGCCATATTTGATCACATATTGGCATTTTAGTGGTAAAAAAAATGGAAGGCCATCTATGCCAGAATACTTTCTGTCAAATTCTGTTCAGTGGATTTTGAGAAGTCATTTATAGGTTTTTCTATTTTTAGTAATCACATCATATCTGATGGTGGATTGGAATCTTCTGAACAAATTTTGAAGACTTTCATGCCAGGATGTTTTCCGTCAAATTTAGTCAAATTTTGTTGAGCATTTTTAAAAGGTCATTTAAAGGTTTTTTAATTTTAGTAACAGCTACCATATCTGATGGTGGATTGGCATAATCTGAACAAATTTGGTCAAATTCTGTTAAGCAGTTTCCAAGTTGTTTAAAGGTTATCTACTTTTAGTGATGGCAGATCAGTATCATTTGAACAAATCTGAAAGAACTTCATGCCAAGATGCTTTCTGTCAAACTTGGCCAAATTCTATTAAGTGGTTTTCATGAAAAAGTTGTAAATACCAATTGTGAAGGGACAGCAAGGTTATTTATGTGCTTAGTATTTTTCCTTATACTTAATGAATTACATGAGAGAATTTGTAAGTGGCTTGGTGGTCAGGTACTTTCCCAGTTTCATACACCACAAAATCTGTCAAAGCCTTATAGCACCTAAAGCAAATTATTAATTATCCACAAAATCTGTCAAAGCCTTATAGCACCTAGAGCAAATTATTAATTATCCACAAAATCTGTCAAAGCCTTATAGCACCTAGAGCAAATTATTAATTATCCAAGCATTGAAATTTGCATTGAAAAATGTGGTTTTGAAAGTACAGATTATAAATCTTATCATGGTGGGCCAGCATAAGCATTCAGATATAAAATCATATATGAACAACTCAACAGAAAAACACATCTCTTATTTATCATTTAGAAGCTGAAATCAGTTATAAGACAGCAAATGGAGTAGATTGCACATTTACACAAATAATTCTCTTTATTAAATTTGATAGTGGAATGTTACCCATGAAGAACATATACCTTAAAATTACTGCATGGTAATGTAATAACAAATTATAGATATCATCATTTAAGTTTATTGAATATCCAATATTTATATAGATAACCCAAATGTTTTCCTACAGTAAACATCTTCTATACTTGCAACACCTCCTCCTTCAATTTAGTCAATGGATGCCACTATTTGGAATTTTATTTCCATAAGAAAATACAAGGCTTCCCCTAATATGTGATTCTTCAAAGTGACAATCTTTCAAATAAAGATAAAAATATCTCGAGGCAAGACTTGAATAGAAGATATATGGTAAACATCCTGGACTGAACAGTTTCTCAGCCTCATAACCAATCCTACAATATTTAAACCATACTTTTATTTAAATGGATTAGGAATGGCAAAACCTCATACAGACTGACAGCTCGGGATCTCAAAAACAGCTGCTAAATGACTACTGACCTATAAAACAGCTGCTAAATGACTACTGACCTATAAAACAGCTGCTAAATGACTACTGACCTATAAAACAGCCAAGGATCCAGACCTACTACCATATTATTTTGTATTTTAAAAAGGTGACAAACTATGTTTACTTTACAACAAAAAACAGAATCATTATTTGAAAATGATTTTTGTAAAAGTCCTCATCTGATGTATGTCAAGAAGTCCAACCAGGTATTTGTTGGGTTCTGTTGCTTTCTGGATCAGCTTGAGTCATGGCTGCTTGCTGTGACAATTATGTAACATACACCTGTTACAGTTGTCCAGCTGGTGACGGTTGGTTTCTTTCCATCTCTTCCACCTTCTATGTGGGGCACATACAAATGTTACAGTTGTCCAGCTGGTGACGGTTGGTTTCTTTCCATCTCTTCCACCTTCTATGTGGGGCACATACAAATGTTACAGTTGTTCAGCCGGTGACTGTTGGTTTCTTTCCATCTCTTCCACCTTACAGGTCGGACACTTGAAACCACTTATTCCGGCAAAGTAACACTTGTTACATTTCTGATGTAAACAGAAAAAATTCTGACAACCTTGTTCAAACTTTCATATTAAGACATAAAAAGACATAGAAAATGCTAAATTCACATTTCCTTCTAATTTCAATATTTTTCCATGTTCCCATTCTGAGGGATTTGCTCTGAGAGACATTAGTCCTATTGCTGCATGCACAAAGCCAAGCCTCCATCCATCATTTTCTGAGATCAAAATATTCAGTTACACAATGTAGGAATCTGGTGGATTAAAATGTAATTCTACTTTAGCCTAAGATCAAAATAACTCCACAGCAGCCATTTTCTACAGTTCACCTAATTTTGTATTCTGAACAAAATAAAATTTCCATAAATTTATCACGTTACGATGGAGACATACTAAGGAAGAGATACAACAAAATAAGAGGTACAAGTGGGTCTGATATCACTCACCTGGGTAGTGTTACTATGGAGACATACTAAGGAAGAGATAAAACATAAAAATAAATTTCCTCTCTTTACAATGGGACTACAATTTTATATCTACCTGACAGTGGACATTTCTGAAGTCTGTACACCGTCCACATTTTGCGCAGTGGTTTCTGGGTGCCACTCCTTCATTACATAGCATGGCTGAAAGATGCAAATATGAATTTATTGATGGAAATAGAACTGTGTACAGCATAGAACATGGATCTAGTGATGCAAACAGAACTGTGTACAACATCTGCAACACCACTCTCACTGGAAGCTACGCTAGATTTGTTTGTAGCAATGTGTTGCTTCTAGGATTTTTCAAAAAGGGGCCAACTCCCCCAATAAAACTTTAAAAGAGGGCCAAACATGCAAGTGGGCCAAATAATTTCATGACTTAGGGTACAAAAAGTAGAATAAAATTCATCAATACTCAATGTCCATCTCTTATATTATACTATGTCACTCACTTACTTACAAATACCACATTATCCAAGTTATTACTTGCTCATCTTTCAACAGTACTAGTTTGGTAATTTTTACATCCTGTCATGAATGCATTATTTGTAATGCTTGACCCATACATCAAACATCAATCCTTTATTGTTTCTTGACAGGAATGGCCATTTCTCGGTCCACTTTGCTTGAAAATCGTGATCACATTTCACTTTTTTAAATAGTGTCACAGTCTTAGCTGCTAATAAATCATAACCTTCTCCCCCCATCTCAGATATGATGACTGATTTGGCAAAGAATAACCACCATCCTCAGATGGAGTTGGAAATTCTGAACTTTCTCCAAATTGTTCTTTGAGATGTCCTCCCCAAATACTGCAAAACTGACTTCTGCTACTTCAACATTTTATGCTTGAAGACTACAGGTTCAACCATCAGTGTACGATGTAACTGGATTTGCCTTATTCAATCAGATTGCTGGATTATCAAAACCCTTCGGATTCCAACCTATAAACCCTACATATTATAAATCCCATTTCTGACGAAAGTTGGTTGTCCTTGACAATGTGTACAACATGAAATTTCTGAGCAACATGAATGCAAAAACCCAATACTTATGAGTTGCATTATGCATCAGATGAAAGGAAATGCACCTGAGTATGAAATCAAACCCTCAGTATACTGGATTCCCCTCAAGATCAAATTTTTTTTTGGGGGGGTGGGGTGGGGGGGTGGGCTAAATTTTTCCTTCTTTAATATAATTTTTCCCCCAGTAAACTGAAGTCCCTCTACTTCAAAAACTGAAACAAATTTTAATCCCAAATTTCAATTTTACACTTTAAAAAAACCCAAAACAACCACCTTCAAAATTGTAAATGTATTTTAGCTGAAGAATTCCCGACACATACTGGACAATATTTGTTACAGTGAGTAAATACTGTAGTAGGCTTACTGGTGAGAAAATGTCCCAAGGGCATGCGAGGTTGAAACAATACTTGACACACACACCAATACAGATGATGTCTGACAATTGGCTAATCCGAGGTCTTTGCACCATAAAAAAAGAGCCAGCTTTTAAGGCAAATTATTAATATCTAAATGCTTGTACAGAAGCCATTTAAGAAAGATCATGTTTATCTGCTTATTATCTAATTATGATTTGTTCCATTCATTTGCATAAATTATCCAAAGAACGTTTTTAGATAGGTTTTTTAAATTAAATACACAGGCTTTATTAACCAGGCAGGCAGCCTCACTTTTGACAAAATATTATTCTAAAAGTTTGATTCACTCAACTGATTTTCAAAAAGGAGAAAAATCATTACATACATGTATTTGAAAAGCCATTACTCTCATTTGTCTTCACTTGCAAGCATCACAGGATTGAACTATGCTTACAGGATACAATTAATCTGATTAAAGAGCATGAATCTGTGCCAAAAGCTACACTGATTAAACTAGGACAAGAATTTGGCATCGGAACATTATAAATTATACAGAATATTTTAAACATTATGGATTATCATTCATAATTCTGATGGACTTGTTGTAAAGTTATAAAAGCATCTCGTTCCTAAAATGTTTGATGAGACAAAGACTGTATAACTATGTGAAGCAACTGTATTTATTCACGTGACTGCATGTAATTTTTGGAAGGAACATAGATTGTTCAGCTCATTTTTCAATAAATTATAAAAAAAGAAACAGCTTCTTAATTTATACACACATACACAGATATTCTCTCATAATTACAATCTCTCTCTTGTCACATAAGCTCTTATAAAAAGACATTTTGTCACATCAGTGAAACCCTCAATAAAGCGAAAACCTCTCAAAACCGAAAATAAAATCTAGTCCCAAGGTCTTTTGGTTTGGAGGCGTTTCACTGCATAATCAATTCTTTTGGCTCAGCTAGTAGTTTAATTTGCACCATGGTTGTGAAAAATGCCGATATCCTGCATTCCCATGCCCTGGAAGCAACACTATACAATGTGTGCCCCAATCAAAGTTAAGAAGTCCAAAAGATAAAAACTTGCAAAATTTATTTAAATGGCATTAAAATATAATCAGTTTATTTAAATATGCTTATTAAACATGCGTTCCAAACTTCATCTGTCAGTGGTTTCTGTGTAACAAGGTTTTAATGCACAAAAAAAAAAAAAAAGGCGAAGTCCCAAAAGTGCAAAATACTGAAATAATGCAAAAATAGCTTAAATGGGGTAAAAATCTAGTCACGTCATGTGCATAAGTACAGAATGCAAAATATGCATTATAAATTTTATTTGTCTATGTCAAGTGGTTTTTGCCTAACAGAGCTAACCATGAGACGAGGACGAATAGATGAATGGATGGATGGAGGGATAGAAAAGAGCAGATGAAGCCTGTCGATATCACTCATAATCAAACTAGATGGAGATCTTGATGATATAAGCTTACAGTAAAATTTATAATTTAAGTGCTGCTCCAAAGTTGGTGCATGGTTCATACAGCACCTAACCCCCAACCCCCAGTTTTGTTCAAGGAATCTTCAAGGACATCCAAAAGTTTTCATGGAGTATCTTTTCTTACAGAAAAATGAACTTTCTCCATATGTTACCTTTTTATCCGTGCTAAAATAGGTACAAAAGTAGAAGAATTAAACTCGTAACTAATTAGTGTGTGACCTCAGCAAAGGGATGCTAGTCCATATGGCAAAGTATATGTGTCATGTCTTATTTGATCCACTCAATTTTATCCCATTTTATTTATATATTCATAGTATTCAGAAAATATAAAAAGTGATACAATTGATTCTGTTTCAATGTTTTGCATTCCATCAGAACAATTCATGGTGTTTTGGGCAAATATCTAGGATTATTTCAACAAATTCAAAGACTTTTCAAAGATAAAACCAAGAACATGTTTTAAGTTTAAAATGTTTCCAAGGCAAAACTTAAAATGTACGGATTTTTCAAGGTTGTATGATCCATGTGATGCCTTTCCATTTGAACTTGTTAAAATTTTCTTTGAGAATGGTGCTTGCAAATTATGGAAATTTGGTGTTAAATCAAACAAAAAAAGTGTCAAATATGTAGCTTGAAACTCTATTTCAAATTCTTTGCTTGAGAGGACCATTTAGTAGACTTTTTTATCTGTGAATTCTTTTCTAAAAGTATGGATGATTTTCATACTGGATGTGGCATTGCTAGGAAAAAGCCAAAGTTGACAAGAACTAGGTGTACTGCACATTAGACCATGCATCGGGTTTATTTAATGATAATGTTGATAAAACTTTATTTGAACTATATCATTTACCTTTGCAAAACATGTTCATAAACAGAATATTCATTGACTAACATTTTATTGCAATGAAACATCATTTGAAGTTTGTTAAGTCTCCACATTTTCTCATCACTAAAGATCATATCAAAGCAATGTGCCCCGGTTACATGCAGGTAGTGGACAAACGAAAATGGATAAATCTTATGATAATGATAGTTTAATTTTTAAATTGACAAAAGAAGAAGACTGTGATTTAATATTTGTTCTGTATTATCTCATATTAAAAAAAACTGAAATATGAATATAAAACCAACTTGTCTGATGCCTTATTCAGTACTTGGCAGCTTAACATAATGTTGGTTCTATCATCCTAGCCATTACTTTGACGGAGTCGAAATCAGGCAACACATGCTTTCTGCAAAACAAAATCTAAAAATGCTTTCTGTATTGTACACCGAAAGTAAACATCCTCCAGAGATTGTAAGAAATCAACCATGACAATCCAAAAAAAGAACAAAATGTCTTTATTATACCACAAATAAAGCTGAGATAATATGTTGCCTTATTATTATTATTATTATTATTATTATTCACAGCAAGTGAAATAGGTATTGTTGTAATAGTGTAGTGACAGGAAACTGATGGCATTGTTTTGAGTACACTGAAAACAGATAAATGAAAACCCCAAACAAGTATTTTGCAGAATGCTCTGTCTCGTCTGCTCCACCATGGCATAAGCAACAATAACATGTTGTACTAGCTGTGTTCATGGTTTCCACACTTTTTTAGAAAAAAAATGTCCAGGTATTTGCAAGTTTTTTTTTACAGGATGAAATTAATTTTTTCAAGGTCCACTTATGACCATTACTTAACAGATTGAAGAAACATTTTGGCTTAGACAACATGCATTTTTTAAATCAAAAGCCGTTTCTATTTTGAGACTCTCCCATAACATCTGAAATAGACATAACCATGAACTAAACCACAGGATTTATCACTATAAACAAGCATAACTATTGAAATTCATATAAATTTGCATATAACTCATAGCCCTTAAAAATTATATACCTTGGTATAAAAAGAAGGGCTTGAAAAAAAATTGACTTATGCAGGTCTCAGGGAATTTTTTTCTCTCCATGCACTCCTCCTTGGGATGAGTGAGTTTCACAACACTACTTGCGTTGTTACTAAAAAACCACTGGCATACCTGATGCAAGTTTGATACTGTAAGGGTTTTTAACCCGTTGTCTTTACTCTGAACATAATATTTTCATGATCTGAACCCATTTTAGTATCAAGTTTGCATCATGTGCCTGTGTAAAAAGCAACAATGGTTTTCTTTGCAACATGTTCTGGACTGACAAGTAGGCAAAATAGGCAAAAGTAAGCAATAATTAACCTACGCTAAATGTTAAGCAATGTTGAGCTTCAGAACTTGTTAAAGAAAGAAAATGCACAGATATTTTCATGTTGTGAATATGAATCTACTCGGCCCAGAGACAATAAATAGTAAAGTTTTCCTTGGCACAGTCAATTTTTACATGGTCAGGATGAGAGGACGAGTGGTTTTCCTGAGCCCTACTTATGTCTGGTTGGTGCCCGAACATCTACTTTCAATGAAATCCGACTATGGACTATGCAGTCATTGTCAAGGACAACCAGAACATGGGATTCAGCATTGAAAAGTACCCCAACAGCCAGTAGATTTCTACATATTTAGCAAGGTATGATAGTAAAAATTCACCGCAAAGGTGAGTTGGGGTTGTTGAAGAATACTATTGATGACAATACTTACCACTATGTTTCCAGTGCAAACTATCAATAATAAGCCAAGATTTATCACAATACATCTTAATTAAATTTACATATAAAAAGGTAAAATGGGGAAGAAAATCTTTATATTTTTCTCTAACATTTACCGAGATCACACGTCACAGACAACTTGTTGGTATGGTCTGATGCTAGACTAGTCCTATCATCTTTCACTTAAAAAAAGATACCAATATAGAGTGGACTCAAGGATAACCAGTCTACTTGACCAATCCGATCGCCTGGATGCTTGGATTGACTACAAAAATATGTTTATGGCAAGCACCCAAATGATCCACACAGCAATTGTATGTCAACTGACTGAAGAGTTCCACAACCTCCAAATATTCTGTTAAGAACTCAATAAATTTAACTCACGATCAGTTAAATTATGACTCAGTTATGTATTTTTTCTGTCATCAAGTGGCAACTAAAAATTCCTGATCTTTTCCCAACTTTGAACAATATTTACAGGCTTTTCCCAGTCGAAAACAAACATATTCTCCTGACTCCCCCCCACCACCACCAATTCCAGGGTAGTGTTGGAACCCTGTGTGTTTCTCCTAATTCTTTTAGAGTGGTTTGAATACATCAAAACAATCTAGACACAGCAGATAAAATGGGACCAACTTTCACAGATGGATGATACTAATGTATGTGCATGGCCAAGATTAGAAATCCCTCCAGAAAGTCTTATGTTTATGAAGCATCTATGGCATACAGCTAATGCTTGATGAATTTCACCATCTTCCTTTCATTTAAGGCCTGAGTGAATCCAAACAGCACTCTTTGTCTGCTTATTGCAAGATCTGGTTCAGGCTTATTTCGATAGTGACTGACCACAAGCCATTACTAAACCACGCATTTGACTATTTGGTGCAATTTCTTAACTCTTTAACTACGACTCATGTGTATATCTGCTGCATAAATGTGCCTTACCTCCACAGTGACTGATAAATCCGCTTGTAAACAAAGCACTACTACCCCCAGTGATGGATGTATCCACTAGCTGGTTATGCTTCCTATACCTCAGTGACTAATAGATCCGCTCTATATGTTCATGTTACAATCAGTCTTATTGATCAATAATTGGAAGTAAAAGGACATTCAACCAATCAAAAATAGAGTCAACAAATGATTGTTCTTACTAAATCCGGAGATTTTTTGCAATTTTGTACCACATGTTAGTTAATACATGCGTTTGTAGTTGACAGTGGAAACAATGGCTTTTGCTTACGCTAGCGATTCAGAATTGGAATTTTCAGGTTTTTCCCAGGACGAACTTGACAATATTGAATTAAGAAGTGTTGGCAGTGACATTGAACTATCTTCTTTGTCAAGTCTGTTCGAAATTGAGACAGAATCTGATGATGAAGACAGCGAAGTATGGACAAGAGAGCCACATGCTCCGAATGTCACAGTGTTTACCAAAAGTGTCTGTCCAACTTTCGTTTTAGATGAGGGGAAGAAAGAAATTTACAAAGTGTAATGTCTGTCTGTGTATAAAGCATAACTGCTTCTATAAATACCATGAACAGCAACTTAAAAAGTAGTAGAGAACATAGTGACTAGTTAAACATTTTTAAGTAATTACATGTATATATTTGACCAATAACTTTGTACAAAAGACTGACAGATCAATTTTAGTGTTTAAAAATAGTGTTTTGTTCTATTCATGGATTTTATACCAATCTAGTGGATGTGAGCAGGATAAAAGAATTAAACAGACATAATGTAGTTATAGCTTTTATATATGCATGGTTTTAGTCTATAAATCAGTCTATTAGACAGAAAATAAATAACATTATTAGCCCATATCCCCAAATCATCAGCCAAAAAGTTATCATTTGGCTGCAGAAGCATCAGGCATTGGTAGTCAGCCCCTAAATCAGCTGCAGTAGTGACCCCAGCAGCTAGGCAGTGCAGGGAATCACTACAGCAACACTAGTAGTTAAAGAGTTAATATCATGTAATGTTTTGAATCGACAAAGATTATGTTCCACAACCAGTCTAACTAACAGATAGAGTTAAAATAATGATACAGAAGAATTTGTAAGAATAAGAATTGTGATACAGTAGTGTACCAATGCAGACCAAAATACTGATACATCATTACACCACTAATATTAACCATGACAACAAAAGAAGCCATAATGGGCAGGGCAGTGGGTTTCAAGACACGTGAAGATATGTTCATCATACTAACCAAGACACCAGGAGAAGCCATAATAGGGATTATAATGGGTGTTGGGATACTTCAATGTGAGTAAATGATACCAACCATGACACCAAGAGAAACGGTAACGGGCATTACAGTGGGTGTTGGGACACTTAAATGATCCAGGCACACATCTAAGTAGAAGCATCTGTATCCCACAACATTCCAACCTCACTGTAGCATTTAGGTAATCATCTAGATTGTCCAGCTGCAAAATTAAAACACAAACAGTAACTTAATTTCACAAAATTGTGCATCTCATAGAAAAACATTTGTAAGGATTTTAATTAATAAATGAGACATACTATCTACAAAATTTTCAGTTATATTGGTACACTGAAACCTCTCAAGACTGAACTCTCTTTGAACCAAAAGAAATCCCCTGGGACCAAATGGAGTCCTTCGGAACCATATGAAATCACTCAAGACCAAACGAAAACCCTTGTGACCATATGAAAACCCTCGTGACCAAATGAAATCCCTCATCAGGACTAAATGAACTTCCTCATCAGGACCAAATTAAATCCCTCCTCTGGACAAAATGACATCCCTCATCAGGACCAAAATGAAATCTCTCCTTAGAACAAAATGAACCCTCCTTGGGACCAAATGAAATCTTTCAATACCACATGAAATCCCTCCTCAGGATAAAACTAAATCCCTCTTTGGGACCAAATGTAATCCCTCATAAGGACCAAATGATATTTTTGGTTTTAAGGGACCCTTCTGGTTTTCAGAGGTTCACTTTTTTCACCGAAGAGTGAGATGTGATCAGTCCTCTCACATACAAGCAAATGTTTAAGTTTTGAAAAAGCATCAATAGCCAGACAATTTATAAAACTGAATGGGGTAATTAGGATTTCATTGCATCTGTCTGTGCTTCTATGTTGGGTTTTATTTTACTCTACATGGCTAGGCTGTTGGGTGGCGACATGGTCTGATTAGGCTTCAGTTCTTGTTGGGTTCAGTTTAGTGCATGATGTTCTTTTGGGACAAAAAGTGTCTGGTTTTTCAGAGTATACGGGTTTTGGTTTACTGAGTTTCATTTTACTGAAATAATAGAAAACAAAATTTGGAATCAGAAACATTATTCAGTTTCATGGGGGATTTTGGTTTATGGAGAGTTCGATCTTCAGATGGTATCACTGTAGTTTATTTTGATTGCTGCTGAATGAATAATCTTTAATTTCTTTCAATTGATATCTAATTGATACACTTTCTTCTGTTCTTCAAGAGCACATAATGCTCTCACAAATTCACACATTTTGTATATGCCATATGACACTGGGCCTTAGTTTTCAATATTCAGCCAAAAGCCTCTAAGCATCAACCACATGCCAGCTTCTCAGAGAAAGCCATAGCTATATGTTAGTGACACTATATTATGCTCAATGGAAATGATTTATAAGTTTTGCTCTTTTATAAACCTAAAATCTAAAATTATGTAGTACAATTAAAAATAAATAACTTCTATTATTCTGCAAATAATTTTAATTTGTTTTAAAGTTTCTGAATGCCCTGAACAAGTGTTCTTGGCCTCGTTGATCAAAGGAGCTGCAACACAAGGTCTTGCCTTTTGACACTAAATGCAGTTATAAAGAACAAACAACAAGTGTGCCAAGATTGTTCACCTGGCTGACATCCATCTAACAGCCAAATGCAAGAACAGTTGGTCAATAAATCTGGTTTATTGGGATGCTTTCTGTGAAATATTTCTTCAAATTCTCTGCTTATTGGTGGTTGTAAGTAAAGTTTGTTTGAAGTTTTTTTTCTAATTTAAGTATCTGCAGTCATATTTTTTGAAGGCAAACAACGTTATTTGTATAAAACTGTAAGGGCTTCATACCACGTTGCATTCTATCAAATTGTTTCTCAGATATTTTGGGGAAGTGGCCATTGAAAGTTGTTTTTATCTATTTCCTATCATCTGCATCATTTGTACAAACTTGAAAAGCCTTCATGCCAGGATGCTTTTTGTTAAATTTGGCTCAATTCTGTTTCTCAGTTTTTGATAAGTTGTTCAAAAGCTTTTAAATGTTCAGTAACGATATCCATATTGGATGATGAATCATCACCATTTGTACCAAACTGAGAGGCCTTCATTCAGGATGTTCTCTGCTAAATAGTTTGAAAATGCTCAAGTCATTGTTGAGAACAAGTTGAAACTGGAACAAGTTTAATGGCTTGCCATCACAAATCCCAACTTAACTGCATGTCCCCCCCCCCCCCCCGGAGTCATATTATAAAATTTGTAATGCATATTCCTGCTTATGTGTCTATGTGTGTGTAGTGGTGGTGGTTGCAGGTGGGAAACAAATATGACATCTGTCCCTCTTACATATGGTTACCCCAAGGGCAACATTTTGTTTCCACTCAGTGGTTAGGAGAGATATGGTAATGGACAGTCTTACGGATGGACAGATGATGGAGGGTATCACAATATCCCCAGGTAAAGTGGGGAATAAATAGCATATGCGGATAGATTTATGATGGATCACTGATGATGCAACCTGGATGCAGGGCCATACCATCAGTTAATGCAGTCTGGTGACCAGATGAGCTAAAAAACCATTGAATTCCTGTTAAACCTACCCTGTATATGTTATCCATCAGACACAAATCTGTCTGTGCTATGGCTGAGGGAATCCCCATACGAAGGAGTAAGTTCAGTGGGTTGCGGCAGTTATGACACACACAGGCAGGGGTACATGACTCGGCGTGAACACAGCAGCTGCACTGCACACTCCGACAGCTGTGGTTACAGTGACAGCCTGCAAACTGGCTGCCCTTCTTCTTAGGCAGCAATGGAGGCTGTCTTGTCCTGCCTGGACTGGTGGATGATTGCACTGTATATACACATATACAAATATATTAGATTCAGAAAGCAATGATGCATCCATAACACAGAAAGATAACACAGACCCATGACAAATGTTTAAACAATCCATTGACAATGCTATTAATGTATATATAGGATGTTGCACCATACTTAAATTTCACACGAGTACTCAAGCTTCATATTGGCATACCTGTCAATCAATCTTCATATTGGCATACCTCTCAATCAATCTTGTATTGACATACCTGTCAATCAATCTTGGTTGATTGACTGATGCAACACTTTTCTATCCAACAAGGCAATTTCAATGCAAGTGAAAGAAACACTGCAACTTCTTCACTTGTACTTTTCCCAGTCAATTTGTCCCCATATAGATATAGTGCAGGTATATACGTACGTTTAACAGCATTTCAGCGCAATAATGGCTACATGGTGCTGATTAAAGGTAAAGTCCTAAAAATTAAGGTAGGTATGTATGTATTTATTAACATTTAATGGCACTCAGTGCAACAATGGCCACGTGGTGTGAATAAAAAGTAGATTTCTTGAAAAATGAAATACTGAAGAATTGCACAAGAATCTTTAGGAAGATAAACCCTCAAGATGGTGCCATCAGGTGTTGCAACAGTAGCTCCAACCTTGTCTATATCTTTTGAACTGTTTACAGGGATGTATAGCCATGACAGGACATTCAGATTTCAATGAATTTAGTCTGAAAAACGAGAAGATTCATGTGAAGGATGCTTTTAATTGGCAAAGATCAAATTAAATTGGGGGCTGGGGGTGGGGGTAGGGGGTGATAACCAAAGCAGTGATTTTGGAACAAAAAATTTGGCAGACATTTCCATCATTGATTTTTGCTATTTCTAGGTGAGGACAAATTCATATGCCAAAACGTGGAATGAAATTTGCGCTCTGAGCATACAAGGTTTGGCAGACAACAGACAAAAAAACAGACAAAGACAAATTTGATTTAGAGTTGGTTTGCATTTGCATAATATGGTAAGAAACATTAGCTCATGGAAGCTATTTTATGGACTAAAAATAATTTTAAAAAATAAACTTTAACAATCATACATACATAAATATATACATACATATGAAAATACACACACACATATACATACATAGATACAAACAAACATACATACTAAATTATATAACTAGTTTTTACACATTTTGTTTCGATGCTAAAAACACAATAACAAAAAAAAAAAAAGATTAGATTTCTATTTAAAGATTGGTATTTGGGCCTAAAGAGTACAATGTATGCAGATTTAGATGGATTAGAAGAGTACATTGTATGCAGGTTTAGATGGATTAGAAGAGTACAATCTATGCAGGTTTAGATGGATTCTAAAGAGTACAATGTATGCAGGTTTAGATGGATTTGAAGAGTACATTGTATGCAGGTTTAGATAGATTAGAAGAGTACAATGTATGCAGGTTTAGATAGATTTGAGGAGTACAATGTATGCAGGTTTAGATGGATTCTAAAAAGTACATTATATGCAGGTTTAGATGGATTTGAAGAGTACAATATATGCAGGTTTAGATGAATTTGAAGAGTACAATGTATGCAAGTTTAGATGGATTCTAAAAAGTACATTATATGCAGGTTTAGATGGATTAGAAGAGTACAATGTATGCAGGTTTAGATGGATTCGAAGAGTACAATGTATGCAGGTTTAAATGGATTCTAAAGAGCACATTGTATGCAGGTTTAGATGGATTTGAAGAGTACAATATATGCAGGTTTAGATGGATTTGAAGAGTACAATGTATGCAGGTTTAGATGGATTTGAAGTATACATTATATGCATGTTTAGATGGATTTGAAGAGTACAATGTATGCAGGTTTAGATGGATTAGAAGAGTACATTATATGCAGGTTTAGATGGAATAGAAGATACAACGTATGCAGGTTTAGATGGATTAGAAGAGTACAATGTATGCAGGTTTAGATGGATTAGAAGAGTACATTATATGAAGGTTTAGATGGATTAGAAGATACAATGTATGCAGGTTTAGATGGATTAGAAGAGTAGAATGTATGCAGGTTTAGATGGATTAGAAGAGTACAATGTATGCAGGTTTAGATTAATTAGAAGAGTACAATATATGCAGGTTTGGATGGATTAGAAGAGTACAATGCATGCAGGTTTAGATGAATTCTAAAGAGTACATTATATGCAGGTTTAGATGGATTAGAAGATACATTGTATGCAGGTTAGGATGGATTCTAAAGAGTACATTATATGCAGGTTTAGATGGATTAGAACAGTGGTCATCAACGCGGTGCCCGTCAAGGTTTTTTGTGTGCCTGCGGAAGTGGTTATAATGAATAAAAATAATTTTAAAAAATGGGTCAAGTTAATTGGTTGGTGCCCGCCACTCTCTCATAAACTCACAAATGTTCTCGTAGGCACAAAAAGGTTGGGGACCCCTGGATTAGAAGATACACTGTATGCAGGTTTAGATGGATTAGAAGATACATTGTATGCAGGTTCAGATGAATTCTAAAGAGTACAATGTATATAAGTTTAGATGGATTAGAAGAGTACAATGTATGCAGGTTTTGATGAATTAGAAGAGTACAATGTATGCAGGTTTGGATGGATTAGAAGAGTACAATGTATGCAGGTTTAGATGGATTCTAAAGAGCACATTATATGCAGGTTTAGATGGATTAGAAGAGTACAATGTATGCAGGTAAAGATGGATTAGAAGATACATTGTATGCAGGTTAAGATGGATTCTAAAGAGTACAATGTATGCAGGTTTAGATGTATTAGAAGATACATTGTATGAAGGTTTAGATGGATTAGAAGAATACATTGTGCAGGTTTAGATGGATTAGAAGAGTACATTGTATGCAGGTTGAGATGGATTAGAAGGGTACATTGTATGCAGGTTGAGATGGATTAAAAGAGTACATTATATGCAGGTTTAGATGGATTAGAAGAGTACCTTATATGCAGTTTTAGATGGATTAGAAGAGTACATTGTATGCAGGCTTAGATGGATTAGAAGAGTACTTTGTATGCAGGTTTAGATGGATTAGAAGAGTACTTTGTATACAGGTTTAGATGGATTAGAAGATATTGTGGTACTTTACTTTAGAGCCAATTTCGTTTGTCTGACATTAAGTAATAATTCATTTGCCTCAACAAGAGGCTTTCTGCATGCGGGAGTTCCAAATGCACCAAGACAAAGCAGAAGTCCCTGATTCTGTATCAGATCAAACTCCTGACTGGTATAACCAGAGCAAAACCTTCGGATCTCCTTCCCAATCAGTGTTTGCCATTAAATCCAAAGCTTTTTAACATTTGTCCCTGATGTATCTAAGACGTGGAAGGAAAGTTAGTTTATGATAAAAAAAAATAGACCTGAAAAATGTGTTCTTCTCCAAAACAGGAATCAGAGAATCAGCAAGATAAAGTTTTGGGTCATCTTGAATTTGATGTAATCGGTAGAAGTGTACGCAAACAGTTTTAGATTTCAAATGTAGGTTACGGTATGGGCAAATGTCACTCTCCAAAGATGGGTTTGATGTTATGAAGCTTGTGGAGTTTTCATTCCACATATTTGCCAAGTACATAGAACATGCCGATTTATATATTAAATCAATAAATGGAATATTCCATTCGGAAATGGATGACTGCAGGGCAGCTTTAGCTGCTTTATCTGCCCTTTATCTACTCTTAATATCAATGTGACTAGACATCCAACAGCACAGAATACTTTTAGCAGAGTGTATGAGCAAATTATATTTCTTTAAGATGATATAAACAGGTTGTCAAATTTCAGGTTTTGCCAATCTGTCAGTATGAGAAGGGAATCTGAAAATTTATTAAATCCGTTTTTGAGAGGTTTTAATGTAATTCAAAGATTTTAGTATAGCTTAATTTCTGCAGTAAAACTTGAGGCTTATCCTGTAACTGGCTCGAGATGGTGACATGTGGTGCAATGACAGCTCCTAATATGTGGAAGGAATGATATTTTATGGTTAAAAAAAAAATGCTAAAATCTTGGTCTCCTACACAACAGGAATAAGAGAACCATCAAGATACAGTTTTGGGTTGTCACGAATTCTATGTAATCGGCACAACAGGGATAAGAGAACCTTCAAGATACAGTTTTGGGTTGTCATGAATTCTATGTAATCGGCACAACAGGGATAAGAGAACCATCAAGATACAGTTTTGGGTCATCATGGATTCCATCTAAAATGAATAAAATCATGATGTCACCCTTAGATCTACAGCTTCAAAATAAATTTATCCATATATTTTCAATATAAAAGGCAATGATTTTGTGGTCAAAAAAGCATTGTTCATGCTAACACAGGCTTGAAAAATGTCAATTTCCAGAAAAGATACATAACTCTTTCTCTCTTTTCCATGTTGTGAAGTCAATGGATATACTAGCATTAAATCTAACTCAACTTGAATAGCAACATTCATTATTAAATAACTAAGCAGAAGCAAGGTCTAACATGTGACATGCATACATGGGCTGGGAAACATGCGGGCTAATCAAGGTGTTTCACTAGTTTTGAAATTGCCTTGGTGGACAGAACAATGTTGCATCAGCCAATTGGCAAAGTTGAGTAATCATGGGAAATTTAAGTACGACACAACATCCTATATTGATACTACCATTATTGGAATGTTCAGGCCTTTATTGCCAAGTGTAAACTTGAAACAAATAATTCCTCCACAATTTGGCACATCTTGCAGGAAGAAATATGTTTTAGTAAAATGGGTCAAACTAAAGACTTGTCAAATAAATTGCCAAAAAATGTTGAAAATTTACATACATAAAAAAATATTAGCAAATTAGCTACACCAATAACTTGTCAAAAACTCCTATGTTAAATCCATGGCAATGTTACTCATGTAAATATAGTGGTATCGATTAAGAGTGTTCACTTTTACTTCAGGCCTGATCACATGTAAATATAGTGGTATCCATTGCAGGTGTTTACTCTTACTTCAGGCCTGATCACATGTAAATATAGTGGTATCCATTGCAGGTGTTTACTGTTACTTCAGGTCTGATCACATGTAAATATAGTGGTATCCATTGCAGGTGTTTACTGTTACTTCAGGCCTGATCACATGTAAATATAGTGGTATCCATTGCAGGTGTTTACTGTTACTTCAGGTCTGATCACATGTAAATATAGTGGTATCCATTGCAGGTGTTTACTCTTACTTCAGGACTGATCACATGTAAATATAGTGGTATCCATTGAGGGTGTTTACTGTTACTTCAGGCCTGATCACATGTAAATATAGTGGTATCCATTGCAGGTGTTTACTGTTACTTCAGGACTGATCACATGTAAATATAGTGGTATCCATTGCAGGTGTTTACTGTTACTTCAGGACTGATCACATGTAAATATAGTGGTATAAATTGAGGGTGTTTACTGTTCCTTCACAGCTGATCACATATAAATATAGTGGTATCCATTGAGAGTGGTTATAAATTGAAAGTGGTTACCGTTACTACAGAGCTGATCACATGTAAATATGGTGGTATCCATTGAGGGTGTTGACTGTTCCTTCACAGCTGATCACATGTAAATATAGTGGTATCCATTGAGGGTGTTGACTGTTAGTTCAGGACTGATCACATGTAAATATAGTGGTATCCACTGTGGGTGTTTACTGTCACTTCATGGCTGATTACATGTAAATATAGTGGTATCCACTGTGGGTGTTTACTGTCGCTTCATGGCTGATTACATGTAAATATAGTGGTATCCATTGAGAGTGGTTACCGTTACTACAGAGCTGATCACATGTAAATATAGTGGTATCCATTGATGGTGTTGACTGTTAGTTCAGGGCTGATCACATGTAAATATAGTGGTATCCACTGTGGGTGTTTACTGTCATTTCCTGGCTGATTACATGTAAATACAGTGGTATCCACTGTGGGTGTTTACTGTCACTTCATGGCTGATTACATGTAAATATAGTGGTATCCATTGAGGGTGTTTACTGTGTGGTTCAGGGCTGATCACATGTAAATATAGTGGTATCCATAAAGGGTGTTTACTGTGTGGTTCAGAGCTGATCACATGTAGATAAAGTGGTCTCCAATAAGGATGTTTACTGTGTGGTTCAGAGCTAATCACATGTAAATAAAGTGGTCTCCAAAAAGGGTGTTTACTGTGTGGTTCAGGGCTGATCACATGTAAATAAAGTGGTCTCCAATAAGGGTGTTTACTGTGTGGTTCAGGGCTATCACATGTAAATAAAGTGATCTCCAATAAGAGTGTTTACTGTGTGGTTCAGGGTCTAAGGACCTACCTGCTGGGATCTGGGATAGTTTTCACTGAGAGGAATGGAAGTCAAAACTGAGTGCAGTTCATGGGAGCCTGGACTTACCTATCTCACAATACTACATAACCCACATCAGAGACTCTTGTAGCTGTGTCTAGGCACTACATAACCCATATCAGGGACTCTTGTAGCTGTGTGCCTAGGCACTACATAACCCACAACAGGTACTCTTGTAGCTGTGTGTCTAGGCACTACACAAATCACATCAGGGACTCTTGTAGCTGTGTGCCTAGGCACTACATAACTCTAACTATGTAGCAGGTAGGGAGTTCCAGTGGATGATGCTGTTTAGGGAAGAAAGCATATTTATGGTAATCTGTAGAAATCTGGATCTATCTATAGACAAGATTATGGTAATCTGTAGAAATCTGGATCTATCTATAGGCAAGATTATGGTAATCTGTAGAAATCTGGATCTATCTATAAGCAAGATTATGGTAATTATAGAATTGTCTCTTTAATGGAGTTAGTTTTATTTGGGAATAGCAACAAGATCATTAGTGGTGTAACAAAAGAGGCTGTCCATTCTTTATTTGTCAGATTCTTCAATTTACAGATTGTAGCATATTTGTAACACTGGATGCTTGTCCATAGTCTTGTCTCACCTATTTGGATGATCTTTGGACAGATTCAAGTTGATAAACAAGGTTTGATTCACCTATTTGGCAGCAGAGCTTTGGACAGATTCAAGCTGATAAACAAGGTTTGATTCACCCATTTGGCAGCAGATCTTTGGGCAGATTCAAGTTGATAAACAAGGTTTGATTCACCCATTTGGCAGCAGATCTTTGGGCAGATTCAAGTTGATAAACAAGGTTTGATTCACCCATTTGGCAGCAGATCTTTGAACAGATTCAAGTTGATAATCAAGGTTATCTGTGTGAGGGTACTAGACCGAGGAGTCATATTTCAGTTGTGGTCGCACCCAAGTGTTTTAGGCAATGGCTTTTAGGTTTCATCATGGATTTGATGTTTCATTTTTTGGAATCTTAAAGTTTGCTGTATTTTTCTTGGTTATTTGTGATGTATTTGTGTGTGTGTTGCAGGCAAGGTTGTTTGCTATGTGGACACCAAGGTTGTCTGAGATGCAGAGATGCTGCCAGGATTTTATCTAAAAGGGGGAGCTCCCCCCTTTTCACCAAAATAAGGGGGGAGTAGAAATAAAATGAGGGGGAGAAGGAAACAGCCATAGTTCAATATTTACCTAACACATAAATATCCGTCTCTTTCTTTCTTCCTGCTCTACTGAAATCAAAATCCTCAAAAGATGTCTCCTCTAGTTGCATAAGCATTAATCTGTTGATCTTTTTGAAACTTAATTTGTTCCTTATCTGTGTATAAATATTGTTCAGTGCTGAGAACCCCCTTTCACATATGCATAGCTAGCTAAGCCAGCTTGAATAAGCTGGAAAAATGTTCGTTATGGCTGTTATTTACAATTTTCAACAGTTTATACGTTTTTGTCTCTTTGATATCTCTCCTCCAAAATAATATTTTTCACTACTAAGAGCTCTGCCAAAGTTGCACTTTCTTGAATCAGTGCTTTGCTGACAACTACATGTATGCCAGATTTCTTATCTGTTCCACAATTTTGTATTAGGGTTTTAAGTCCATCAATGCCATAGTCAGCTTGTTGAGACATCGAGTTATTCTGATCAAAAATAAATATACTTACTTTCAATTTCTTTTTAGATTTTTATTTATTCAATTTATCTTAACCCTTAGAGTGCTATATAGTTTTGTAGCACAAGATCCCTCAAGGCAGAATTGTTTGAGAAAAGAAATGAAAAATTGAACTCTACTTTTAAATTGCCTGTACTTTAATTAGACTTAGTATTCTGCCTTTTTGACATTTAATTTCGATGGACCGCTTAATAGGAGGTTAACCGGCATGCTGTCTGTTTTTATCCATCCAGCATGTACATCAGACTCGTATTCAACATCATTTTCAGGTTCAAAATTACTCACTGGTATTTCCAGTAACACTTTCCGGGCTCCAATAATCTCATATACTTCAAAACTTTAAAAATCATTGTCATCATCACTATCATCAGCCAGTATTTGCCCAACAAAATCGTCATCTGAAGCTGAAATATGTTGGGAGTCAGCCATTTTGGATTTTCTAGGGGCCCTTACTTGAAACATGCATTTGTAAAACTTCATTCATGAATGCAAGGTTCATCCTCGACAATGCTTGTTCCAGGGCCCAATGTGCCAATCAAATTTAGTTTTAACAACTGTTCATATCAAGCCGAAGTACTCAGATGTGTAAACAGTTGCCTACTGGAAAAAAGACCGATAACGAGACAAGCGCTATGAGACCTCTACTGGCGGTGCGACTTATGCCTCGACAAGCACTTAAAGGGTTAACAGTTAAATAAAAATTGTATATTGCGCAGAGGACATTTTTATTCGCATGACTTTAAACTACTTTGCAGGAGTTCTTGTGCATCTCTGCTTTGCAAGTGCACGAATTCATAAAAATTTTGTGCGATTTGCGCAACTGCGTGCCCTGGCAGCATCTCTGGAGATGTGGACATGAAAGTATTTGATGGAGGTTAGAGCTTCTAACTGAATAACATGAAAAAAGTACTGCTTTGAGACAAGTTTGCGAGATCTGATAATGCATAAAACTTGACATTTGGAAGGACTGAATTTCATATCCCATTTTTGCTCCCCGTCTTCTAATTCTGTCTGGTCAATTCTGGAGAGTTTATGATTGTTTTTTTTATAGTTATTATCAAATATATGGCTGTATCATCTACAAAAAAACCTTACACTAGATTTGATGTGTTTGGGCAGGTCACTGTTGTGGGCAAGAAATAATACAGATCCTAGAACACAGCCCTGGGTACCACTGATGTTACTGATATACTGTTTGAGTTACCTTTATTGGTTAAGACTGTTCGAGTTTTGTTGTCCACAAAAGATTTGATCCAAGCAAATGTGTTAATCTTAATTCCACAATGAGTCAATTTTGATGCAAGTTTTTCAAAAGCAATCTTGCCAATAGCTTTACTGAAGTCCAGAAGAATCAAACCAGTTTGATTACCAATTTTTACCTGAAGAGCCCTGTGTAAGGTAGACTTCGGAGATCTAGAATCCAACAATTTGGTTCAGGATCCGGGGACCTAGCTATTGGGACCATTGTGTGGTAGATTTTGAAGGTGTGGGGTGAAGATCAGAGCAATTCAGGCAAGGTTCTGAGTAAGTGGACCTGCCAATTTAATTAAAACCAAAGTCTCCCACATAAAAGAGATCAGATAAATAAAATTTCATGTTCTCGTAACCTTTGGAATTACCAATTCACTTACTAATTGTAGTCTATCAGATAAAGAGTGACACATCATAAGTAAAAATATGTTCCGAATGATGAGTTCCACTTGACAAAATATTAAAGTTTAATTTGACTGGTGAATCAAAAGATTAACAGAACAAAACCTTGTATTCGTACCCGAAAGATCAACTTATTATAAGCAAATCTTGATTTTAATCAGATTAGGGACCTACCTAATGGGACCTATGTGAGGCTGACCTTAGATTGTGGATTTTAGCAAGGGGTGATTCAGTGGAGGTTCAGAGTCAGGGGATGAATAAGGGGGGATTCGGGGGTGGTTCAGAGTCAGAGGACCTACCTGCGGGGACCTGTGTAAGGGCTGACCTGGTAGGTATGGGATACAGCAAGGGGTGATTCAGGGAAGGTTCAGAGTCAGTGGAAACCAGGGACTTGTTAGTGTTGACTATGAAGGATGTCTTCAGCAGCTCCTCAAATCTCATGTCAAAACTGCACAGCTCCGACTTGATCTTATCTCCAACACACATCTTCAGGTTAATCTGAAAGACAGAGCGAGACCAGCTTGAGAGCAAGCATGGATGTCCCTGAATGAACTGTCTTCGCTTCATAATGATTCATTCCAAGTATGAAGAAAATCCATGAGGAAGGTTAGGAAATTTAAGCAAATGTAAAAACTTTTACCAAAACCATAACACATATTATTTTCTGTAACTGGACTCTGACCACAAGGTCAATGGGGCAAGCATGGATGTCACCGAATGAATTGGCTTAGCTTCATAATGACTCATTCCAAGTATGAAGAAAATCCATGAAGGAGTTTAGGAAATATAAGCAAATGAAAAACTTTAACCAAAAAGGTTTAAGACAAATTTTCAATGACTGTGACCTTGACCTCAAGGTCAAAGAGGCAAGCATGCATATCACTGAATGAATTGTCTTAGCTTCATAATGATTCATGCCAAGTATGATGAGAATATATCAAGGGGTTTAGGAAACAAAAGCTAATGAAAAAAAAACAAAAAACCTAAGCCAACATTTTTTTTTACTGTGCCCTTGACCCCAAGGTAAAAGGGGTGAGCATGCATGCCACAGAATGAATTGTCCTGGCTTCAATAGTAATTCATGCCAAGTATGATAAGAATCTATCAAGTTATTAAGGAAATCTATGCAAATGAAAAACTTTAACTATAACCCAAACAAACTGATAAAGCTGCTGCTGTTTGATAAGTGACTGCTATAACTCACTTCCCACTAAAGTGGGCTCAACAATAATTGCATAAAATGAAGTCCCATTTATTGTATTTAATTTTGTCTGTGTCAGTAGTTTGCATTTAGGTTGCCCATTTCCATGTTTTCTCTAGTAACAGTAAGTATCATTGCAGTGACACTCTTTAGGTCACTGACAGCATCTTAAACTATAACACAGTGGCAATCTTCACTGAAGCACTACACAAAAGGTATTGTATATAGTGGTGGGAAGGTATTGCAGATTGACTGGAGATACACCCCTTTTAGAAAATGAAATAATCCAAAATTCATTTTCTGGTGTTATAAGTGTGGTTTTCTTGTAGCATGGATCATTTTGTGAACACGGTGCAACACAAACTTATATTACCGGATGAGTCATAATCATTCAGATGTTTATAATGCCTCTGAAATTGCGTCAAAAGGCTTAGTGACAAAGAGTAAAGCAAGGTATGCATAATCTGTTTCAGTGAGCATTCTCCTGGTGATTGAGTACTATCATTTCAATCATGCTTGGAACATCTGGAATTCATCTCCATCACATAGTTTACAGTGATCAAATGCATCATAATGAAAGATCGACTGTGACTACAGCAGGATAAATGTGCTGATAACTAGGACTAAAAGCTTGCAATTAAATTGTTTTGCATATTCTAAACACATACAAATTTCTTTATGCTTTTTAGTGAATTTATTTGCATAAAATATTTGACTATGCTGCTTATCTAGGTCTCTTGAATATGATACGATTTGACCAAGTAATCTGGGTTAAAAAGGGAGTCATCTGATGGTGGACAAAGTATCTTTTGTATAAATTTGAAAGGGTCAGATGCCGGGTTGTTCTCTATAAAATTTGGTCCGAGTCTGTTTAGTGGTTGTTCTCTATAAAATTTGGTCCAAGTCTGTTTAGTGGTTGTTCTCTATAAAATTTGGTCCGAGTCTATTTAGTGCTTGTTATCTATAAAATTTGGTCCAAGTCTGTTTAGTGGTTGTTATCTATAAAATTTGGTCTGAGTCTGTTTAGTGGTTGTTATCTATAAAATTTGGTCCAAGTCTGTTTAGTGGTTGTTCTCTATAAAATTTGGTCCAAGTCTGTTTAGTGGTTGTTATCTATAAAATTTGGTCTGAGTCTGTTTAGTGGTTGTTATCTATAAAATTTGGTCCAAGTCTGTTTAGTGGTTGTTCTCTATACAATTTGGTCTGAGTCTGTTTAGTGGTTGTTCTCTATAAAATTTGGTCCAAGTCTGTTTAGTGGTTGTTCTTCATAAAATTTGGTCCAAGTCTGTTTAGTGGTTGTTCTCTATAAAATTTGGTCCAAGTCTGTTTAGTGGTTGTTATCTATAAAATTTGGTCCAAGTCTGTTTAGTGGTTGTTCTCTATAAAATTTGGTCCGAGTCTATTTAGTGGTTGTTATCTATAAAATTTGGTCCAAGTCTGTTTAGTGGTTGTTATCTATAAAATTTGGTCCAAGTCTGTTTAGTGGTTGTTATCTATAAAATTTGGTCTGAGTCTGTTTAGTGGTTGTTATCTATAAAATTTGGTCCGAGTCTGTTTAGTGGTTGTTATCTATAAAATTTGGTCCAAGTCTGTTTAGTGGTTGTTCTCTATAAAATTTGGTCTGAGTCTGTTTAGTGGTTGTTATCTATAAAATTTGGTCCAAGTCTGTTTAGTGGTTGTTCTCTATAAAATTTGGTCCGAGTCTATTTAGTGGTTGTTATCTATAAAATTTGGTCCAAGTCTATTTAGTGGTTGTTATCTATAAAATTTGGTCCAAGTCTGTTTAGTGGTTGTTATCTATAAAATTTGGTCCAAGTCTGTTTAGTGGTTGTTCTCTATAAAATTTGGTCAGAGTCTATTTAGTGGTTGTTATCTATAAAATTTGGTCCAAGTCTGTTTAATGGTTGTTCTCTATAAAATTTGGTCTGAGTCTGTTTAGTGGTTGTTCTCTATAAAATTTGGTCCAAGTCTGTTTAGTGGTTGTTCTTCATAAAATTTGGTCCAAGTCTGTTTAGTGGTTGTTATCTATAAAATTTGGTCTGAGTCTGTTTAGTGGTTGTTATCTATAAAATTTGGTCTGAGTCTGTTTAGTGGTTGTTCTCTATAAAATTTGGTCCAAGTCTGTTTAGTGGTTGTTCTCTATAAAATTTGGTCCAAGTCTGTTTAGTGGTTGTTCTCTATAAAATTTGTTCCAAGTCTGTTTAGTGGTTGTTCTCTATAAAATTTGGTCCAAGTCTGTTTAGTGGTTGTTATCTATAAAATTTGGTCCAAGTCTGTTTAGTGGTTGTTCTCTATAAAATTTGGTCCAAGTCTATTTAGTGGTTGTTATCTATAAAATTTGGTCCAAGTCTGTTTAGTGGTTGTTATCTATAAAATTTGGTCCAAGTCTGTTTAGTGGTTGTTCTCTATAAAATTTGGTCCAAGTCTGTTTAGTGGTTGTTCTCTATAAAATTTGGTCTGAGTCTGTTTAGTGGTTGTTATCTATAAAATTTGGTCCAAGTCTGTTTAGTGGTTGTTATCTATAAAATTTGGTCCGAGTCTATTTAGTGGTTGTTATCTATAAAATTTGGTCCAAGTCTGTTTAGTGGTTGTTATCTATAAAATTTGGTCCAAGTCTGTTTAGTGGTTGTTATCTATAAAATTTGGTCCAAGTCTGTTTAGTGGTTGTTCTCTATAAAATTTGGTCTGAGTCTGTTTAGTGGTTGTTATCTATAAAATTTGGTCCAAGTCTGTTTAGTGGTTGTTCTCTATAAAATTTGGTCCGAGTCTGTTTAGTGGTTGTTATCTATAAAATTTGGTCCAAGTCTGTTTAGTGGTTGTTCTTCATAAAATTTGGTCCAAGTCTGTTTAGTGGTTGTTCTCTATAAAATTTGGTCCAAGTCTGTTTAGTGGTTGTTATCTATAAAATTTGGTCCAAGTCTGTTTAGTGGTTGTTCTCTATAAAATTTGGTCCGAGTCTATTTAGTGGTTGTTATCTATAAAATTTGGTCCAAGTCTGTTTTGTGGTTGTTATCTATAAAATTTGGTCCAAGTCTGTTTAGTGGTTGTTATCTATAAAATTTGGTCCAAGTCTGTTTAGTGGTTGTTCTCTATAAAATTTGGTCTGAGTCTGTTTAGTGGTTGTTATCTATAAAATTTGGTCCAAGTCTGTTTAGTGGTTGTTCTCTATAAAATTTGGTCCAAGTCTGTTTAGTGGTTGTTCTCTATAAAATTTGGTCCAAGTCTGTTTAGTGGTTGTTATCTATAAAATTCAGTTGGGAGTCCGTTTAGTGCTTTCGGAAAAGGAGTCTTTTAAAGATTTTCCAATTTTTTTGTAAAGAGGCCATATTTGATGGCAGGTCTGCATCATTGCATAAATATTTTTTTGGGGGGAGGATAAAACTAATTTTAATTATATAATACTTACCTGCCACTATTGCATTGCTTACCTTTACGGGACAGAAATTAACCTATCTGAACAACAAGAATTCCATCCTCCCAAGAGAAGGAAAGTTCTGGAAAGCTCAGAAGAAGAACACAGATGCAGTCTGTCCCCCACGTCACTGGCCTATGTGCAGTAGCCATTATTCTTTTTCAGACACAGACTACTTGTGGGACATCAGAGCAGGGTGGGAGGAAGGAATCTGTGAGATTTTCTAATTATTTGGCTTGGATTTTCCAAGTTCCACCAAATATAGGCACAACACATGTTTTGTTTTGCACAGGATTTATCCATTAATTCAATAATTTGGCATCACTTTTGAGTTTACTTCTTGTGCAATAATAAGCTTCTTTCTAGTGGGAAATTTTTTGTGGACATTGGATGGGTACTGGGCATAATTTATTTCAGCATACAGGGGATAAAATAGTTGGTTGCCATGCCAACCAAAACAAGCCTAGAATGTGTACAAATCATGACAAAATTACATATTTTTCAGTGCTCATTTATATTAAGCTTACTATTTTCTTGCCAAATCAGTCATGCTTTGAATTGTTTTCGAGAAAAGCAAGATTGTCTGTTTATTTGGCTTGGATTGTCCAAGTTCCACCAAATATTGGCACAACAGTGAAGTGTTAAGATTGAACACTAAAAGTCAATAAAGTTTTAGATGTATATTCTGTGCTTATATGTTTTTATTACTGTAATCACATGGTCTTAAACATTTAAAATATAAAAAAGTATTTTGGTCTAACATTGAATTTGTTGAAATTTATACCAAACAGCTGTGCTACTATGGTAACAATTAAAAAATGCAGCGACAATATTAAGATATTACAGCTGATTTTATACCATATCTCCAAAATATGAATGCCTGTGTTCAAGTTCAAAAGATGTTGAAAGAAAACTGAAGAATGACAAACAATTCATAAAAACCATGAAGATAAAAGTAGTATAATCAATCTCATGTGTATTTATTCACATATATACATATGCATGTACTTAGGTTCTGCATTATTTTGATCCAGACACAAGTAATATACCACGATGACCAGTGATGATGAAACAAGCTCTTGTATCCTAAGATACAGTTATCTGTAGTTTGTTTGGAAGCACATGGTTTTAATATTCGTGTGTCAGAGAACATAATCAAAAAATAATTAATCACATACTTTTTTTACTTCGGGATTTTAGAAAAATCCAAAAAAACAAACAGTTGTCAAAAGAAAGAACTTACTTGACTTGCATCAGTTGTTGAAATAAATATTCCATTTCAAGATCGGATAGTTGTTTCAATATATATATATAAGCATGGGGAATGTATAGAATCTCCTTAAAACTGGCTTATTTAAAATTGAATACTTAAGTCATATAAAAATAAAATTATATGAAATTCAAATTTCGGAGGGGTATGCAAGAGGGGCACCTGTTACAAATGTGGCACATTTTTTGGGCAAAGGTGTAATTTTTGGAACATAACAAAAAGGGCATAAGTATTTCTCAACCCAAGAACACACTTTTGGTCACAATATTTAGGATGTTCTTTTAAAAATAAAGAACAAAGAAGCTTCCACTAATACAAGTATTCTATATTAAATAAAACATAATAATATATGAAATTATTTGAAGATAGCACAGTTTTAAGTAGTTTTTTTTTTAGTAATCTGGACAATGTGGGATGGATGCTAGAATAGGCAGAGGGGAGGACATTAGAGGCAAATATGGTTGGAGCATCCTTTTCTTTATATCTTGTTTGAGTAACGAGTGCCAAAGATGTCAGATCTTGAAGGATTATTAAAAAATATGAACTGGTGTATACAAATTTATTTTAAAAAATAGCTTCATAAACCATGAAAGATTCCCAAAGATCAATGTCTGAATCACACTACTCAGATGTAATGATCTTTCATTTCACCATGTCATTTGTGGATTAAGAAGAAAATTAAGACATGTAGTTATCCTATGATTAATCTAGCATATTAGATGTTGTGCTTATTGGAGTCATTAAACATTTCATAATGAGAAAATAATAAAGAGGATAAATATCATCATTACTTACACATGGAATAAACATCATTAAATAATTCTCAATCAAAATTAACATTAAGAGGAAGAATATCTTAACTGGAGACAGTCAATGGTAGTGGGAATATATGTCTCTGAAATCATGACAGCCAAAAATGTGTGTGGAATAAAAATGTCTAATATAATAGCCTTATAAAATCCATTCAGTTTGTAACCGTATCACTATTATTTTTAACTTATCACATTATTGCAAATAATGACAAAGAAGCACATAATTGGATGTCTTTAAACAAGTATTTGATTAAATCTAAAATATTGTAGAAATGAATTTAATTTCACAGTCGACAGGCTTGCATAAGGAAAAATATTATTGGAAATTCTGTGAAGTAAAGCTTGAATGAATAGGACACAATAAGGATGCATGTCTCTTGAAATAATCACCAACAATAACTTTATAAAATGAAGCCAAATAATGAGTGGATAAATTATTTTATTTGCCTCAAACTATTTAAATGATTACCTTGTTAGTATGTGCCCTGTAACATCTGTGACAGATGGAAAATCATTACTTTAATTTTGTCCTCTTTCACTAAAATTTAGATTCAGTGAGCAAATTATGTTTTGCCTGCTGCCGAAATGATATCTCTTGATTGCACAGATAAGTCTATTGTCTTTTTCAATTCTCAAGCTTTCCTAATTGGATTGTTTAAATTACTTGTTTGTATTATAATCTGTATTATATATTTTATTATATTTTATGTACTGTATTCTGCAACTCTAAAACCAGACAAATTTTCTGTTAAGCAATATCATGAAACTGAAAGTTAAATGATAATGTGTCGAATATACTTCACTATAGTTTTATACCCATGTACTATGATCATTGTTGTTGTTGAGTCAGTTATTCAGATATCAATATGATATTAATTTATCCCTTCTCTGTATCCCTTATTAATGTCGAAGTTTCAAAATCGTACAACCCACCATCATACTCTCTCAATATCAATGCAGAAAGCAACTTGAAATGTGCTATTGGGAGCAGTAATGAAACTGCTACTGATTAAAAACAAAGGTTCTAGCAGATCTTCGAAAAACCCATGGGGTGGGGTGGTAATCAAGATTGAAATCAGTATTGATGTGCAGTATTTAGTATATTTAACGATTTTAATGGTTTTCAAAATGTAAAGTGCTCAATTCACTCAGTGAGGTACTCGCTATTGTACATCAACTTTCATGTGAAATTCAACAAATTAATAGCTGTAATGATTTAAAAATGATATGTAACATTAATAAATGATTTAAAAGTATTGAAACACGTTTCTCTAAGGGCAAATCCTAAATTTTACCGCAATAAACATGCACTATCAATTAGTGAGTTGAGCTGAATTTGCCATGCCATGTGACTAATGGTTTTTCCATGTTTCTAAAAATAGACATATTCGAGGACTTCATTTATATATTTTTTGTGCTGATTAGTATTACAATTAGCGAGTAAATGCCTTTTAAATATCGAAAATCCATATTTTTGTGAAATTGGGATTCTTGGTCATATCTTTTTGATGAAATGATGGATATGAACTTAAGAAGTGAACACGCAGCAGTAACTTATTTTTAGCGTATAGCCTCATTCCAAAGTTTGAAGTTTGCTCTAATATTCCTCTTTTTTGGTGAGACCATGATAATAATAAACTGGAATAGTTCAAAGAATGGCATATTCCTGTTAATATTATCAAAAATCTTTCAACTGTAATATTCAAAATTTCAAATGACTTAACCTCGCAACTGCGAGATGCAGAGCACATGTTTACAAATGGCGGATATACTGTTACATACAACTGATGTGTGTAGATTGAACTGCGTAGTTACTTTAATCCTGCGAATACACTATTGATTTACATCATATTTATTTTCAAGATTCATTCTCTTGGCCATATAAGTGATAGTTATAGGTACAAAGACTTAATTTTGGCATTTCTGGGTATCTTAATCGGATTTGTCATGAAAGGTGTCATCATGCAATAAAGGGATTGGCGTCATCATGCAGTAAAGGGTTAAGGGAAGAAAAAGATGTTTCCTACCCTTCCTTTTCCCTGTAGAAGTGTCCAAAAAGAATCATAAAGCCGTAACTGTGCATGAGAGTCAATCTTGATCATCCCCAGCACATAACGACTGAGACTGGGGATCTTAATAGGAAATGGAGCTACCGAAGGAAGTTGGTTTTCTGCTAAAAAAAATCTGCTTGGCAAAGAAAACAAACCAACTCATAATTGCCACTGAACCATAAACAACATTCTTCTATAGACAGGGTTTCGTCAAAGACCACAACAAGCACTCGAGATTCCATCTTGGCATTAGTGAGTTAGACACCAGTTGCTGCAGCTCAAAATACCTGACAAGATCAGAAATATGAGGATCCAAACCAATGGCTGGGCTTTTCAAAAGCTGAGCATGTTGGATAGGGCTGCCCTGGCTCTTAATAGTAGACACAGAGCACTTTCTCCCTTCAAATAGGAATAGAAGAAAATCAACCAATCCAATCCCCTTCCCTAGTCTGTCGCATGTACGCAGACTTCCATTCCCCAAGAGGTTTATCGGTAGCCTGGCAAGAGGGGGGTCTTGACCTAATCCCTGTTCCCATACTGATGGGGCTCTAATGATCAGTGACTGGTCAGGTGACTCTGATCTGCAGGAGGACCACTCCTCAGAGGTTATAGATCTAGATCGTAGCTCTCCCCTTTCAGGGTGGCTCAATCAACCTGTCGCCAGCTGAGACTGGCTCTGACAGGGTGCTGCTCTGCCCTCACCTCATGGGGTGCATGACTGGCTCTCTACCACAACAGGCTCTGACTGGGTTGAAACAACCATCAGGGTCCAAGGGCTCGTATGTCTCCATAGAGACTGATCCTGTATGCTTCTGGGATCGAGGAGTGCCCTTCACCATGGAAGAGCTATTCTTCTTCTAGACCTGCAAGACTCGGAGAAAGATCTGTGTTTCCATGAGATGAGGAGGAAGAAGGGCCTTTCATCCTCCCCTTATAAGTATGTCTGCTTTCTGTGACGTCCCAGACCTCATCCGACCATAACAGCAAAACAGTCATCCTTCAACAATTAGCACAAGAGAGGCAGGTACAGTGTGTATCCCAGGTGACTTACCTATGCTCACATTTGTACACGCTGTGACATATTTATGCAAAAGAATTTTCTAAAAACAATGCAGAATAATAACAAATTATTATAATATTTATGAAAGGCATGAGACCTTAAGGCAAACACAATGTAATAACAGCAATACCTTACCTGCCTCATATGGTATTAATAAAACTGAAGAGTGGTGTGAGACCTGTCGTCAAACACTATCAAACATCAACAATACTTAACCCGAGTATAGATGACAATAAATGTAGTGCAAAGTGCAACACAAAATATATTACAATGAATAAAAAAGAGGGAGTACAAGTCTGACTCACTTTATATAATAATGAATGTTGTGCTACCTGTGGATAAACACTAACTAACATCAGCAATATTTAATCTGTGTATTGATGACAAGGAAAATAGTGAAACCAGCAAAATGCAATATAATTATAATGCATAAAAAGTAAGTGCAGTGCGACCACCTGAACATATTACTAGAAGATAATGCTGGTGTGCAACACCCTTTCGCGAGTCTTAAAAAAAAGCATAAAGCATTAGCGAATGAATCATCAACTACCAGATGTTCACTAAATAAATTAAAACTGAAATGTAGGTCATAAGCAAATCTGGAGATGAATTGGGAGACAATACCTACCCATGAGTCCATAAGAACAATTATAATTTATTTAGAATAATTATGGATTACCAAATTATCGTAGTGAAAGGTTAAAAGGGCACTGCAGATCAATGGAACAACAAATTCCCAAAATTCTCATGAGAGCTAATCATGTGACCAAATATGCAATGGACTGAGGGTATAAACACTGCAGGAATATGGACAATGCATAATTAGATGCCAGATACGTGTTATGACACAAGAGACTGAGGGTATAAACACTGCAGGAATATGGACAATTAGTAATTAGATGCCAGATACATGTTATGACACAAGAGACTGAGGGTATAAACACTGCAGGAATATGGATAATGTGTAATTAGATGCCAGATACGTGTTAACGACGCAAGAGACAGCAATATTCTGAAGAGCGTGTTTGAATTGCACTGATGCAAATGGCATCCAAAAAGGGATGATGGCTACTGTGCATGGGCCTATGACGTAGGGGACAGACATGCATCTGTGTTTTTCTGGTTCTGAGCTTTCCAGACCTTTCCATCTCTTGGGAGAATGGAGTTTCTGTTGGTTTAAACAGTATTTTATGTACAGAAGTCATCGTGGAAAGAGATATCGGGGATTGAGCAACAATCACCATAATGACCTCACAATAATTCATGATGGATTATACCTAGAAAATTTGAAAAACCAAATAATGTTGGATTGTGTTGACTAATATTTAAACTGTGGCATTATGGATAAACATGCTGATTTTGCAAATCAGCAGGATCATGGAGTTTTCATAAAAGTGAGATTTGAGCTTGGGCACAAGATTATGGGTCAAAATTAGATTGCTTAGGAACAAACATTTTAGAACCACATTTATAAAACTAGAAATTCTGCATAAATTTTGAAATGTTTTATTTTGGGATGCTTAATACTTAAACCTAGCTACTACATTTCAATAGGGAAAAATGTCAAGATCTTTTCTATTTTTCATTTCTTGTTCAAGTTTTATCATTTCAATAGAATATTGCATCTTCTCTGTGAACTGCACCTTGATATACCTTACCAGAACTGACATCTCCGTGAACTACACCATGTTGTACCTTAATACTAGTATGATTTCTTTGTCAAACTGATGTATCTTACCAGTATTGTCATCTCTGTGAACTACACCATATTGTACCTTAATACAAGTATGATTTCTTTGTCACATTGATGTACCTTACCAGTATTATGACTTCTATGTGAACTGCACCATGACAAACATTACCAGTATTGACTTCTATGTGAACTATACCATGATGTACCATACCAGTATTGACTTCTTTGTAAACTACACCATGATGTATTGTGCCAGCATTATCACTTCTTTGTGAACAACACTATAATGTATCGTACCAGCATTATGACTTCTCTGTGAACTACTCCAATGTAATGCACCTTACCAATTTTATGACTTCTCTGTTAACTGTACAAACATGTACCTTACCAGTATTTCTTTGTGAACTACATCATTATGTACCTTACCAGTATTATGACTTCTCTGTGAACATATGAACATTACCAGTAATTTGTACCTTACTGTGAACGACACTATGATGCACCATCAGTATTATGACTTCTGTGAACTGCACAATGATGTACCTTACCACCTTACCAGTATTGATTTCTGTTAACTGTACCATGATGTACCTTGCCAGTATTATGACTTCTGTGAACCATACCATGTTGTACCTTGCCAGTATTATGACTTCTCTGCAAACTGTACCATGATGTACCTTACCAGTATTATGTGACTTGTATAATGATGAACCTTACCAGTATTATGACTTCTCTGTGAACTGTGCCATTATGTACCTTACCTGTATTGACTTCTCTGTGAACTGCACCATTATGTACCTTACAGTATTATGACTTCTTTGAGAACTGCACCACTATGTACCTTACCAGTAGTATGACTTCTCTGCGAACTGTACCATGATGTACCTTACCAGTATTATGTGACTTGTACAATGATGAACCTTACCAGTATTATGACTTCTCTGTGAACTGTGCCATTATTTACAAATACCTGTATTGACTTCTCTGAGAACTGCACCATTATGTACCTTACCAGTATTATGACTTCTCTGTGAACTGCAGCATGATGTACCTTACAGTATTATGACTTCTTTGAGAACTGCACCACAATGTACCTTACCAGTATTATATAACTTACCAGTATTACAATTTTCAAAAACTTCCACACAGAATCTGTACATGATTTTTAAGCAGAGAGAGACTATCAACATCATCACCATAAAGTGTAACCTATTTTTCACTACCAGCTAATGCTGGCAAAACAATGAATACATTGGACTTAAACTTACATAGTGATAAGGAACATTGGTCAGTTGGCCATTAGTCAAATCCACTGTCTTCTTCCTGTCGTACGCTGCACAGGCCTGAGCTCCAAATTTCCGCTCTTTCTCATGGCCCTTGTGTCCAAGGAACATTTTTGGTGAACAGTTGACCTCGAGCCTCAATTCTCGCTCAAATGCCCACAACCCCACAATGCTACTGAATGGTATATCTATCTCTGTCAACTGTTTCCGCTCTGTTGTTGAAACGTCATTGCTGTCATTCAACTGGAATTCATACACCAATTTTCTGCAAGGGAATAAAAGTTGACATCAGTATAAACAGTATTTACAGTGTTTTGCAAAAACTGTTCATTTGCATTTACAGAATTGCTCCAATCTTGATTCACAGACTTAAAGAAACAGCCAAGCCTAGAATTTAAGAATGTGTTTGGCCAATATTTGCAACATTTGATAAGAAACTGATACAACTTATGACAATAGTCTCTGGAAAAACTGACGTTCTTCTAGCCAAAAAGAATTTCCAGAAATCCAAGATACCAATAAGTCCATTTCTTCTTTTTAACTGCTAAATATTGAAACCATCTCTTCTATTCCTGAGAAATGTATTTTTTGGTGGTGGTGGTGGGGGAGTAAAACTGATTTTAATAATGTAATACTTACCTATCATTACTGCCTTGCTTTCCTTCTGGAATGCCAAGTTCCTTTCCTCGAGTTCATAATTCCAACCTCCAATTATATAGAACCTTCTAGAAATCTAGAACAGAGAAAACCCACAACCAGTCCGACTACCATGTCATCAGTTCATGCGGGATACTCTTCCTCTTTGACCTGGACCCAGACTAAGCTTGGGCCATCAAAGCAGGGTGGAAGGAGGGAATCTTGCAGTATTGACAGGTAAGAATTATATTATTAAAATGTAGTTGGTGGGGGTTGGGGTTGGAGGGGGGAGTAAAATTAATTTTAATGATGGTTAGTGAGCTCCCTCAAAGATTTTTGAGGGGCCAGGAGTTTGCTATGCAACATAAGGGGAGGTCTATACCTTCCCCTACCCTACACTCTGACTGCTGGTCTCTGTGGGTAGCCACAGAGTGCACTTCCCTGCCTAGCCCTTTAAGCACCCCCCCCCCCCCCACACACACACACATTGGGGCATCAGAAGTGGGAAATTTGATCAGGACCTGGGCTAGCCTTCCAGTTAAGCAGCTGGAGGTGCTGGAACTGCAGTGCATGCTTGAGGTGGTTGCCAAAACCTCAAGGCATGCCTTGTCCATGTCACTGTCAGCAGAGATACTCCACCCCCGCTGGGATGTTACCCTGGGCACTTGAATGTCTTACTTCATCACAGTAAGAACCCTTTTAGGGCTGCTCCCTTGGAGGCAGAGAAACTCTTTGGAGGTCTCATTACATATATGGCATCCCAGGACCCAAGGAACCAACAACACCAGTCCCTTGCATCCACTCCTGGCCTGTTGAAATTGTGAGGAAGCATGTTCATCCTGGTTGCCCCTCAATAAAGACTTGTTCGGGAGGAGTAGCAATAACAAGATTTTCAAGATGGCTGCAGACGGCCATTTTGGACATCAGATCAGCACCATTTTCATTTAGATCTTAGTCTTGTGGGGTTTAACACCATTTTTCAGCACATGAAAGGCTATACATGGTGGCCTGTATATTTGGCAGAGGAAGATCCTGGGAAGAACCACTGATCCACGGGAAACTACTGGCAAGCTTTCTCACATACCCATGTTGGTCGAGCAGAGACACAAACTCGCAGACAGATGTGTGAGTGATCTGTAAAAGCGAGTGCCTTAGACTACTCTGCCACCCAGAGCCCCTTTTCATTTCGGACTAACTAGACATTATCGGAAGTATTTCAGTGAAAACCCCATGTTGATATGAGCATCAACTCAGGAGGAATAGCAATAACAAGATTTCAAAATGGTTTCTATGGTGGGCATATTAAACATCAGATCAGCACCATTTTCATTCAGAACCCACTATAGGCATCATTAGAAGTCTTCTGGTGAACACCCAGTGTCAATATGACTTTCCGTTCATGATGAGTAGATTCAAAGATTTTCCAGATGGCTGCCATGGCAGCCATATTGGACGTTAGATCGGCACCATTTTCATTCAGGACAAACTAGACATCATAAGAAGTCTTTTAGTGAAAACCCCATGTTGATATTACCATCAATTCAGGTGGAGTAGTGATAACATTCTGAGATGGTCACTGTGGTGGCCATAGTAGACATCAGATCAGCACAATTTTCATTTAGGACCAACTAGACATCATAAGAAGTCTTGTAGTGAAAACCCCATGCTGATATGACCATCCATTGAAGAGAAGTAGTGATAATAATATTTTCCTGATGGCCATTAGCTTCCATATTAGGAGTCAGATTGGCACCATTTTCATTTATAATAATAATAAATAATAATAATAATGAGGACTTTGTATAGCGCCTGATCTTTAGAAGCTCTAAGCGCTTTACAACATTATATAACACCTAAAAAAAAAAAACCATATAATGATATGATTACGAAAAGAAAGAAAAAACAAACACCATGAAATTAGAAAACAAAAACATGCTGAAAATAGTTAAGGTAAGAAAACATTAAGTCTTTAGGTCTATTCTTGCAGTCGAAAAAGGTGAGTTTTAAGAGCACTCTTGAATGAGATCATAGTGTCTTTGTGTCTAAGTTCAGTGGGCAATTCATTCCACGTTGCTGGGCCCTGGTATGCAAAAGAACGTTGTCCGTATGACTTCATTTTGGTATTGGGAATAATGAGAATACGGGTGTCGGAAGAGGAGCGTAAGTATCTTGCTGGTGTCTACGAATGGGTGAGGTGAGATAGGTATGTTGGACTGGTGCCAGTCAGTGAAACGTAGCACAAAGAACAAATTTTGTGTTTGATTCTTGATCTAATGGGTAGCCAGTGTAGGGTACAGAGCAGGGGAGAGGTGTGCTCAGTTCGTGGTACTCTAAGAATGATCAGGGCAGCTGTGTTTTGAACTTTTTGAAGTTTCTGGAGTAGATACTGAGATGAACCAGATAGAATTGAGTTACAATAGTCCAGTCTTGAAAGTAATAAGGAACACACAAGTTTTAGTGGCATCAACTGAAAGATAATTGCGAACGGAGCTGATCCGTCTCAGCTCAAGGTATGCAGCCTTGCATATGTTCATGACATGTTGGTACAAAGAGAGTGTACTGTCTAGAGTAAAACCTAGGTTTCGTACTGACTGTGTGAATTTAATGTTGGTGTTGCTGATATTTATTGTTTGAGGTAAAGGATGTGAATGAGAAAGTCTTTGTGTGGTAATCAGAATGGCTTCAGTTTTATCATCATTCATCTGCAGCTTGTTACATGTCATCCACGATTTCACATCGGAAATACACCTCTCTACACCTTGGATGGTAGCGTCAACTTCAGTTGGGTGGCTCGATTTGTATATTTGGGTGTCATCAGCGTACAATTGGTGAGACACTGGATGACGATCTATGACACTCGAGAGCGGCTGAGTGTATAGAATGAAGAGAACCTGTCCAAAAACAGAACCCTGTGGAACGCCAAAACATAGATTAACTGGGCTGGAGTGTTTTCCATTTGCGGACACAATTTGTGTCCTGTTGACCAAGTAGGACTTTAACCATAGTAAGGCTGTATCGTGAATGCCAAATACATGATGGAGACGGTGAAGTAATATATCATGGTCTATTGTATCAAATGCTGCAGACAAGTCAAGGAGGATGAGGACTGTAATCTTTCCACTATCCAAAGCAGAGAGAAGGTCGTTAACTACTTTCAGAAGGGTAGTTTCGGTACTGTGGCGAGGGCGATATGCAGACTGTACATCGCTAAAAATACTGTTTGAATTCAGATGAGATACAAGTTGGGATAGAACAACATTTATGACCAACTAGACATCATAAGAAGTCTTTCAGTGAGAACCCCACATCGATATGATCATTCATTCAGTAGTAGTAGTGCGGGACAGCTAGGATGCGTTTCCTACTGCATCAATTGCAAAAGGTTCTCCACTTGGCATCACAGTCTTTGGATGTGAAGCATCTCCTGGCCTGAACAATGCACTTGGCAACTTTGCTCAAAATTTCGTCCTCGCAGATAGATCACTTGAGAAGAGCCAAGTGTGAAGGTTGAGAATCTGTGGGCTGCTGTGCCGAAGAAAGCCCCTGTGCTGCAACTGAAGGTCCCTCCTCTGAGGCAATGTTCTGGACTGGTCTACCAACAGGTTGAGATCACTGAACCATGATTGTTGGGGCCAAAAAGGGGTTATTAAAATGAGGTGAGCAGTGGAGATCCTGACTTTGTGGAGCACTTGTGGAATCATCTTGAATGGTGGGAAGGCATAAGCAAACAGACGATTCCACTTCAGGCTAAAGATGTCAACTGCCCTGGCTCTCTGATCTGGGACTGGGGAAACATACATGGGGATGTTGTTTAGCTTTGTTGCAAACAAATCCACAATGGATCTCTACCCCACCCCCACACACACACACAGTCTGAGGTTACCCAGCGAATGAGGTTCCAAACCTCCACACAAATAGAAGGTGCATGTGTGCCTCCTTGTTGCCTGAGGTATGCTACCACCAACATCTCATCATCAGAGACCATCACACTACAATTCTTTACTTGGTTGATGCACCTTTGAAGGGCTAAAAACATCACCCTCATTTGTAAACTGTTTTTGTGGAGGGTAGATTCTTCTTGGGACTATGAACCCTGAAGAACTAGCCCTTCCAGCGCCATGTGAGTGCCCCATAGCCAAATCAGATGTGTCAGTTAACAGATATGAGTGGGTTGGGGGGCATGCATGGGGACTCCAGTGTAAACTGGTCTCGATTTGCACACCAACTTAAGTTGTGGTGAAATTCAGATCCTAGAGAAACCTGACCTGTCAGGAGATCCCTGTGCAGTTTCCAGTTCACCAGAAGGATAAAATGGAGGGGGCACAAGTGCAGTCTCCCCAGGAGGACCAGGTTCATTGCAGAGTTTAAGGTCCCCAGAAGGGATAAATATAGGTAAGCTGACAGCGAAGTCTTGCTTCTCAGCACATCCAAAAGGGCTAGGTTTCTGTCTACTCTGTCCAGTGGGACATGGATTAATCCTCTGTTCATCAGTAAATTCATCCCCACAGATATGAAATCCCAAGATGGAAAGGACCAATTTCTCTAGGTTTGGCAAATAGCTCAGCTGGGTCACTATGGACCAGCATAGCCCATCTGGGCCACAATGGACCAGCAGCGAGACAGATCCTGTATGAGGAACTCTAAAAGGCCATTGCTGATCAACCAGTTGTTGAAATACTGGAGGAGAGGGATCCCCAGTGACCTTAGGTGGGTGGGAACTACTTCCATTACTCTTGCAAAGGCTCTGCGCATGGAGGCTAGGCTGAATGGCAGAGCACAAAACTGCAAAACTTCCTGGTCCAGAGAAAACCAGAGGAACTTTCTGTGAGGAGGCAAAATTGGGATGTGAAGGTATGCATCCTGGAGGTAGATGGAGACCACCCAGTCACCGGGCCTTAAAATATTTCTGATTGAGGCCATGGTCTCCATGTTGAAAGGTTCCTCCTGAAGCAACTTGTTTAAGGCAGACAGATCGATATCAGCTGAAACTTTCTGCCTTTTTTAGCTACCAGGAAAATTAGGAAGTAGAAAGCTGGTGACTGGTTGTTTATCATCCTCTCTACTGCACCCTTCTGTAGAAGGAAATGCACCTCTTCCCTTAACTGCACCAGATTTGACTAGTGGAAAAACATAGGGGTTCTTGCCAGAGTAGGATGTTTCCAGAACTGAAGCCAGTATCCTTCCTTTATAATGGAGAGGCCCGAATAAAATCATCTGTTCTGCTCAACCAGACCTCTTAAAAGAGGGCTAGCCAAGCATCCACAGGAAATCTTGGAAGAGGGATGCATAGCTGGAGAGGAAGTCCCTAGGGCTGCTAGGCAGAGTGAGGGACCTGCAAACTTCCTGCCTGGACCTTTCCAGCGACCTCATAGAGCTACAGACAGACGACTTAAAATGAGGTTGCTTCTTTGACTGGAGCTGAATCCCTTTAAAGAACTTCGCTAGAGTGCCTGAGAGGTGATCAGGATGAATATGCTTCCTGACCAGTTTCAACAGGCCAGAAGTGGATACTAGGGACTGGTGTTGTTGGTCCTTCAGGTCCTGATCCGGTCTTCAAAGAGAGTCTCTGCCTCCAATAAGCAGTCCTAAGAAGGTTCTTATTGTGATCCATTAAGTGTCCAGGGTGACATTTCTGCAGAGGTGCAGCAACTCTGCTGACAGCACCATGGACATAGATAAGGCATGCCTTGAGGTTTTGGCAAACACCTCCATCAAGCACTGTAGCATGACTGGAGTTCTTCAGAAGACTGAAGGAGGCTACTGAAAAAGGATCGGCATGCAAGGCTATGGTAACGAGCAACCCAGCCTTAAGTTTCAGCGCTTCCAGCATCTTAACCACAAGGCAACCCCAGGTCACTGTCAAAATTCCCACTTGTGACACCCCAGCAGCCAAGGGGGGAGGCTTAAGGGGCCACACAGAGGAGTGTAGTCTGTAGCTAGCCACAGAGACCAGTGGTCTCAGCATAGAAGGGGAAACAGACCACCCCTTATGCTGCCTATCAAACTTCTGGCCCTTACAAAACCTTTTAGACAGCTATCTAACCATAGTTGAAATGGGGAGTAAAAGGAGATCTGAGCGTGAAGCTGCCCCTGAGAGAGTCTCCAAACTGGAAACAATTTTCCTGTCCTCTGAGCATGGGGGCTTGGGACACAAATCTGGGGGAAGAAGGCAGTAATCTGTATCCTCATCCCATAACTCCTCACACAGAGCGATGGGACTGCCCCTATTAGCAATCCTGGCAGGAGGACAAGAACACTTCCTGACCTTACTAAAGCATCTGGGGGAAGAAGACTGGCGCCTCTCCTTCCTCTTTTACTCCAGACGTTTGTGATGTGACTCACAATATCAGCACTGCTATGAGGCCAAGGCCTGGCATCCATGGTATCATAAATGGGAAGGATAACATGGCAAAAGAAGGGTGTGTGTGTGTGTCTTGACTTGATCCCTGTCCCTGTACCAAAGAGACTCTAATGACCAGTGACCGTTACCCTAAGACTGGTGATCAGAGCCCAGTGCATGGATCTTGTCAGTGACTAGACAGGCATCTCCGATCTCATGGAGGAACTCTCCCCTTCACGGGTGGCTCGATCTGCATGTCGCCATCACCGGGCTAGGGTCTTGGAGAGGGTTCTGCCCTTCTCACTGGGGAAGGGGGGGGGGGGAGGGGAGGGGAGAGAGACTCATACTCCTGTGATCTAAGAATCTAAGAGTGCTCTTCTCCACCATAGAGCTATCCTTCTTCTGGACCCAGAGAAGGATTCCACATTCTCCTGGGATTGAGGAGTTATCTTCTTGTTCGGAGTCACAAGGGACTCAGAGAAGGAACCTGTGTGCTCCTGAGATGAGGAGGAAGGCAGCCCTTTCCAACTCCCCTTATATGTTTGCATACTATCAGCGAGGTCCCATACCTCGTCTGATGGCAAGCAACAGAATGGACAACCGTCCATATGTTGACAATTAGTGCAAGACAGGCAGGTGGGGGGTGTATCCCAAAGGGCTTTCCTATGCCTGCATTTACCCACCCTCTGCAGGAAAGTACACGGAAGGTCTATAACAAATGTATTCTTACACTATTCTTAAGCAGCAGTCTTCTTTTTTTCTAAGAGTATTCTCAGATTTATATGATGTGTGGGATTAAAGAGAAGATAATAAAAATGACAAACACAACTTTTTTTGTTTTATTATTGTTTTTTTAATGTTCCAGAAAAGCGTAATCCATATACAGGTAAGTGTAAGACGTAATTAGGTGAAAAAAAGCGGAATGATTACACCAAAAGCGTAATGGTTGGCAGGTATATATATATATATGTATATATATATATATATATATATATGTATATATATATATATATATATATATATATATATATATATATATATATATATATATATATATATATATGTATATATATATATATATATATATATATATATGTATATATATATATATATATATATATGTATATATATATATATATATATATATATATATATATATATATATATATATATATATATATATATAGAGAGAGAGAGAGAGAGAGATAAATAAATACAAATACACACTAGAGTGGAAAGTGCTATCCCTGGATCCTACAGAAGAATGTTTGATAACATTAACAGAATTTTATATACAAATAAATAACATTATCATACAGGTTAAAGAATTTTTTGTTCGTACTCTACGGAGATTTGAACCCGGGTCCACAGGTTATGGCACCCATTATCTTGCCTGCATGCAACAACCCCTATACCATTTCGACCATGCACACATCACCAAAAAATGATGCTACAAAGTCAGTGTTAATGTTATCAAGCACTCTCTTGTAGGATCCAGGGATAGCACTTTCTGCTGTGTTTGGTGTATATTTGTATTTCTTCATAATAACCTCCTTGATTTCAGTCATAGGAATCTGGAGTGATAGTGTACTTAGATGAGAATTAATTACTGGATTTATATGCGGGTGTCTGCTACGTACAAATGCCTATACCAGCGACTTTGTAGCAGCATTTTTCGGTGATGTGTGCATGGTCGAAATGGTATAGGGGTTGGTGCATGCAGGCAAGGCAATGGGTGCCAAAACCCGTGGACCATGTTTTTAATCTCCATAGAGTACGAATTCAAAATTCTCTAACCTATATGATAATGTTATTCATTAGTTTATATATACAGTGTATATATATATATATATATATATATATATATATATATATATATATATATATATATATATATAAATATAATTAGTTTTCTTCAGCTTCAAATTACAGATTCTTCAATTTAATCTTTAAAGTTGATATTTTCCTAATTTGATCAACATTTATTTATTAAAATTTATGACTGTATTCTTATATCATATTTAAAATATGGTTGAAATTTTGCCCACAAGGGAGATAACTCAGCATAAACCAAAACCGAAGATGCTCAATAGTCCTCCTTACTCTTCCCTTGCTTCAATAGGCAGAATTTTAGTGATAAGTGTCAATAATTGATGGTGGATCAGCATCATTTGTAAAAAAAAAAAAATGAAAGCTCTCTATGCCATGATGCTTTCAATCAAATTTTGTCAATTTCTGGTGAGTGGTTTTTGAGAAGTAATTTATAAAAAAATTTCTACATTTTTAGCAAGAGAGGCCATATTTGATGGCAGATTGCATCATTTGTTTAAGTTTTAAAGGTCTTTATGCCAGTATGCTTTATGTCAAGTCTGATCAAAATTTATTAAACAGTTTTTGTTGAGAAGACTTTTAAAGGGTATTTACTACTTTTAGTAACTGTTGCCATATTTGATGGCAGATTGGCATCATTGGTATCAGTTTGAAAGTTCTTCATGCCAAGATGCTGTGTGCTGAATATGATCAAAATTGGTCGTGGTTTTCGACACATTTTACAATAGCAATTGTTGACAGATGCACATCTGACAATGATGCTGGGTTATGTCAAAAGCTCACTTGGCCTTAATGCCGGGTGAACTAAAAAATCCTTACTGATCCAGCCCTCTCAGGAGTAAGTCAGCAATAAACAATTTTTTAAGCTTGGCCTTATTGACAGAATTTAGTTTATGTTGTCTAGAACTTGAGTTATTGTAAGGAAACCAAAATGAACAGATGGACATCATAACATGGCACACTAGCTTATGATAGATACATCAATAGTACAGGAACACATCATAACATGGCGTGCTCTGGCTTATGACAGCTGCATAAATAGTACAGGGATACGTCCTGACACGACATGTACTGGCTTCCAACAGCTTCATAAATAGTATAGGGACACATCATAATATGATGTGCTCTAGCTTATGACAACTGTATAAATAGTTGTTTGATTGGCTGTTATGGGTTTAATGCCATTTTTCAGCTCATGGTAGGCTATACATGGCGGCCAGTATATTTGGTGGAGGAAGAACCCGAGAAAAACCCATGAAGAATCACTGACCCACGGGAAGCTACTGGCATGCTTTCTCACATACCCACGTTGGCCGAGCCCGAGACTCGAACCCACGTGGACAGAGATGTGATGTCAGTGATCTGTAAAGGCGAGCGCCTTAGACCACTCGGCCACCCAGGGCCCCTGTATAAATAGTACTGGGACATGTCATAACATGGTGTGCTCTGGCATATCACAGCTACATAAATAGTACAGGTACACATCATAACATTAGGTGCTCTGGCATATCACAGCTACATAAATAGTACAGGGACATGCTGTTTTCATCTATTTATCTATGTAAAACTGTATTACTATAGATTTTGCCTTGTACAATTACTAAAAATACCTTTTACTGTACAGAAACTTTATTCTGGCAGTTCTGCTGTAATCACTGAGGGCACATGTATACTGAAAGAGAAAAAGCACAATTACATATGTACTGTTTTTCCAGGTTAATTACTAAACAGGTGAGAAAAAAAAATGAAACTTGAACTGCTGAAAATGAAGGTCAAAACAGAAAAATTCATTCTGGGTCCTTTTAGTCTGTGACTATACATATCTATGTAGAAACTCTGGACAAACAATTTGAAAAGGCCAGTATCCTGTCCTAAACTTGAATGTTTCCTGAGCACTTTAGTATTATTTGTTCAAGAAAATACAGTTATTTGCAATAGGTGCACTGCAAAGGGCATCACCTGCTACTATTTGCTTAACAGGGCCTTAAAAAGAGGAACTTGTGTTGGGAAACCAAAGTTAGGAGAATGGACATTCAGGGGCCACAACTCCTATAAACTATGAAATGGAATGCTTGAAATCAATCATTCAAGGCTCAACAATATAAAGCTGCATAATGAATATGCATGCATGTATGTATAATAATAGTTCTTTATTTAATGAGTGTAGTTCAATTTGAATACAGTGAATCATCTCCCTTGGGGCCCTCAACTAATCTAATTGTCTGTGTACCATAAAGAAGTTCTTGTTCAGAAACAGATAGATGCATAATGAAGTCAGGTTTCCTGCTTTAACCATTTCCATCCCACAATAATGTTAAATACATCAAAGAAGTAATAGATGGAGATATGCACTGCACATGCAGAAAGGTGAAGCAAGTGACTAAGACCTGAAGTGTAACAAATCATTCAAAAAGCATGGATCAAACATACAAGATCCTGTTCTTTAAAACTTTCAACAGATTTAGCTGCTTCAACATATGCAGGCAAAGAGTACCAGATCCTTGTTCCAGAATATTTCAAACTACATCTAAACTGTTCAATATTGGGTTTTGTAAGTTTCAAGTGACTTTGTGAGGCTGATCTTAAAAGTATAGGGATCCATGAATTTGGTCAAAAAGTTTTTCATGTAGTCAGGCATATTATAGTTTACAAATGTTTACAAAATTGGTGAACGTATACATGAATATATATGTCGTTGTCAGTGACACAAGAAAAACCCATTCCAATTAAATTATATATTTCCACATCTCTGCTTAAGAGGATTATTTAAAAAGATTTTTCTGTTAATTATATTCTTAAACTATGTATGATTTTCACATCAAATGTGGCATAGAAAAAAAGCAAAAGTTGATAGGAATTGGTTGTAGCGCTCATTATACAACATTACACACCAGGTTGATTTAATGATAATGCAGATACAAATTTTTTTAAACCACATTATTTACCTTTGAAACACATTTGTTAACAACCTTTGATTAGAAGCATTTTATTTTAAAGACACAACATTTCAAGTCTGCAAGCTACTGCATAGTTTCTTAGTCATTGTAGTCCTAGTCCTACGCATATGGTACCACAACCGGTTGCATTGTTATTTTTTTTTCATCATGCACATATATGTAACAATAGGAAGCAATATCATTTGATCCAAGGATGTTTGACTCAAATTGTCAGATATATTCAACAAAGACATATCTTACAATGAATCCTGTCATAATAAGAGGTAAAAGACATACAGCAAATGAAACAATCTAAAGTTGAACAAGGTACGTTATGCATATCAAAAAGCTGTTGACTGTTCTGTAAGCATAATAGGTAGATAGAGGGAAAGGTTGAGTTTCTGATCATTTCGACTTAACAGAATAATTTAAGTTACTGTAAACCATGTACACATTAAAAAATTGTGTAAATTTTGCAGCTTTTATCCTGGCTATAAGTGCCAAGTTAGTTAGGTATCCCAAAAAAGGCATACAAAACTGTACTGTTTTAAAAAGTCTAATACCTTCCCAGTGGGAACATCATCATGGGATACATCCCAGGGCAATACAATTGCCTTGATTATATGCCTCTTATTGAAATCAGAAACCAAAGCCAAGAGGATGAGAGCAATCAGGGGTTAAAATTAATAACGTGGAACACTGGAAATTAAAGTCATTCTAGGTTTTATCAACATAAAGCTGCATGCTATACTTGACTGAAATCCAAGAATCCTCTGTAAAGCTATGATGGAGAAACCAAAGCCAGGATTATGGGCAATCAGGGGGCTTAACTCTTCTATATCATGTTGTGGCACGCTGCAAATTGACCTCAACCAAGGTCTCATCAATATAAAGCTGCATGCCAATTTGGTTGAAATCCAACTATCTTTGGTAAAATATTGCTACAGAAACCAAGTCAGGAGGAAAGATAATCAGGGGGAATAACTCCTGTAAAATGATGTCATGGATAGCTGGAAAGTGAACTCCTTCTAGTTTTTGTCTATATAAGGCAGCATACAAAATCTGGTTGAAATTCAACAATCCTCGGTAAAGTCATGTTGTAGAATCCCAAGTCAAGAGGACAGGCAATCCAGGCATATAAATAAAATAAACAATATCGTGGAATTATGGAAATCAAATTCATTCAAGATCTCATCAATATAAAGTCTCATATAAAATTCGGTTAACCATTTCAACATCTGAGACTGGTAAAGAAGTCCAGGAACAATAACTCATGCACATCGGTATTCCGGTCTCACGTACATGTCACGTTTTGACAATATATTCTCTGATTGGTCAATTTCGGGGATACCCGATTGGTAAATAATTATTTCAAAGTATGATTCATTTGCATGCCATTTGATTATATTTGGACTTTAAGGAAGGTTGTTAATAACAAAATTTTTTTTTTTTTATCTATAAATGTAAATCTTTGAAGTCACCTAAGTACATACTAAAAGGCAGACTTTTCTGATGCTGAGTCAGAATTGTCTGCGGACGAAATCATTGAAAATATGGGAATTCTGATCTCGTAAATATACAAGAAGAAGAGAGGGAACGTTTACCACAAGGATGGATAGATATTGTTAGCAATAGTGATGACAATGAGTAATTTGAAGACTTTGAACTCGCCGATGTGTACTACACCTGAATTTCGTTAATGGAACTAAATCTCAATCAGATTGTAATATACACACATTTTTCCAAATGCATAGGCCCAACACGAGTATTTGATGGATCTTGAACACCTCCTGAATATTTTCAGATATTTTATAGTAACTATGTATTTTCGGAAATAGCAAGATTTACAAATATGAATGCACACCCGACGCAAGAGACACCCAAATCAACAAAAAAGTGTTTGGACTGATGTCGTGTTATCTGAAATAAAAGCTTGTTATAGCCTTTATATACTGATGAAGTTATGATTTTTGACAGAGATGAACTGTATTGGTTTAAAAGTGAGAAATTCTGGCTTGTTGGATCCAATTTTGGAGAAATTTTGTCATGTGACAGGATTGTCCACGGAAAAAAATGCTACCTGCATTTCAATGATGATATAGGTAAATGATGCACTTGCCTAAGAACTGTATTGGACTTTGTTAAATTAATCTGGTGCAATCAAAGTCAAAGCACTTGTTTTTATTCATATTTACAGAGATGCTGCCAGGATTTTAATTGAAGGGGGGAGCTCCCTCCTTGTCACCAAAATAAGGGGGGAGTAGAAATAAAATGAGGGGGAGGATGAAACGGCCATAGTTCAATATTTACCTAACACATAAATATCCGTCTCTTTCTTCCTGCTCTATTTAAATCAAAATCCTCAAAAGATGTCTCCTCTAGTTGTATAAGCGTTAATCTGTTGATCATTTCTGAGCTTAATTTATTCTTTATCTGTGTATGAATATTGTTCTGTGCTGAGAACCCCCTTTCACATATGCATAGCTACCTAAGCCAGCTTGAACAAGTTGGAAAACTGTTTTTATGGTTGTTATGTACAATTTTTATTGTCTCTTGGATATCTCTGCTCCAAAATAATATTTTAATTTTTTCACTAACAAGAGCTCTGCCAAAGTTTCACTTCTTTGCATCAGTGTTTTGCTGACTGCTATGCCAGATTTCCTATCTGTTCCACATTGTTGTATTAGGGTTTTAAGTCCATCAATGCCCAAGTCAGCTTGTTCAGACAGAGGTATTTTGATCAAAATAAATATCCTTACTTTTGAATTTCTTTTAACGTTCTTTTTTATTCAATTTATCTTAACTCTTAGAGTGGTGTATAGTTTTGCAGCACAAGATCCCTCAAGGCAGACTTGTTTGAGAAAAGAAATGAGAATTGCAGTCTACTTTTAAATTACCTGTATTTTAATTAGGCTTAGATTTCTGCCTTATTAAGATTTAATTTCGAAATACCGCTCAATAGGGGGTTGACCGGCATGATGTCTGTTTTTGTCCATCCAGCATGTACATCGGACTCGTATTCAACATCATTTTCAGGTTCAAAATTACTCACTGGTATTTCCAGTAACACTTTCCGGGCTCCAATAATATCATATACTTCAAAACTTTAAAAATCATTGTCCTCATCGCTATCATCAGCCAGTATTTGCCGAACTAAATCGTCATATGAAGATGAACCATGTTGTGAGTCAGCCATTTTGGATTTTCTAGGAGCCCTTACCTGAAACACCCATTTGTAAAACTTCTTTAATGCAATGTTCAACCTCGACAATGCTTGTACCAGGGTTCAAATGTGCCAATCAAATTTAGTTTAACAACCGTTCTTTTCAAGCCGAAGAATCATAGTCAGATGTGTAAACAGTTGCCTACCGAAAAAAAAGACGGATAACGAGACAAGCGCTACAAGACCCCTACTGGCGGCGTGACTTATGCTGCGAGAAGCACTTTAATGGTTAACAGTTAAATAAAAATTGTATACTGCGCAGAGTACATTTTTATATGTGCGACTTTAAACTAATTTGCAGGAGTTCTCGCTCATCACTGCTTTCCAAGTGCGCGAATTAGTACAAATTTTGCTCGATTCGCGCGCCCTGGCAGCATCTCTGTATTTATTTCCCTAAAAAAATAAAATAAAAAATTGCATATTTCATTTTTTTTAAACCTGTAGAAATATCGTTACCCACATGTGGCTTTCCCTGAAATGTGAGATAACCTTGCATTTATTCAAGCTATGATTTGTAAGGACACCACAATGGATCAAACACAGACCATTATTACTCTTTAAATGCTTTATTTAACATTTTTGACTGAATACAATTAAATTTACCTCTGATTTACCTTTTAATTTACCTGTATAATCACCTGTGTGAGACTAAACTTCTTTATGAGCATATTTTCAGATACCTGAATTTGCATACATGTGACAGAACCAGGATTTCAAACCAGTAGATTTACAAATTTTGATCAGTAGATTGGCTTCTAAACCGGTAGATATTTTACTGGCATAAATTTTACATTTCAAGGGGATGGAAAACAAAACAAGTGCATTTTTTGGCCATAATATGTATTCTCTTCATACTGTAATAAAACAGCAAATTCTGAACATGAATCAGATTTGGATTCTGATAGAAATGTTACAATAATAATTAATTAATAGGAGTCAGTATATTGTTCATTTATGAAAAAGGACGAGTTGTTTATCTTATAGTTCACTACAAAGTTGTTTCTTTTAAAAAATAAAATCCAATAGCATTTTTAGTTCCCTTCACTGGTGACCACTGATGACATTCATTGTGATTATTAAGCTTCACACTTAACAGGCTCTCAATAGTTGTCTGGAATCACTTTGTATTTTGCAAAAAATGGCAAATGTCCTCTCTGTATTAGCATTAGAATGTTGCAATGACAGGACAACCACGCTCAGCCTGCAAGAAGTTTTAACTTCAGTTTTTCCTGTTGCTGGGTTTGTAAGGTAGTTCACTGCTCTCTAATACTCCTCCAAGCTATGTTCATTGGACTTAATCAGTATTCCTGATCCTCAAAGGCTTCTTCTCTTCATGGCTCAGATCCAAAAATCGGCTGTTAAGTTTCCCTACTGTAAATAAAAAAAAAAAAAAAAAAGATTGATTTAGACTTGAAATAAACAATGAAAATGTACATGACATGTTTATGCTTCAATGAATAATTTATCCTAACTTTAAAATTAATTATCTTGTAATATACTTTTAACTGATATATTTTATCTAGGGCTTGAACTTAATTTATGTGCATGAAAACTTCAAATAGTTTATGAAATACAAAAGTTGCATACCTTTGAAACACACAATGCATGTCAGGACCTTTGCTACTCACCTGCACACATTTAAACTCTGATAACCAAGCATCGTTGAACTCATAAATTTTTTTAGCTGGTGGCTTCTTAGCGTTGGGAGAAAACACACGTTTTGGCATTTTGATATGACTTGATAAAAAAAATTTAAGAGCTGTCTTTAAATATTCCTCTTAAAACGTCTTGAACAATACAATAACAATTCAACAAAACAAAAAATCAAAATACTTACTCTAGTGTGTCTGCTGAAATAATTTTTGATCATTTATGGTAGGTTTCTCCATTTTATCTCCCATCCGCCAAAGGTTTGCTGATTTTCATCAAAGGCTCAGAAGACATCATGGACCACCTTTTATCCCTTTATTACTTATAACACCTCAAAAGACATCCTGCATCTGGCCTTAAACTCCCCAAATTCCAACAATAAGGTAATCAATTAACAGCTTGTGGCACACGTCAGCTGTTCTTTAACAATTCTAATCCCACTGCTCTGCCATGCATCAGTCATTGTAGTGGTGGAGCATATCTGCTGCCCAGTAGACTGGTTCTGGTTGGTTTCTCTAATGCGTTGATAGAATGTGTAAAAATACCATGTTTGGGTTTTCTTTACAATTTGTTGAAAAAAATTCTTTTAATTTTCAAAAGCGGTAGATTTCAACTATAAAAGCCGTATGTGCAGTAGATGGCCTTTAAAACGGTATATTCACCCTACCGCCGGTAGAATCACATATATAAATTTGTCTTCTTTACAATGGTACCAAATGTGTATTCCTATCATAAGAAATAAATATCAAAAGAAATAAAATGCTTTTAAGTCACTGAAAGTATGTTGCCTTCATTTATTAAACATCTTGAAAGTTACTTAACCCTTCTGCAGTGGGATACGACTCCAGTCGTATGTTCACTACATTCCGTTACCAACTGTGTGTATTTAACTGTATAAAACATCATCAATTTACGTGTACTCTTTTGAAAAGAATAAAGGTAGAAGGTACACACAACATTAACAGATTGTGTTTAAGTGACCCCAAAAAGGGTAAAAATTCGATTTCAAAATCGAGTTTTAACGTGCAGAGATAACAAATGGCGGTCATATACTGAAGAGGGATGTGAAGACAGTTATGTGCTTGCTGAATTAGTTGAAAAAAAACACCATTTCTTGTGGAAAATTGACATTCTAGGTAGTGGGGATTGCTATCTTTACTTCTTCAAAATGAACAGAGCTGATGATAACTAGTTATTTGAAAATTTGATTTAAAACACGAGTTTTAATGTGTGGAGATCAACATGGCAGACAGCGCTGAAACAGCAAGTTACGGCAGTGATGTGGATGCCAATTTTGATGAAAATATAGACAATTTTGTGGGGAAAACTTATGTTTGAGTCAGTGCAGATTGCGAGCTTGACTTCGACGAAATGAACAGAGATGATGATAACTTGTTAGTAAAAAATTTGATTTCAAAACTGAATTTTAACGCATGTAATTAAAAATGGTGGAGAGTACTAAAGTGGCCTTGATGTGGATGCAGATTTTGATGAAAATATAGACAATTTTGTGGGGAAATTTATATTTTAGGCAGTGGGGATCGTGATCTTGGTTGCATCGAATGAACTGAGCAGATGATAAATAGTTAATTGGTATTTTTGACTCAGATATTGACGATGATGAAGACGTGGATGCTTTTCAAACTAACTGGACATTTTGAGAACTTCACTTCTCATAAAGTTCGCACATATACTGATGTTGGGTGTGTGTATAATATAAAATTTTACTTCATTCCTGGAAATGGACGAAAATAAACCCAACATAACTCTGATATTATTACATTACAATTTATTGTGGAATAAAAACACTGAACCAAAATGAAAAGCATTGTCGACCTACCAGTAAGGATTTTTCTGTTTGCTCTCCAATTCTCATGCGAGTAAATTTAATAAAATTGTAATAACTTTTGACATTCTTTATGGATTTTTATTATTTTGTCACCTTCTTAAATGGCATAAAATTTCCCCCATTTCATACACTTACATATAGGAGGTAAAATGAATGTTGCAGATAGGAAAATTGCATTGAAAGTACGTTATAACAAAAAAATGTAAAGCATGTTTTTTGCTTACGTAACTTTACTTTCAACTGAAGTTTTACATCTGAAAATTTTCAGTAAAAAAATGTGACCTTAAGGAAAAATTATAGGTTTTTTAAAACAGTAGACAACATTGAAAAATAATTTTAAAAAATTGCCCTGTAAAGCCAGATTGACCAACGTCACTGCATTCTCTCATGCTTCTACACCACCGACTGAAAAAACTTCCAGTTCTACACAACTGCCTGTCTGATTGGGCTTCAGTATGAAAAGAGTTAAGAACTGAATGGTAGTCTTTCCCTTGTAGTTACTTAGTGTTGAAAGAGTTACAATAAAAGAAACCTTGGTAAAATTATGCAATAAAAACCAAAGTCAGGGGGATTGGCAATAAGGTGGCAATAATCCTGTAAATAATTACACAGAAGGCTGGAAATCAAACTCTCTGGAGATCTCATCTATACAAAGATGCACACCAAATTTGGTGAAAGTCCAACAATTCCCAGAAAAACTATTGTGTGCAAATCAAATTGCTGATGTACGGACAGTCAGCCAGTATGTATGGATGTATGTACATATGCAGAAATGATTCCAACCATAAAATTTTGGGACCCCTATCCTTAGAATAAGAAATTTTTCATAGGGAAACAAGTACTTTGGGAGGTTTTTAACACACAGGCTTCTGGTATTTCTAACCTTCTATCCTTCATCACTCCTGTAATTTTTGTTGAATTGTTTTGCATTTATCCCTTTATGGCAGATTAAAAATTTAATATTATAAAGGTTGTGTATATAATGGTGTAAACCAAACTCAGTTATATAATTTTGTTCTTGTTTTGTACAGAAGTTGCCATTTTGTAGTAGATGTGGTAGTTGTTGTTTTCTTTGGTATAAATAAACAGCTTTTTTCAGAACAAGTCCTTAATATGAGACTGAGGATCTTCAGATCAAGTCCTTAATATGACTGAGGATCTTCTGATCAAGTCCTTAATACGAGACTAGGGATCTTCAGAATAAAAGTCCTTAATATGAGACTGAGGATCTTCAGATCAAGTCCTTAATATGACTGAGGATCTTCAGATCAAGTCCTTAATACGAGACCAGGGATCTTCAGAATAAAAGTCCTTAATATGAGACTGAGGATCTTCAGATCAAGTCCTTATTATGAGACTAGGGATCTTCAGAATAAAAGTTTTGAATACAAGACTATGGATCTTCAGAACAAGTCCTAAGTAAGGGAACACATGTAAAGATGAGGATACAAAATAATTTAAGGTAATGGCCTATACACCAGGTCAGGAAGTGATGTAGGGGAATATGTAAAATCCTGACAACTTGTGCTCAATAAAAAAAAAATTAAAAAAAAAAATCCAGGTACTTTTTCTGCCCAAAATCCACTTAAAAAAGCAATGGCAAGCTTTTGTGCAATCAAGGTGAATTCTGGTAAGGAAAAAGACAAAATTACAGTTTTCATCCAATAACATTTGTTATGGGTATGAATGAGATGTGGTAAAAATTTCTGCAAAAAAAAAAATTCGGGGGCCGCCAACAAAATATGGGGTCACCAGGTGGCCATAATTAATATAGCAGAATGATCACTATTGTGCATGTACAGTCAAAATTGCCATAAAGGTCACCATTAAGCAATCACCTGCCTTAAACAACCACCTTTTTGCGGTCTCTGTATGTATGTACAGTCAAACCTGCTGTAAAAGTCACCTCCAGTAACAATCAGTAACAGCCAGTTTCTTGAGCTCCCAAAAATCAATTGAATCTAAAAATAAACCCCCATTAAGCAACCATCTAACCATATTTGTCACTTACCACAGCTGGAGGCTTAAGACAGGCTTGATCGTATGTATAGGTTTTAATGGCTTGTTAGCAAACTACTGGCAATACAGCACAGATTAAGGGTTAAATTTTTAAATGTAACAAGAGGCCCAAGTGGCCTAATATCACTCTCATGGTAACTATCATACACTGCATGTAAGGCTGTAAAAGCATGTATTGAAACATGTATTGAAACTGTGGAGTGTAAAGAAAAGTTGGAGCACTCATTTGCCATACTATTAGGCCTAAAAAAGTAAGTTGTTTCCAGAGCCATGCTAAAAACAAAAGCCTCTCAAAGGGACTGATGCTCTATTGGCTAAAAAGAATTTCCAGGAATCTAAGATAGAGCGTTTCTTCTTTTTAACAGAGGAGTGTTGATACAATCTCTGATATTCTTGGATTGCCTCTGTCAATATGATCATCCATTCAGATGTAATAACAATATTTTCAAGATGGCCATTGTAGAGGCCATATTGGGTGTAATATCTGTACCATTTTCATTTAGAACCAACTAGAAGTCATAAGAAGTCTTTTAGTGAAAACCTCATGCCAATATGACAATCTATCCAAGAGAAGCAGCAATAACAAAATTTTCACGATGGCTGCCATGGTGGCCACACTAGATATCATAAGTCTTATGGTGAAAACCAAATCTGTTTACAAGACTTTCCATTTAGGACTAGTAGCAATAACAAGATTTTCAACATAGCAGCCATGGTGGCCATACTGGCATCATTTTCATTTAGAACAACTAGACATCACAAGAAGTCTTCTATTGAAAACCCCATGTCTATATGACTTTCCAATCAGGGGAAGTAGTGATGAGATTTGCAAGATGGCTGCCATGGTGGCCATATTAGATGTCAATCGGTACTGATTTTATTTAGGACCACACGGACATCATAATAAATCTTTTCATGAAAACCTCATGTTGATATGACTTTCCATTCAGTAGCAATAACAAGATTTTCAAGATAGCTGCTGTGGCTCTCATATTGGATTTCTGAGCAGAACCATTTTTATTTAAGACCAACTAGACTTATAAGAAGTTTTCTGGTGAAAACCCAATGTTGTCGATATGACTTTCCATTCAGGAGGAGTAGAGATAAGATTTTCAAGATGACTTCCATGGTGGCCATAATAGACATCAGATTGGAACCATTTTCATTCAGGACCAACAAGACATTGTACAAAATCTTTTAGTGAAAACCACATGTTGAAATGACCATCCATTCAGGAGGAATAGCAATAACTAGATTTTCAAGATGGCCACTTTGAATTTACCAGTTAAGAGACCTCCACAAACTGATATAGAAAACAACTGCACTTACCCTTATGGTAGGAGTGTTCATTACTGTTGCTTGGCAGAAGATTGGGCCGCTTGCTGTGATGTGACTATAGGATGCAACAAAAATATGCCTTTGCTCTGGTGCACCAAAGTTCAAAGGTAAAAGGAAGAGAAGGTAGTCTGAGACCGCCAGAAGACAGCTCTCTTAACATCATTCCAAAGAGGAATGATTCAAGTCAGCCCAAGATTTAGGACAAGCCCTAACTTCATGGGCTTTAATTCTCATCAAAGAAAGGTCCCTCCCTGTGAGAAACTGATAAACCCTTAAGACATAGAAAGAGACTATTCCAATCATTCCTTCTCCTTAAAGCCCTAACTGGGCAAAGGAACCTATCTTGATCATCCCCAGTACAGATATGACTGAAACTGGGGATCTCAATAGAAGTGGAGCTACTGAAGGTAGAAGATTCTTAGCCAGAAACCCAAGCTGGCAAAGAAGAGAAACTGAATCATAGTTACTGTTGGACCTTAAACAACCCTTCTCCACTGACAATACTAAGGACAGCAGGAAAAAAATTCTGAAGGGTAAGTTTCTCAAAGATAGCTTCGCTCAAAGGTTCATAAGTAAGTTTTGACAACACCAAAAGAAAGATTCCATCTAGGCATTAGTGAGGGAGATACCAGTCTCTGAAGCTCAAAAATACATGAAATCAGAAAGATGAGAGTCCGACCCGTTGGCAGAACCCCTAGAAAATTTGTTTGAGTGTTAGAAAGGGTTGCATTATAGCCATTAATAGTGGACACAGAACATCTCTTTCCTCGAAAAGGAAGAGAAGACAGTCTGCAACTACATTTAAAGAGGGATAGCTAGGATCAACACATTTCCTACTGTACCAATTACAGAAGATTCTCCACTCTGCATTGTAAACCCTGGACGGAGATTGCCTCTTTGCCTGGTTGATGCAGCTGACAACCTTGCTCGAAAACTGGTCCTGGCAGTTTGATCACTTGAGATGAGCCAAGCATGAAGGTGAAGAATCTGCAGGGTGCTGTGGATTTGAAACTCCCTGTGCTGCAACAGCAGGTCCCTCATCTGTGGTAATCTCCTGGGCTGGTCTACCAACAGGTCGAGTAGGTCATTGAACCACAATCACTGGGGCCACAGGGGGGCTACTAGAATGAGCCATGAAGTGGAGATCCTGACTTGGTGGAGCACCTGTGGAATTATTTTGAAAGGTGTGAAAGCATCTAATGTCCAGTCCCTCTGATCTAGTACTGGAGAGACACAGAAGGGGAGATTGTCAGTGGCATAGCAAGACATTCTGAGCCTCCCCGCAAACTTAATTGTGGGGCCCCCTCCAAATAAAAAAATTATTTGATGGGAATTCTGGCCCCCCCCCCCTCCTCCCCAAACAAATTGTGGGGGTTGCTTGGGCGGTTGCTACACCACTGGAACTTGTTGGAGAGTATTGTAGCAAACAATTCCAAGGGTCTCCCCCCAGTTTGACAAGTGACTGCTACCAACTGGTGCAAAGACCATTCTGTGAGGAGCGCATGGTTCCCTCTGTACAGACTGTCCACCAGGATATTCCTCTTGCCCACAATATGGCAGACTCGGAGAGTGATCTCCTCTGAGGCTGCCCATTGGAGGAGGTTCTTGACTTCCACGCAAAAAGAAGGTGCATGTGTCTCTCCCTGACACCAGAGGTAGGCTACTACTGATGTGTTGTCAGAGGCGACCATAACACAACAATGCCTTATGATGCTGACACATTCCTTTAAGACTAGGAACACTACACGCATTTCCAAGTTGTTTATATGAAGGGTCTCTTCTTCCCGAGATCAAAGTCCATAAGAACTACCCCCTTTGGCTCCAGGTGAGCACTCCATCCGGAATCTGATGCATCGGTATACACAAAGGAGTGAAGTCCAGCGGTGTGAATTGGGACTCTGGTCAGAAACTCGTTCTGATTTAGCCACTAATGCAGGTAGTGGTGAAAGTCAGATCCCAGGGGGATCCGAGCTAATAGTGGGTAGTTGTGTGGTCACCAGTTTGCTAGAAGCAGAAACTAGAGTGGGCTCCAGTAAAGTCTTGCAAGGGGAATTAACTTGTTAACCCCTACCGCCCTGATAATGCATCACACTTTACCTACCTCATCTACCCTGTGCCGCAATAACGTGGCACAGTTTACCTTGCTTGTATACTGGGTGCTTTTTTTGAGTGGCAGTATTAGTCTAGACCTGTATCCCACACGATGAGTTAATAAGTCACAAAATATTGGTTGATTTCCAACCATTTGCTAATTATACATGCAGTTTAACCGATCAAATTTCAGCTTACATAGATAAAGGAAAAATTGCAGTACAAAGGAAAGAAAATTTTACTTCAATAGTGCCCAAAATAGTAGAGTTATTTCAATTTCAAAATGATGGAAAACGACGAGAATCAGCCATTGGGAGGAGAAAATTAACCGACACTCTGACGGACAATTTTTGGGATTTTCGTCAGATGAGATTGACAGTGGATTCGAAATACCCATTGAAGACAATAGTGGGAAGTGACAACAGAAAGTTATAAATATGTGAATACAGTGTAATATTCATTTATGTGTCAATTGTGTTAAACAATATCATGTACATCTTTTGAAGAATCAGTAAATAAAGAATTGCTGGTGTTTGGGAAAATTAATTTAGTTATGTTTTTCTGATTGGCAACTACCATAAAAGACCACCTCCCTAAAATGTACAGCATGAGTGTACATAATTCTGAGTTTGTTCAAAGTGTTTTGCTAGTTTTCAAATGTTCAGTCAAGAATTCTAAGGAAGGAAGGTAAGTAAAGTGCAGGGAAAATATGCCTGTCATGGCTGCCTGCAGTTTTCCCAGGAGGTTACAGTTTACAAGAGAGATGACAAATGGAATTTCTGTGTACATAAAAAATATAATAATTTCATGTGTTGAAGGTTTTAATTATACAGTGTGAATTCATAATGGATTTTATGGATTATTAATGACAAGAGAAGTAATTTAGTAAGTAAATCATTCTTTTTACCTTTATGCACAAGTTTTTTATTTCTTCATGTTGCATGAAATTTATACCGTTATGTACATAATTTTATTGAGATTGAAGGAATACAAAGCAAAAAATAACTAACTTATTTCAAGTAGCCCCCTGTGTACAAATCAGTAAGTCAAGTACTGCCAGTGAGTCTCAGGGATACAAGTACTGATAAGGCTATCACTGCCCTAGGTGATCCCTCTGCAAGTGTGCACTAGGGGACTTTCTAGCTGGTTGGCTCAGGGGTTAATGAGTTAAGTCCATGGCCAAGTTCAGCGTTTTTAGGAGAGAGAGGTAAAGGCGAAAAGATGGTGAGAAAATTCATCCCCTAATATATATCTGAAGTCCCGAGAAGGGATGAGATTCAGCTTCTGTAGGTTGGGAATCAGACCGAACCAAGTCACTGTCGACCAACAGAGGTACAGGTCCATCAGAAGAGAATATCCGAAGACGTAGTGCATCTACCAGTCATTGTAATACTGGAGGATGGGGATTCTTAAAAACCTCAAGACAGCTACTACTACCCCCATCATCCTCGTAGGGGCAGAGAGGAGGCTGAATGGAAGAGCTGAAAACTGAAATACCTCCTGGTCGAGACATTTTCTGTGTGGCAGAAAGATGGGAATGTGAAGGTATGCATCCTGAATATAAATGGAGACTGCACAGTCACAGGGCCTTATGGTGTTCCTAACTGAGGCGTTAGTCTCAATCATGAAGCATTCTTCCAGAAAAAATCTGTTTAAGGCAGACAGGTTGATTATGAGCCAAACTTACTGCCTTTTTTGACGCCAGATAGATCTGGGAATAGAAACCCTGGAGTTTGGTGTGTACCTCCTCACTTATTTGAGCTAGTTTAGACTGGTGAAAGATGGGGGTCCATGATAGGGGAGGATGTTCCCAAAAACACAACCGGTATCTGTCCTTTAACCTATTTCAAACAGGATACAATTCCAGTCTTACGTTACCATTTACGATGGAATACGATTTTGGTCATATATTCACCTCATTCCATCTACCATTTCGCAGAAGTGTGCATTTTGCTGTGTAATATGTCATTATTTTATGTGTACTCTTTTGAAAAGAAGGAAATAAAGGTAGTCGGTACACAAATGCAGCAACAGCACAAGTTTAATGAAATTCAAAAACTGGTAAAAATTTGATTTAAAAAAATTGAGTTTTAAAGTGCAGAGATGAAAATGGCAGTCAGTACTGAAGAGACGAGTGATGGCAGTGACGTGCTTGTGGAATTTGTTGAAAATATAGTTTCATGTGCAAAAATTGACATTTTAGGCAGTGGGGATTGTTATCTTTACTTCTTCAAAATTAACAGAGTTGATGACAACTGATTATTTGAAAATTTGATTTTAAACACGAGTTTCAACATGCAGAGATCAACATGGCAGACAGTGCTAAAGCAGCATGTGATGACAGTGATATGGATGCCTATTTTGATGAAAATATAGACAATTCTGTGGGGAAAATTGATGTTTTAGGTGGTGGAAATCATGATCTTGACTTAGATGAAATGAACAGAGATAATGATAACTGGTTAATAGAAAATTTGATTTCAAAACTGAATTTTAACATGTGGAGATCAAAATGTTGGGAAGTACTTAAATGGCAAGTGATGGCAGTGATGTGGATGCCGATTCTGATGAAAATAAAGACAATTTTGTGGGGGAAATTGATATTTTAGGCAGTGAGATCATGATCTTGACTACCTCAAAATGAACTGAGCGGATGATAACTAGTCAATTGGTATTTTCGACTCGGATATTGACGATGATGAAGAATTTTATGTCTTTCAAGATAACTGGACATTTTTATAATTTTACTATTCATAAAGTTTACCCATATACCGATGTTGGATGTGTGCATAATATTATGAAATTTTACTGCATTCCTGGAAATGGACCAAAATACACCCAACAAACTCTGATATTGTTACATTAGAATTTATTATGGATTAAAAATACTGAACCAAATGATCAGCTTTGTTGACCTTCTAGTAAGGATCTGTTCTGCTTCCTCTCTAATTCTCATTCGAGTAAATTTAATAAAATTGTAATAACCTTTGACATTCTTGATGGATTTTTATTACTTTTTTCATCTTCTTAAATGATGTAAAAGTCTCCACATTTCATACACTTACATATAGGAGGTAAAATGAATGTTGCAGATAGAAAAATTGCATTGAAAGTAAGTTATATAAAAAAAATGTAAAGCATGCTTTTTAGTTTACTTTACTTTCAACTGAACTTTTTACATCTGAAAACTGTCAACGAAAACTATGACTTTAAAGAAAATTGTATGCTTCTTAAAATGGTATATAACTTTGAAAAATTATTTAAAAAACTTTTCCTGTAAAACCATATTTACCTATGTCACTGCATTCTCTCATGCTGATACACCAATGACTGAACAAGTTTTCAGTTCTACACAACTGCCTGTCTGATTGGGCTTCAGTATGAAAAAGGTTAAAGTGGAATTGACCCACACATCATTTATGATGCCTGACCAAAACACCTGAAAAGAGGGCTAGATAAGCACCATCTGGAACACTGGGAAGAGGAAGACACTGTAGAAAGGGTGCAACAACCAAGGCCAACCACCTCCTTCCTTGGGGAAGGGGGAGGAGTCCGACAACTTTCTCTCCTGGACTCTTCGACTGACATGTCTAACAAACGATGGGTGGGAGAAAGCTTTGAACTGAGGCTGTGCCTCCTTGAAGAACTTGGAAGAAAGTCCCATAGGGCGGTCAAGGTGGGATTGCTTCTTGGCCAATTTTGACGTGCACAGAGTTGCTGCCAAGTATCCGCGTTGCTGGTCCTTCAAAGAGGATCTCTGCCTCAAGCGGTGCAGCTCTTAAAAGGTTCTTGCTATGGTCCAGCAAGGCCTTGGACATATCCAAGGGTGCATCACTGAAGAGGCGAAGCTCCACAGAGATTAATATTGACATGGAGAGTGCACGACGCGACATCTTCACAACATCCTCCAGCAAGCAATGATGTGCAGCTGGAGACAATGATTCTTCCTTCAAGAGACTAAAGGAAGCTGCCAAAAACATATGCATGCGAGGCAATCGCCACTAGCGGGCAGGCCTTCAGCTTCAAGGCCTCCAAGGTTTTCACCCAGAGGTGAGGGAAGAAATTCAGACCCCTCTTGGGAATGGAGGGGGTCATCCAGTGATTACAAGGAGGAAGAGGGATCTTTCTCCCTCTTTATGTGCGACCGCTTTCTGCAAAGTCACACACCTGATCAGCATAGAGACAATAAATCGGACATCCATATGTGTGTGCACAACCAGTGCACGTTAGGCAGGTGGGGTGGGTGTCCCATGGAGCCTTCTGGAGTCCACACCCTGCAGCATAATAATCACTGTAAGAGAAAAAAAATCACATAAAGCTAAAAATTCTGGGAACCCAAATAGGGCAGGCAATACTTACCCTAGCCTAGCAAAGGAACTATGAAGGGGATTACAATTTACTGAAGCACAGCATGCTAAACAAGACATAAAACTCCATTAAAATTATCAAAAGGAGCATAGAAAACACTGAATTAGAGCATGTACTGAGGAGATAAACACTCAATAGACACAAAAAGGTATGTGATTGGCCTGAAAGATGTTTAAAAATGAAAACAAAGGCAAATTTCTATAAGCAATTTAGCACATGTACTATGCACTTCATCCAAGGAAAAAGAGGAAGATATTATATATGGTGGCTATGACTAAGGTGTCAGACTGGGATCAGGTTCTTTTCATTTCTGGCTCTCCAATAATTGAAAGAGAGAATAATCAGCTTGGACTGAGGAGTGAGTCCTGGAAAAGGAACAGCAATGCAATAGTAGTAGGTTTTGTATAGCTGCTATTAAAAACAAGACTTTAAAGATGGCCAATGTGGTGGCCATATTGGATGTCCAAGCAGCACCATTTTCTTCTAGGATGAACTGGGATGAATGTGTGTCAAGTTTCATGGCAATTTTCCAATATATTTTGGAGTGGTGATAACACACTTGTACTACAAGATGGATGATAATTGACAGCCCATCTCATAAGCTCTTCTGGTCTATGACCAGTAGAGCTAAAAATAGGGTTGGTCAGTCAGAATAAGATTTCTTTTTTACTCATTTTTCCCTCTCCATTTATCAAAAAGTGAAAACAGATTGCATGATCTAATTTTATTTCTTTGAGAAAAAACCTTCAGTATTACTCAACAACATGATGTTATGCAATAGTTCAATATGCACTCTCTGTACACTTACTAAAATCATTTTAAACTGATATAACTAGCTTTAAATTTGAACCAAACATGATTAGCAAACGGCATACAAATAAAGCCATTATTGAATCATGCTTTCTACTCTATGTCCGGTAGGAGCTAAAAAATGCTGAGAGAAATAGTAAGCCTCTTACAAAGTGTGATGTCTAATCCTGTTACCTATGAACAAAACAAAATGCAAACTGATCACAACATTCAGAAAATCAGGAATTTGTTAGTTTGTTCACTATTATCATTTTTTTTAAATTCTTTTTTTCTATGCACAAAAATTTCTAGCATTCATAGATGGAAAATTGGAGGATCCAGATATCTGGAATGATGATGGTAAAACTAAATTTAAAATAATTTGCGATTAATGGGATTTCCTATATGAAATACCATTAAAAAAATGCCTATACACATCACAACATAAAAACAACAAATATTGCAGGCATTTTAATATGGTACCCCCGTGTGTTCAGGGATGCAAAACATGCCCAATACACCCTCCCGAATGTCTTAAGAGGTGACTAATGGAAACAGGAACTGCAGCGGTGCAGTGATTAGCATGCTGAACTTGCAACTGAAAGTGTGTGGATTCAAATCCTACCGCTACCATTGGATCAGCTCCAGTCAACTACTGTGGTGTGTCCTTGGGCAGGCACTTTACTCCAATTGCATTGAAAGTGTGTGGATCAAAATCCTACCACTACCACTGGATCAGCCCGAGTCAACTATTGTGGTGTGTCCTTGGGCAGGCACTTTACTCTGATTGCATTACCACTAAATAACCTACTTGTATTGATGTGCCATAAAACGCTAAACCAAACAATTTAACATGACAATACCATTTTAAGGCATTTAGTGGCTTTGATTAGACTAACATGTCTTGCAACAACAAAAAAAAAAATAACTGATGTAAATCAACAATACACAACAAGATTTATTGTATGGTTGGGTTAAGCCCTGTAGGTGATTTTGCCAAGTGGCTCTTGATTAGTTTTGTTGGGCTATGAGAGTAAAGTGTATTGCCATTATTAGTGTGTGTCGTTTGCAACACACGTGCAACAATCTGGCTTGGCTGGGCTGAACCCTCTTTTAAGTATTTTGCCTACAAGGCTTTTGGTTTTTGCTGACTTATGGAATGGTCCTTCGCTGTGTAGAGAAACCAGAGCAAAATAATAATTAATTGTGAAAAGAAACCAGAGTAAAGTGTCTTGCCAGAAGACACAATTCAGCAAATTCAATACAAAGATTGCATGCTCTCCATCGTTTTCCAATCTAATCTTGTCCATAATTTATTTCACCTACTTTGAGTCTTACTTGTTCTATTTCTATTTTATATTTTTCTTCAGCTTTAAATTACAGATTATTCAATTTAATCCCTAAGGTGTATTATTTTACTAATTTGTATCTTGTTTTATTCAAATTAATGAATCCTGTAATTTAAAATTATTTTCAAAGATCTGTTCAACTGTTTTCTACAAGGGGAAGAACTCAGCATAACCACAAATCTATGATTCTCAATAGTCCTCATCATAGGTTACTTCCCTTTCTTTAAAAAGTAAAAATTTAGCAACTGTAGACATATTTGATGGTGGATCAGCATCATTTGCACAACTTGAAAGCATGCTATGCCAGGATGCTTTCTGACAAATTTGGTCAAATTCTGTTGTAGGTTTATTTATTTTTAGTAACAGTGGCCATATTTGATAGTGGATTGGCATTATTTGTATATGTTTGAAATGTGTTTATGCCAGAATGCTTTCTGTCAAGTTAGGTCAAATTCTATGCAGTGGTTTTGGAGAAGTCGCTTAAAGGTTTTTATATTTTTAGTAATAGTGGCCATATTTGATGGTGGATCAGCATCATTTGTATAAACTTCAAAGGTCTTCATGCCAGGATGCTTTCTTGCAAGTTTGGTAAAATTCTAATCAGTGATTTTGGGGAAGAAGTCATTTAAAGGTTTTTAATTTTTTTTGTTAGTAACAGCAGCTTTTCTATTTTTACTAATGGTGGCCTTATTTCAAGTCATATCTGCATCATTCATACAAACCTGAAAGGTCTGAATTCATGCCGGTATTCTGCCAAATTTTTTCCAGGGCTCAATAAAATCCACTCCTCCGCTTGTATTTAAGAATGACAGGTGAGGAAGGGTAAGTGATATTTTCAAGACACTTGCCTGACCGTACAACTTTAAGCCAATTATCAAATCAAAAGGACACAATATTTTTTGTGTGTCTAATCAATGGCGTCCACTATTCAGAAGTTGTCCTTGCCACAATAACATAATCTATCAGCCAGATGCATACTAATCTAAAATTAAAACTTAAATCATTTGATGTCGTTTAACATAAGCATCTCATACACCAGAAATACTACACAATTTTCTACGTTTACAACATAAGTGTTTTGAATTTACCAACTGGTTACCAACAACTTTGCATTTAGTGCAGTTCATTTGGAAATCGAGTGAAGGTACTGAGACAGTATGGACTGGTTTGCAAATTGGTTATTTCTTTTGTCTAGTGCGATAATTGGAAGATATCACCTATAAATGTCTTAACAGAAGACATGTCGGACATTCAAAAGTTTTTGGTGCTGGGCAGGGAAATAAAACAAAAGGTTAAAAATAAAAGCAGAGAAAATAAAATTGTAGAAAAAGCAGTATGACTCTCCAAAACTTATGAGAAACATTCAGCAGGCATGGCTTGCTGAATTTGATTAGCTGGAGTATGGAATTCAGTGTACTATTTTGTCAAGTTTGTCATAAATATCCATTATCATTAATATCGGACCAAAAATCATCTTTAGCTGTGGGTTTCAAGTATTCATTAAGGAATAAATCATTGAAATTTCATGATAAAATGTAGTGGGGTGGGGTGGGGTGGGGTAAAACTCATTTTAATAATGTAATACCTGTCACTATTGCCTTCCTTACCTTCCTGGACACCGAGTCCCCTCATTCGAGCTCACAATTCCAACCTCCCATTATATGGCACATTCTAAAAATCTAGAAGAAACAGAATCAAGAACCATTCCATCTACCACATCATTGGATTATGCGAGATACTCTTCCTCCAACTTGGACCCAGACTACACTTACATCATCAAAGCAGGGTGGAAGGAGGGAACCTTGCACAAAAACTACATTTTAATAGCAGTTACTGTAATATATTACCTGCCATTATTGCCTTGTTGAATTTGCCAGTTCAGAGGGAAGCTGATGGCTCAAAAAACTGGTATAAAATTAACATACTCACCCTTATGGTAGGGGTGTTCACTACTGTAAGTTGGCAGCAGATTGGGCCACTTTCTGTGCCATAACTACTGGGCCCAAGATAAAAATGACTTCATTCTGGAGCGCCAAAGACAAGGGTAAAAAGAGGAGAAAGCAGTGTGTGCTGTCAAAATGCAGCTCTCAAAACAACCTCCAATGATGAATAATTAAAATAGGCCCATGAAATAGCAATAGTGGCAATAGGCCTGACTTCATGGTCTTTAATTCTGATGAACAAAAGGTCTCTCTCAGTGTAGGACTGATAAGCTCTTTTAATTGCGAGGGAAATCCACCTGGAAATGGTACATGCAGAGATATCAGCAGAGCCCTTAATAGGTAGGAAGAGATGTTTACTACCCTTTTTTCTCCCTTTTGATGTGGCAAAATAGAACTGCAATGCGCTAACTGGGCAGAAAGGTCTATGTTGATCATCCCCAGCACAGATACACCAAAAAACATTGTTGACAAAAGAAAACAACTAAGTCATAATTGCCATTGAAAAATAAATAACCTTTTTAATAGACAAGGCATAAAGCTCACTCTTTCTTCTCACAGATGCTAAGGAGAGCAGGAAAACAGTTTTAAGAGTATGGTTCTCGAAGGTAGCTTCACCCAGCAGTTCATAAGGAGGTTTTGACAAAGCCCACAACTTGCATGAGAGATTCCATTTAGGCATTAGCGAGGAAGATACTGGTCTCTGCAGCTCAAAAAACTTGACAAGATCAGAAAGATGAGGGTCCAAACTAATAGCCAGACATGTAGAGAACTGTAGTGTGTGGGCTGCCCTATAGCCCTTAATTGTAGAAACCAAACATTCTTAGTCTCCAAACAGAAAGAGAAGTCTCCCACTGCACTCAGAGAGGGAGAGCTAGGATTAATGCATTTCCTATTGTACCAATTGCAAAAGATTCTCCACTTTGTATCAAAGAGCTTGGATGTTGACTTTCTCCTGGCCTGGACGACACAGTTGGCAACCTTGCTTGAAAACTTGTCCTGGTGGATAGATTGCCTGAGAGGAGCCAAGCATGAAGGTGGAGAATCTTTGGGCTGTTGTGCAAAAGAGATCCCCTGTGCTGTGACAGCAGGACCCTCATCTGAGGTAATGTCCTGGGCTGTTCTACCAACAGGTAAAGTAGATCGTTAAACCAGGATTGTTGGGGCCACACATCGGCTATCAGAATGAACTGAGCAGTGGAGGTCCTGACTTTGTGGAGTACTGGTTGAATCATTCTGAAAGGTGGGAAGGCATAAGTGAACAGACAATTCCACCTTAGACTGAAGGCATCCACTGCCCAGGCCCTCTGATCTGGGACTGTGAAGATATAAAAAGGGAGCTTGTTGTTCAGTCTCATCACAAACAAGTCCACCAAGGATCTCTCCTCCCTGGGGGAACAGGGACTCTGCTATGGATTGATGCAGAGATCATTCTGTGAGGACTACTTTGCCTCGCCTGAACAGACTGTAAGCCAGAATATTTTTTTCACCTGAAGTATGTCTAACACAGAAGGTAATCCCCTCCAAGGCTGTCCAGCAAAGAAGGTTCCAAACCTCCATGCAAAGAGAAGAAGCATATGTATCCCCTTGTCACCTGAGATATGCTACCACTGATGTGTTGTCTGAGGAAACCATCACACAATGACTCCTTATTTGGATGACACACATCTGAGGGGCTAAAAATACTGCCCTAATTTCTAAATTGTTTATGTGAAGGGTAGCTTCATCACAGGACAATGAACTCTGAAGAATTATCCTTTCTGGCTCCAAGTGAGTGCCTTGATCAGAATCTGACAAGTCCATATTCAGACAAGAGTGGGGTTTGGGGTCATGCATTCAGACTCTGACCAGAAACCGGTCCCGACTGACCCACCATGGAGTCATGCATTCGGACTCTGACCAGAAACCGGTCCTGACTGACCCACCAACTCTAGTGACATTGAAATTCTGAGTCCAGAGGAATCTGAGCCAACAGGGTATTCCTGTGCTGTTTTCAGTTTGCCAGAAGAAGAAACTGGAGATGGTGCAAGTACAGTCTTTCCAGGGGATTCAGGTCTGCCGTGGAGTTCAAGGTATCCAGAAAGGATAGATATAGATGCACCAATGAGGTCTTGGCCTGAAGTGCTGCCAAAAGAGCCAGGATTCTGTCTATCCCGTCCAGTGAAACATGAACTTGCTCAAGATTGGTGAGAAAGTTCATCCCCACATAAATGATTGGTTTGGTTTGGTTTTTGTGGGGTTTAACATATTTTTTCAGCACATGATATGCTATACATGGTGATCAGTATATTTGATGGAGGAAAAACCTGTTAAGAACCACTGACCCATGGGAAGATACTGGCAAGCTTTCTCACATACCCACATTGACCTAGCCGAGACTCAAACCCACATGAACAGAGGTGAGGTGTTAGTGATGTGTAATGGTGAATGCCTTAGATCACTCAGCCACCCAGGACCCCCACATAAACGAAATCCTGAGAAGGGACTAATTCCAATTTCTAGGTTCGGAACGAGTCCTAGCCAGGTCACTGTGGACCAGAAGTGGGAGAGATCTTGCAAGAGAGATGCATTGAGGTCTTTGTGCATCAACCAGTCATTGAAATACTGGAGGATGGGGATCCCCAGAGCCCTCAGGTGGGCATCAAATGCTCCCATCATCCTGGTATAAGCTCTAGGAGAGGAGTCTAGGTCAAACATCTGAGCTCAAATTTGGAAAACCTCCCAGTCCTGGCAAGACCAGAGTTATTTGCTTTGAGGAGGAAAAATTGGCATGTGAAGGTACACATCCTAAAGGTTGATGGAGACTATCCAGTTGCTGGGCTTTATGGTGTTCCTGACTGAGGTGAATGGTTCTTCCTGAAGAAATGTGTTTAGGGTGGAAAGATTCATGATAATCTAAAATCTTCCACCTTTTATGGAGAACTGGAAAATGTGGGGCATAAAAGCAAGAGACTGGTCGTTTGTCACCCTCTCTACTGTGCCCTTCTGCAGAAGGGTGTGTGGCTCTTCTCTTAATTGAGCCAGTTTTGACGTGAAAATGAATGTGGGTCCTTGCAAGAGGAAGGTGTTCCTGGAAATGAAGACAGTATCCTTTAGCATAGAAAGGACCCACGTAACTTCTATTTTGCGTGGCCAAACCTCTGAAAAGAAGGCTAGCCGAGCACCCATGAGGGATCATGGGAAGATGAATCCATGGTAGTAGGGCTCGAATCCCTAGGGCCGCCCCCTGTTCCCTTGGGACTAGGGAGGAATCCACAGGCTTCTTCACTTCACCCTTCCAGCCATCTCATCTGGGTAAAGACAAGTGGGATTAGCTTGAATTGAGGTTGCTTCCTGGACTGTTGAGGTTGCATCCTTTTAATAACATTAAGGAAGGCCCTAAGGGGTGGAAAGGATGAGGACACTTCCTGGCCAGTTTTGACGTGATAGGAGTGACTGCAAGGGACCAGTGCTTTTGGTCCCTCAGGTCCTGGGATGCCATGGAGGGAATGAGACCTCCGAAAAGAGTCTCCACCTCCAATGGAGCAGCCCTAAGAAATGTTTGAACTGTGATTCAGTGAGACTTTCGACATGTCCAGAGCAATGTCCATGCGAAGGTGGGGCAGCTCCACCAATAGCGCCAAAGCATGTCTCCATGTCTCAATGTTTTGGCAACCACTGCCAGCAAGTGCTGCAGCACAGTTGCAGACAAAAATTCCTCCTTCTGAAGACTGAAGATCGTCATTTGAGGCTGTGGGTACTAGCATACAAGCTTTAAGCTCCAGTGCCTCCAGCATCTTGACTGGAAGGCTAGCCAGGTCTCCATCAAATTCCCTATATGAAATGCCCAAGCCTCCAAGGAGGTGGGGTGATGCTTAACCCTTTGACAGCGGGATACGACTCCAGTCGTACTTTACCTTTGCCAGCGGGATACGACTCCGGTCGTATGTTCACTTTATTTCGTTACCAACATTTGCAGACACGTGTTTAACTGTATAAAACGTCATCAGTTTACGTGTACTCTTTTGAAAAGAAGGAAATAAAGGTAGAAGGTACACAAATCATTAACAGAATGTCTTTAAAAGACCCCAAAACTGGTAAAAATTTGATTTCAAAATAGAGTTTTAACGTGCAGAGATAAAATATGGCGGTGATATTCTGAAGAGGGAATTGAAGAGAGTTATGTGCTTGCTGAATTAGTTGAAAATAAAGACCATTTCACATGGAAAATTGACATTCTAGCCAGTGGGGATCGCTATCTTTACTTCTTCAAAATGAACGGCGCTGATGATAACTGGTTATTTGAAAATTTGATTTAAAACACGACTTTTAATGTGTGGAGATCAACATGGCGGACAGCGCTGAAACAGCAATTTATGGCAGTGATGTGGATGCCGATTTTGATGAAAATATAGAAAATTTTGTGGGGAAACTTTATGTTTTAAGCAGTGCATATCGTGAGCTTCACTTCGACGAAATGAACGGAGATGATGAGAACTGGTTAGTAGAAAATTTGATTTCAAAACTGAATTTTAACGTGTGTAATTCAAAATGGCGGAAAGTACTGAAGCGGTCGTGATGCTGATACCGATTTTGATGAAAATTTATACAATTTTGTGGGGGGGAATTTATATTTCAGGCAGTGGGGATCGTTACCTTGGTTGCATCGAATGAACTGAGCTGATGATATATAGTTATTTGGTATTTTTGACTCGGATATTGACGATGATGAAGACGTGGATGCTTTTCAAGCTAACTGGACATTTTGAGAACTTCACTTCTCATAAAGTTCGCACATATACCGATGTTGAGTGTGTGCATAATATTATGAAAATTTCCTGCATCCCTGGAAATGGACCAAAATACACCCAATATAACTCTTATATTATTACATTAAAATTTATTGTGGAATAAAAACACTGAACCAAAATGAAAAGCTTTGTCGACTTACCAGTAAGGATTATTCTATTTTTTGTTCTCCAATTCTCATGCGAGTAAATTTAATAAAATTGTAATAACTTTGGATATTCTTGATGGATTTTTACTATTTTGTCACCTTCTTAAATGGTATAAAATTCCCCCCATTTCATACAATTACATAGAGGAGGTAAAATGAATATTGCAGATAGGAAAATTGCAATGAAAGTAAGTTATTACAAAAAAATGTAAAGCATTTATTTTTGCTTACATAACTTTACTTTCAACTGAAGTTTTACGTCTGAAAATTTTCAGTCAAGAAATATATGACCATAAGGAAAATTTTATGCTTTTTAAAATGGTATACATTGAAAAATAATTTCAAAAAATTGTCCTGTAAAGCCAGATTGACCAATGTCACTGCATTCTCTCCTGCTGCTCCACCACTGACTGAAAAATTTCCAGTTCTATACAACTGCCTGTCTGAATGGGCTTCAGTATGAAAAGGGTTAAGAGGCCAAGCAGGAGACTGAATCCTGTAGCTGGATGCTGAAACCAGAGGTTGCAGTGTAGAGGGGAAAAAAACAACCCTTTATGTTGCCTAGCAAATTCTTGGCCCCTCAAAAGTCTTTGGGCAAACTCCCTTACCATGGTCGAATGAGGGAGTAAAAGGAGATCTAGTTGTGATGCGGCCCCCTAGAGTCTCTCCAAACTGGTGAGGATTTTCTTGTCCTCCAAGACCGAAGGCTTGGGACACAAATCTGGAGGAAGAAGGTGGTAAACTTACCACTTTATCAACAGACCAAATCCTTCTTCCTCCTCTGCCTGAACTGACAGGTGGGAGGAGGAAAGGGACCTGAAGGGAGAAGACGAGACCAAAACTGAAAGGACGTTATTGTCCCATTCCAGCTCCTGAGGGGCAATTGGACTTCCCAACCCAGTATCAATCTGATGAGAGGGAGATTGGGGAGTAGGGGGTATCCTTATCCCGCAACTCATGTGGAGTGCTCCCAGTAGCAGCTTTATTAAAAGAGGACGGCAAACACCTCTCATTCCTTCTATAGGGGTATCCACATCCCACAACTGCTCATGGGGACAGGCAGGAACACCCTTACTCTCAGACTTTACAGGGCATGGGAACACTTCTCGTCCTTCCTAAATCGTCTGGTGGGAGAGGACCAGCCCCCCTTATTTATGCTTGGTTACATACAAGCAGAAGATGTAGGTCCATGACATGCCACTTCTGAACTGCTCTGAGGCCTAGGCATGGGCATCCGTGGCGCCATTAATGTGAAGGAAGATTTGCTTCCCTGGAATGGATGTCCCCACATCCCATAGGGATTGAAAGGGAACATAGGAAAGGGGGGATGCTGATCCTATCCCCTTCCCTAGTCGGAAGAGCATATACTGACCCCCATTCCCCAACAGGATTGATTGGTAGAATGGGGACAGTGGTATCGACCCAATACTGGTCTTCACACTGCTTATGGGACTCCATTGACTGGTACTTGAAGACTGGTGCTCAACACCGAGCCAAAGACCGGTCAGGTGACAATGATCTGATGGACCTGAGTGATATCACTGCTTTCCCTTCTCAATGAGGCACACTCTGGTCTCTATCGCCTTAACTGGGCCTCTGCCCTTCAGGATAGAGACTGTGACTCTTCTAGGGATATTACATCACCCTACTCTGCTAGAGACAGATCCTATATGCTCCTGGAATCGAGAAGTGCCTACCTTGATCCACTTCTCCGACTTTCCAGGAGCTTTACGTCTTTCACTTTTGCGTGAGATGGATCCCATACCCTACTGGGACGAGGAGTGCCTACTGTGATAGAGTTCTATGACTCTTCAGGAGCACTGCATCTCTCGACTTCACAAAAGACAGATCATATACATTCCTAGGATTGAGGAGTGTTTCATCCCATACTCTCCTGGGACTGAGAAGTTATATTCCGAGTCCAATTGGACAAAACTGTCCCAATGGTGCAGTACTCTTCTCTAGGGAAGAGGAAGATCCCATACAATCCTGGGATTAAGGAGATAAGGATCCCATACTCTCCAGGGATAGAAGAGTATAGGGGAAAGAAGGGCATTTCTTCCTCCCTTTATTGGTGCGCCAACTCTCGGCCAGGTTCCATACATCACTGGGTAATTGACAACAGAACAAGCAACCATCTGTTCAAATGCACATATGCAGGATAAACGTGGGGTGAGAATCCCATGGTGCCTTCTTGTGCTCACATTTCCCCACATTTTGCAACATTCCTAAAAGAAAAGTATGTTCTGCCAAAGCAAGTACTCTTTGAAAAACTTTTTTTATGCAGATATTTTATTTCAAAGCAGTGCAATACAATTATTTCAGAGATGCTGCCACGATTTTAGCTAAAGGGGGAGCTCCCCCCTCGTCACCAAAATAAGGGGGGAGTAGAAAAAAGTGACGGGGAGGAGGAAACGGCCATAGTTCAATATTTACTGTTACGACTAGTATTTACTGTTACGACTAGGGATAATGTAACAAAAGAAAAGACTCTCACAAGCTTACAAGATTTAAATGCAAATATTTAATTTCCTAAAATATTATTATATTTCAACAAACAATCAAAGTGAAAGAATTAAAAATAACTTACAGTATTGAATATCCTTAAAAGTCCTAAATTGTTCTAAAGTTCACTGATCCGGAAGTTAATCCAAATATTCCAAATGAAGTAGGTTCCGAATGAAACCTTCACTGTACTGATGTATTAACAAGAATCAGTTATATCCAAGTGTTATAAATTCCAAATAGTCCTTGTGAATATGGAATATCACAAGTTCTAGAAATGTTTCCGATAATTCCATGGAGCTGTATAATTATTAAAGTTTAAGAAACAGTACTAAATCCTAAATGTACTGTATTATAATATGTATATCACTGAAGTAGAATATCCACACACAAAATGAGCCAATCTTGTTTTATGACCTATCAGGCTGAACGAACTATGAACGAATGCCTAAACACAGCAATACATCCTATTAATTAGCTTCTGACTAGGCAAAACAGAATAAGAAAAAACCAATTTAAACTGTATTGCGACTTAAAAACAATTTAATCCTTCTAGATTACAACCCTCTCCGAACCAATCAGAAACTAGGTTATGCGTGACACCACTAAAGTACCTATGCACTAATGTTTTTACCAGTCAATAAAGTTTAGACTCTTAATGGAATCACAGAATCTAGGTCAGAAGTTCAACCCTCACGTGATATACTAATGCTACAAGCAACAATATTTCCCAAGTCTAATGTACTGAGACACATTGAAATACCATATATGTACTTTCTGTAAGACGACAGCTGTTAGACTAATATGCAGAGATCATAAACCTATACCATTATTTAAAAACGAAATAATACATAATTCCGTAACATTACTTAAAACATAAATATCCATGTCATTCTTTCTTCCTACTCTATTGAAATTGAAATCCTCAAAAGATGTCTCCTCTAGTTGTATAAGCATTAATCTGTTGATCATTTCTGAGTATGAATATTGTTCTGTGCTGAGAACCCCTTTTCACATATGCATAGCTAGCTAAGCCAGCTTGAACAAGTTGGAAAACTGTTCTTTGTGTATGTACAATTTTCAACAGCTCATAGGTATTGTCTCTTGGATATCTCTGCTCCAAAATAATGTTTTTCACTAACAAGAGCTCTGCCAAAGTTTCACTTTCTTGAATCATTGCTTTGCTGACTACTATGCCAGATTCCTTATCTGTTCCACAGTGTTGTATTAGGGTTTTAAGTCTATCAATGCCATTATCAGCTTGTTCAGACAGGTATTTTTATAAAAAATAAATATCCTTACTTTTTAATTTCTTTTTAGATTCTTATTTATTCAATTTATCTTAACCCTACCAGTGATATATATTTTTGTACCACAAGATCCGTCAAGGCAGAATTGTTTGAGAAAAGAAATGAAAATTGCACTCTACTTTTAAATTGCCTGTATTTTAATTAGGCTTGGTATTCTGCCTTTTTGACATTTAATTTCGAAATACCACTTAATAGGGGGTTGACCAGCATGCTGTCTGTTTTTGTCCATCCAGCATTTCAGACTCGTGTGCAACATTATTTTCAGGTTCCAAATTACTCACTGGTATTTCCGATAACACTTTCCTGGCTCCAATAACCTCATATACTTCAAAACTTTTAAAATCATTGTCATCACCACTATCATCGGCCAGTATTTGCCGAACGAAATCGTCATCTGAAGATGAACCACATGGGAGTTAGCCATTTGGGGTTTTCTAGTAGTCCTTACTTAAAACACGTATTTGTAAAATTTCCTTCATAAATGCATGGTTCAACCTCGACAATGCTTGTTCCAGGACCCAATGTGCCAATCAAATGTAGTTTAACACCCATTCATGTCAAGCCGAAGTACTAAATGTGTAAACAAACAGTTGCTTACTGTAAAAAAGACCGATGCTGCGATAAGCACTTTTTATATGCGCAACTTTAAACTAATTTGCGTGAGTTCTTGTGCATCACTGCTTTCCAAGTGCGCGAATTCATACTAATTTTGCACTCACGCGCCCGGGCAACATCTCTGTTATTTGATGCAACAATTATATTAGTACTTATTAAAAAATGTACCAACAAAGCAGTGCTACAAAGATATTTTGATGCAGTAATCGAGCGTACTGTCTAAGCAAGTATTTATTAATTAATTAATTTCCAGAATTGATGAACAAAACAATTAAGGGCACTGCTTAAGCAAGTACAATTAATTAATAATTCCCAAAACTGATGAACAAATGGGAATTAAGATTCTGGAATAACGCAAATGGGTAGTAATACTTACCCTTGGCAAAAATATAATCAAGTACTGCCAAAGCAAGTACTAAAACAAAATTCTGGAACTACCACACAGGAGGAATTATTTACCTTAACACTGGATAAGGGAAAGATGAAGAACATAGAAGAGCAGTGCTAGATGAACACGGCGCAATGAAGAAGATAGATAAAATCACAATCAATTAAAATGGAAATTGTGAATAATTTGCCAAAAAACGTTTTAAATGAAAGCAATTTTCCTAGAGTGAATTGAAGATGTCTTAGCATTACAAGCATCTGAGGAACGAGAGGAAGTGTATCCCACCTGAGCCGATGATGTGGAAGTCAGAACGGTTCTGGGTTCTCTCTTTTCTAGATTTCTAGAAGGATATATAATTGGAGGTTGGAATTATCAGCTCAGACAAGGAGATTTTGCATCCTGGAAGGTAGGCAAGGCAATAGTGACAGCTAATGTATTACTTCTATTAAAATATGAAACACATTCAGTGTGTGGAGGATGAAAAGGCATTAGAAAAGCCTGAATTTACAGAAAAAAATACGGTAGATGACATTTAGGTTTGTGGTCTTCAAAATGATACTCAAGTATTGAATGAGTAAAATTTAGCAGTACAAGTAAAAGTTTGAAGTCACTTGCCCTGCTGCATGGCTAAATGAAAATTTGTCAATCTCTGTTATCTAATTCTGACAGCAGTTTTTGAGAAATCATTTAAAGGGTTTTTACTCTTTTAGTAATGGTGGCCATATTTGATAGCAGATTTGCATAATTTGTACGAATTTGAAAGCTCTTCATGTCAGGATGCTCTCTGCCAAATTTGGTCAAAATTTGTCCAGTGCTTTTTGAGAAGTTTAAAATAGCAATTGTTGATCGATACTCAATGGACAACTCATGACAGATGCAGGGCAATGCCATAAGCTCACTTGGTCTAACAGCCAAATGAGCTCATGATAAAAAAAATGCAGAAAAAACTATATTTTCTGTGGTCGTACATCATCTTGAAGCTTCTTAAACGAATTCACATAAAAAAATGTCCGTCTCATATGGTGAAAGTTGATGCACTAGAACATGACTGTGACAACATACACTAGCAAACGTATGGACTATGATCAAGGTTAATCGTTTTAAGAACAGATGGACGGACAACATGATTACTCAGGGTTCTGCTAACTTCACTGAGTGGGAACATAATTATGAAAGAGCTTTTCAAATAGAATATTGACAACACTGAGATGTACTATGACGACTACCTTTATCCACTTTTCGCCTGCCACATTCATACCAACAAACAAAGGATTCTGAATTTACAAAATGCTATGAAAGAAGAATAGAGGAAATATATTCTCAGAACGTTTGATATCAAAGGCATGTCATTTAGATAATCAGTCCTGATAATTTAGGATCACTGTAAAATGTTTTGAGAAAGACAAGAGGGTAGGAGATATGGTGGGTGGGTACATGAGAAGAGTAATTGTTAAAATAAAACATTTTTTAATTTATGTTTTTATTTATTAATTTTTAAAAAATTAAAATCAAGATAAAAATTTTGTCCTAAATTATTATTAACTGGAAGATATAAGAATTCACTAGACTATCCTATAGACATACAAAGTTACTCACATGTACATATATTACAGTCCCTGAAATGAGTAATTTTACCAAATCTTCATTTTGTTTGCGCTTCATTTGCATTCATTCTGAATTTCATTTGTGTTCTATTTGCATTCTATTCCCATTTGCATTTCAGCTATTATATCGCTGTTTTTCATGTACGACCTCAGAAATGCATTCTGATTTTGCGTTTTTCTCTTCCTCTTTCATTTAAAAAATTTGTAATGCATTTAGCAAAGTCCTGATTTCCATTTTTGATAGTATTAAATGGAAAACTTGTCTTTAATAAAATTTAAAATGCATATAATTCCAAAGAGCATTGAATTTACAATAAATATTTACATAGTCACAACTGCAATAGTTGTAAAAATATAGCTGAGTACTTGTCAGAAAATTTTATTTCCCATTTCTTTTTGTTCTAACAAAAATTGTGCAAATACAATTACCAGTATTGATTTCATCACATCAACAGCAGTTGTTAAAAAAATGTCATGGTTTGGAAGTAGTAAAAAATTGTGCATCAGCATAAAGAATCTGATCCCAGTTTCTGTACAAGATCAACTGACCATGGAAATTTAGTGGCTGCATAAAACACAGGTGAACAGATTTTCAAATCCACTCATGAAATGCATTCATGTTTAGTTTGATTTCTGTCTATTATTCATCATTCTGCATTTTGCATTTGCACTCACTGTCTTCTTCCAACTGCAGTTTTGTTTCATTGGTAAAATTATCAGTTTCAACTGTATGTATAACAAAAATTAATTTGAAGCAAAAAAATGATCTATATCTACAGTGTATAGTTTCCTCTTACCATAAATGTGCCAATGCAGAGTTTTGTAAAGTCAAAGTGACGTGGCTTGAAGGTCTTTTTGGTCTGACCTGGTGGAGGAAGAATCTTCACTTCCTGCTTACGAGCTGGGCCTGGGAGGTAGGTTAGGATGGAGGGGATACCTCCTGAAATTAAAATCCCAAAGTAACTAAGTCACTAAGCAATATCTGACATGTTTTTCTCTCTTTTGGAAATAAAATATGTACATGTTTGAAAATTAAATCTGTCCAATAGAATGAGACACATGGCATGAAACCTGATTCCCAATTATCTATCAAAAGATGAAGAACTTCCTCATCATAATGCGCTCAATGGCAGCCCGAATATAACACTTTATATTGAGACCACCTTATATAATGAAATACATATTATAATTATAATACCACTTAATGAAATGGGATCCATGACCATACTTGCCTTATAACAGGAAATATGTTATGATGAAGGGCCTTACATTGAAGGAGTGCTGTATGTTATCTTACCCACAAGCAGCCAGTGAAATGTAGATCAAAAAGTCAAATTCCCAAAAATGATTTGCAAAATGCTTTAAGTTTCCACTGTAAACAAACATGCAATGATGTAAATAGACACTTAATATTGAAAGCAGATGCCATTTTTGCAAGGTCATAAATGTTGTCCGATTTCCTGACCTATATTACACTGTTCAAACATAACGATCACAGCATAAGACTGGGAACCATGCTACCTGCCAATGATCGTTATGCCTTGTTACAACACAACATTCCACTGACAATTCAGTTCTGATTGGCCATAATCTGGGAATTTTTGTCTACTAAGGGTCATACATATAACTCTCACAAGTCCATTTTTTTATACCACAACTCATAGTAATAAAAACTAGCCATATCAATTGCTTCTGCCGCAAAGTGTTTGCCTAGGTAATAAAGTTTAACATATATGATTTCTTTTCAAAATTAGGTAAAAATTGTTTTCTGTTGTCTGAGATTATATATTTTATATAATCTAAGCACCACTATCCTTCCATCCAAGAGAACTGTGGGTCCTGGCCAAGCCATTTTTTATTTTTCTCACAGCAGAATATAATACAGAATGAACACTTACAGTATATATCCTGACAAATTAAGCATACATTTCCAGACATGTAAGTTACAGATTTATAATCATACTCACCTACATTAGTGGGATTATGTCCCTGATCCCCCTGCATGGCTGCATGGATCAGTGGGTAACCATGGTACCCTGTGACTTGTTTATCATACTGCTGGGATGTGACTCCTGTGACCTCCTCACATGGGCTGGCTGCTACTGCTGGCTGAACCTGGGCCTGGTTCTGTACACTGGAAACTTTGTTAGCATACAGAGGGATGGCTGTCATGACGGTACTTGGATGCTGATATGGGGAGGTACTGGAGTAGACAGGCAAAACACTGTAGTAGGGGCTGACTAAACTGGACCTTATGGGTCCAAGGCACCTTGGCACAGCCTGCAGCAATGTGCCAGCTGGGTATGCCCCTTTCTGAAGTAAAGGCATGTAATACCCTGTTGAAACTTCTGTCCCTGAAGCCCTCTCCTGCTGACTGGTCGAGGTTGAAACTACTGAGGTAGACGAGGTGGAGGTAGTCTCTGATGAACATGAAGACTCACTAGGAAAGGTCATCACAGAAGTGGAGGGAACTACTGGAACAGCAACCGCTGGCTGCCCAATCATCTCACCTTCTGGATACTGCTGTTGCTTCCTCTTAGTGGCCGATTTCTGTGACAGATCCAGTGCAGAGTTCAGAGCAGATATGGGTGACTTTGACCTACATTCTGACCGATACTGCTCTGTCAGCTTTGAGGAAGCCTCGGTTGGTTTGTGAACAGACAAATCCTGAGGTTGTAAAACTCCCTCCTTTTCTTGCTGATAATTTTCCTCAGCTTTCTTCAGTATGGACCTTACAGTCTTTGTGTACAAATCATTCACAGTGCACACAATCTTCGTATTTCTGGCCTTGAATGGAACCAGGGTGTCTCGAATACTTGAGGAAATGGGTCTTTTTGTGTCTGGATGCTTTTGGTCTTCACCAAAATAATTAAAAGAAGCTGTGTTTTGTGGGTTAGTATTCTCACTGTATGAGAAAACCTGAGTGTTTGGACCAGTATTCACAAGGTTCGTGTCAGACCAAGCCTGCTGAAGACATGACAGAGTAGTATTGGCATGCTGGTATCTTGGATCATGGTTAACAAGACTTTGTTTATCATGCAAACTAGGTTCTTGGGCAACACCGGTGGAGGTAGAGAACATTTCATTATGACTCCCTGCATATAAACTACTTGGCACAGACTTATTGGCAGCCATGTGGTTGTAATATGATGGAGGAAAACCCTCAGAAACAGCTCTGGATGATGTGCAAGCGGTGGGTGGATAATAGTGACTTGGAAAAAATGGATCACTGGAGTAAGCAGGTGGGTTTTTATTAAGTACCCCAGTGTCTCTGGTGTCTGCTTGGTCTGAGGCAATCGTATTGTAATTCAGACCTTTCCAAACGGAACATGGTGGCGCAGTGTAGGAATACTGAGAGAATGGGGAAGTAACGGCAGTCCAGGTGGAAACATCTGGGGGCCTGCCATAGCCCTGGTAATACTGGCACAGGTAGTTGTATTCTGCATGTTGTGTCAGTGAGGAATATACACTGTCTTTGTAATATGAATGCTGACTTTCTGGAACATGGGGATGTTGGTTATATAGGTCATCAAACTTTCGTTTCAGTCCTTTTCTGGTTACATTCAGCTCAGCAAGGTTTACATCTCTATATTGTACATTACTAGCATAAGCATTCAGGAATGGAAATGTGTCTGAGTTGGAAGAGGTACTTTCCTCATTCTGATCGAATTGGAGTGGCGTGTGAAGGTTCTCCACACAATGCTGCTGCCGCTCCCCAGGGTGCACAACCAACCGTGGTATCCTAGTATTGTTCTGTTTTCCACACATGTAGTCTGGACTTCCATGGCTAAGACACGCCATCTCGGGAGAAGTACCCCGATGCTCATCAACATCTGGTGTGAAGCAAGATCTCCTTCCAGGGTCTTCTGATTTCTGAATGGAAAGCATTTCCTCCGAGCTAAGAGTATCTTCATCATCAAGAGTGACCCCTCCATCCTCTGATAAGCCACTTGAAGTTTCTACTTCACTGTCCTCTTTGTTTTGGTTCTCAGATGGTGAAGACTGAATAGCCTCCTCACCATGTGCAGATGTTTCTTCCAGTTGAGTGCCTGCATCTTGTTGAACAACTTCATAATAACCAGGGTATGTCTTCCTTTCCTCCTGGTTCACATGATCATGCTTTAAGGATCTGTTGTCACAGTCATGTTCTACCTGCGGATCAATACACTTATCACCGACATTATCACCGTGACCCACGTTCTTGTGCTCATCAACCATACTGTCTATGGGAACCTCATTTGTGTCATCCAGTGTGCTGCTGGTGTTTGTGACATCTGTGAGAGGAAGATATTCCTCAAGATTAGTACCATTCAGATCTGGGAGGTCTGAGGTATAATAAAGCCTCTCCTGAAGACCAACATCCATGTCCTCCATTTGACTTCCCTGACTTGGATGGATAGCCTGGACAGTTAGCATTGGGTGTGGGACAAATATCCCTTCTCTTTCCGAGACAGTTCTTGCACACCTGAGCTGCCGTTTAGAATCTCTAGTACCTCCATGGTCACCAGTACAGCCTGGTTGTAATCTGCAAAACTTTGGAGGAGCCCTTTGGTCTTCTAGGCTTTGTATAACTCCCTCTGACATGTCAGGTCTAAATGAGCACGAGGTGAGTGAATCTTGTTGTGGGATTTCATCACATGGATCTTTACATCCCTTACTGGCAAATGCTCTAGCAACTCCCATTGCTGTCCTACAAACAGACCTAAGGTTTTTATCAACAGCACTACTGTCTGTGTCTGCACTATTACAAGCACCATTTTGAGCTTCTTCACTTTCCATAGCACTAATTATTGAATTCTCAGCACTGTCTATGACTACAAGGGAACTTTCTCCTGGTTCTGGACATGATCTTTCACTTGAAGAACTGATGACAATGACAGAGTCTTTCACAAATTCTGAAAGTAGGCTGCCTGTGTTCGATGCAAGAATAGCTTCAGCACTCTGAGTGACAATGGCATTTCCAAAAGGTTGTTGAGTACTATTTTTAATGATAAATCCATCTGTTTTTTCATTCTTAGTTTCACTGTGGAGTACATAAAGATATTCATTATCTGGCATGTAGGACTGGTGACCGGTATCACCCCCTTTTTGTCCACTAATTTCCATGAGAGATTTTATGCTGCATTTTTCTTGAAGATGGTCACTAGTTTCTGCTAATAACTGTCCAATTTTCTTATCAACATGAAATTTAATGTTCACTAAATTCTGTTTACTGTTTGTATCTATGGGCTGTCCCATGTTCTCATAAACAACTTGTTCTGTATTCTCATCCACATGCTGCCCAACACTATCTTCTCCCTGTTTATTCTTGGCATATAAAGGTTGATTATTGTCACTTTGAAACTGTCCAATGTTTTCATCTACATGTTCTCCACTGTCTTTCACTACATGTATTGGTTGCTCATTGTTATCATCTACATTTTGTACTGAGCCATTTTGATCATTTGAATGTGCCTTACACTTACTACTGGTAGTAGGAGACTGTGATTCCTCCATACTAGATATTATTATTTATTCATATGAGAACTAATTGGCTGTTACCGAAATGGTACTGGGAAATGTTCCTTGCTGCATTTTTGAATAATTGATTGAGAACCTTTCATCAGAAGTGCAATGCTTATTATCACTACAATCCCAACATACTTTAGATATCGCTGTTCCACTGGATGTTCAATAGGAAATTTATCTGAAAAATATTTGAAGTAATAAAATCAGAACAAGGTCATGTAGATGAAATCATAACATAAAGTTTCTTTAGCTATGATATAAATAGCTGTCTCTGCTCCCTAAGCCCTTGACCTAGACCAGTCATCTTCACTTTTGTGACCTAATAATCATTCAAGTTTGCACTATGGTGTTCAGTGGCAGTCAACTGATGCAGGCATGAGATGCAAAACATTTGCAAAAGCTGTAACCACTAATAGTTGCTGGTTAGTCAGACAGAAGACAGTGAAAATATTTATATATTCAAGTGTTTGTACCATTAAATACTTTGGAAAAGACTAAAGTACAACAGGGAAAGATTGTACACTCCATGGAATTTAGGCAAGACCACAATATTCAACAATACTCATACCATTATTTATTATATACTCCAGAGGGCTGCCATTGTCCAGTGGATTAGCATGCCAGACTTATGACCAGAAAGGTGTGGATTCAAATCCTGCTACTGAATAAGCCCTGAGATTGGCTGACATGTGTCCTGGGCAAGGTAATTTACTTCAATTGCCTTGGCATGACATACTTCATGTGCTATTGTGCCATAAACCACCAAATAACTTTTTTTTTTACAAATTGCTGTACAATTCTATTGCATCCAAACAAGTGCTTGATAATATCGAATACGAGGAAATTGTAGTCATGTTACAAAACATGTGTAGGAATTCATGCATGGGGTATATAAAAAATTCTCTTCTGCAGTTTGTTGCAAAGAAGAGTTTCATTCTCAGCATTGGAAGTTAAATGAGAGTCCCTGTAAAATACTGATGCTCTAATGGCTGAAAAGAATTTCCATTAATCCAAGATATGACAGTTTCTTCTGTCCTTTTATTCTTTTCAACTGCCGAGTAATGAAACTATCTTCAATATTCTTTAGAAACTACAACATACTAAATTTATTAACAAAAATATTTTCTTACATGTCTAAATTAACATGCTTACAAGATAACCTGATTGTGCAGTATGAAATTCTTTGTCATGGCCTTCAACTTTGAACTTGATAGAATGTACTGAAAATCATAACTTGTCTCAATGTCAAGATATACCAACATGCTAAGTTTGGTTTCATCTAAAATTCAAATATTTTTTGGGGAAAAAAATAAATTTAATTAAGTTGCATCATTGAAGGTACTGGGTATTCATCAGATATATTCACAAACTGATTTTGATAAAAATCCATTCATACTCATTTGTTATCACGCACACAAGTCAGTAGAGCCTAACAGTCAAGTCAAGATCTTTGACCTTCAGATCATCTTCATTGTGCTGACTATGAACTTGTTCACTAGAATGAAACTAAAAACAAAGTCTAGTCACAATTCAAGTCGCTGTGTTCACTTGTAAGTTATGTGAAGTACAAAAGTGCAAGAAATCACCTTTGACTTGATGTCAAGGTCAATTAGATTTGGTTTTCAAAACTCCTCACACAAGTGCAGATATGCTGGTGGTCAGATCTGTGTCATTTTCATATAGAACCAATGAAAAAATATTGTAAGAAGTGTTTTAGTGAAAATACCACCATTCATGCGAGAGTAGTGAATACAAGATTTTCAAGATGGCCACTTATGCAGGATTTGCAATGCTCCTTTTCCTTAAGATGTGTGTCAGGCCTGCACCAATCTGAAGGATAAATGTGTCTAATTCCTGTTGCAGCTCTTTATGCGAACAGGAATACAAACAATTAAACCTAACAGGGTTTAACTTCAAGCTACTGTGATAGTAAACACAGAATATACTGGAGCTTCCATGATCCATACCATATGCAGGCAATCACAACTCAGTAAATAAATCTGCGAAGTCAAAGAACGGCAATATACATTGTTTCTTCATCTACTGCCAACACTGAAATGAATAAAATGCCCAAGTCAACTGCTTATATACCCAGATGCTCGAATTATACTGGCTTAATAAACTAAACTTTTCAGGACCAATGGTATAAAATGATCAGTTGAAGATGGACTAGATTTAGTTGTGAAACTTGATTGACCAAAAGCGAGCGAGTAGGTCATATGATGAATTATGTTAGCTTCATTATGATTCATGATAAGTACCTATCATGGGGATTTTGGAATTGTAATGATTCATCATAAGTACCTATCATGGGGATTTAGAAGTGTAAGGATTCATGATAAGTATCTATCATGGGGATTTAGGAATTGTAAGGATTCATGATAAGTACCTATCATGGGGATTTAGGAATTGTAAGGATTCATGATAAGTATCTATCATGGGGATTTAGGAAGTGTAAGGATTCATGATAAGTACCTATCATGGGGATTTAGGAATTGTAAGGATTCATGATAAGTATCTATCATGGGGATTTAGGAATTGTAAGGATTCATGATAAGTACCTATCATGGGGATTTAGGAATTATGCACAAAAGGAAAACTTGGACCAAAATCTTAAAGTGTCTATGTTGCTGACGATGACAGCAGAAAATGACTGCTATGTGTCACTTTCTAATAATGAAGGCTCAGCAAAATGAATGCATCCATCAAATTTTATGACTATACCTGCAACAGTGATTAAAAATTGGAGCATATAAAGTACAATTGGAAAACTGTAGATGTTGAGGATAAACTGACTGTGTTCCGGTAATTCAGCTATTCAACAGTATAGTTCTGTAAAAATACAAGCGATGTTTGCATGCTAAGTATCCAGAAAGATGGCATATGCAGGTTTATTTATGTACGTAATACTATTGTGATATTGTATCAAAGGCAATAATCTTCATATGCATCATGATACAACATGGATGGCAATACTCAAAAACTACAGGAAAAGTATGTATGTATCTATGTATGCATGCATGTATCTATAAGGTCTGATGGCACATCAACACAATCCTGGCAATATAGTGCCAATTAAATTTAGGTATCCAAAAAAAGGTATACAAAACAAGGAGAAATGCAAAAAAGGATAATATCCTTAAAAATACAAAGTCAAATTTGGATATAAACTGCACACTTTTAATAAGTCTGAGACTTTCTCAGCTGGGACATCTCTACGGGATGCATGCAAAAGTAAAAACATTGCCTTCATTAGTCAGCTCTTTCAACATGCAGGTGGGCACATCGAGCCTATTCCACATCCACAAGCCCACACGGGGGTGTTCTGCGAGGGAAATGGAGCCACAGTATTCCTAGTTGGTTCAACCTTTTCCACCCATCCTCAAAGGAAAATTAATCCTTTCCACTTAAGATACCCTCTTAAAGTCTTGCCAACTGATACATCCAATTTACCCCCTGGTAGGGGAGATAGTGTCCTTCAAGAGAATGAGTGGACCATGAGTGGACTCCATTTTATACGTGTAAATAAGCTTGCTGAATTTAGATATTTCAAATTAAAATCTTTGATGATATTGAATATTCATATGAATGGAAAAAGAATATGAAATTATGATAGCATTTCTTTAGAAATCTGAACATGATCTGTATAAACTTGCCTAGTCTATTTAAAGAAATAGGCTTAAAACCCTTGAAATAAAAACTAGCATCAATTTAAATAATAAATGCAATGATAAGATTCAGAACTGCATCTCAGTTGAATAATGGTTTCTGTTGTACAGATTTATTAGCCAAAGATTAAGTATCAGATCAGGTGATAATTAATACAACTTTCACCTTTTTGATGGTATCCCAATTACAATACGATCTAGAAAAGTTTTTTTACTTAAATTCTTCTACTCATGGATAAACGAGAAATTATTTCTCTATACTGTAAATTTCTTTGCAAGACACATTTTTTTAAATCTCGCATTTTCAACTGAAAAATCTCACATCAGTCTTGGAATTTCCATTTATACTGGAACTGTATTTTGTTGTTAAATGAGTGCAGTTTCTTATTAACAATTACCTGCCTTAAGTATCACTTCTTGTGATAACTTAAAGAAGTTAACTTAGATAAAGTATACTACTACCTCACAACTGTTAAGCTTCAGTACATGTACATCTGATGTTATTGATAGTTACATCCAAACAGTGTCAAACTATATCATCCAAAAGATTTGAATCAAACAGTTTTTCAGTCAATGATATCATCAAACAGTTTTGCATCAAATGATATCAAACAGTTTGGCATCAAACGATATCATCAAACAGTTTTGCATCAAATGATATCATCAAACAGATTTGCATCAAAAGATTGTTACATTTGTGATGCAGAGTGACAGTCACCATTTGACTTCACATAACAGCACTCATGGCAGAATTTTTTAAAATGATGAGATGTTGAGACTAGCAGATTGAAGAAATGCACCTTTGAACTTTCACATGGAAATTACATTAATAAATATGAACAGTTACATCTATTTTTCTCTCTTCCTCTCTCGCACATATACAAGATATGATAGCCGATTAACAGTGGGGTTTTTTTGTGGTTCCAACACTCTATTCAATATCAAGATGAAAAACTGTTCATGATTAGTTTTCCTTTTCTGTTTTTATTATTATTATTATTATTATTATTATTATTATTATTCTTTCAAACTTATATATTTGCACTTTAACTTTCTGAACAACAAGTAATGGTCAGTGTTGGGAGTCTGATTTGAATCTTAACTTGCAACATCAATCTGAACACAAAATATTAAATATCGGATCATTATTGGTTCTGCCAACTGAGGTATCAACTGCGTCATCCAGTAATCTCTAACACACATGCATGCTGAAACCAAAATAAATGTTGTTATAGGTTTCATTCTTGATCAAACCAATGAAATCAAATCATCCACCTTAGCTACTGTTCATCATGCCACAAACTTGAGCAGAATTGGAAGATCTGATTAATACCAGTTCATTCTCCTCTCTCTCATTTAATTGTCATAAAAATTTCATTCTTCAACTTCAGTAGCATTTACGTTTTTTAAATATATAATTGACATAAATGATTATTCCTTCTGTTTCTTATAAAATGATAGTCCCTTGAAAGGACTAATGCTCTCCTGTCCAAAAAGAATTTTCAGGAATTCAAGATCAGACCATTTCTTCTTTTTAACTGCCGAGTGTTGAAACATTCTCCGATATTTTTGAGCGACAAGATTTTCAAATTAGCCACTGAGGCCGCCATATTGAATGTAAGATCTGCACAGTTTTCATTTATAACAAACTAGACACCATTAGAATACTTTGGGTCAAAACCCTATGTTGATGTGACCATACATTCAGGAATATTAGTGACAAGATTTTCAATACGTTCATTGTGGCAGCCATCTTTGAGGTCAGATCAGCACCATTTTCATTTAGGACCAAGTAGATATCATAATTGTTTTTGGTGAAAAACCCCATGTCATTGTGACCATCCATTTAGTAGGTCATTGTGACCTTCCATTTAGTAGGAGTAGCATTAACAAGATTTTCAAAATGGCTGCCATATAGGATGTCAGACCAGCATCATTTTCATTTAGTATCAATTATGACATCGTAAGAAGTCATCTGGTGAAAACACAACATTGATATGACTTTCCATCTAGGAGAAACAGCAATAAGATTTTCAAGATGGCGACATTAGTGGTCATATTGGATATCAGATCAGCACAATTTACTTAAGGTTTGGTTTAGTTTTTGTGGGTTTAACGCCATTTTTCAGCACATGATAGGCTCGATATGGTGGCCAGTATATTTGGTGGAGGAAAAACCCAAGAATAACCACTGACCCACGGGAAGCTATTGGCCGAACCGAGACTCGAACCCATGTGGACAGAGGTGAGATGTCAGTGATCCTTAAAGGTGAGCGCCTTAGACCACTCTTCCACCCAGAGTCCCCTGACCAACTAGACACAATAATAAGTCTTCCATTGAAAACTCCATCCTGATATGACTTTCAATTCTGGTGGAGCAGCAATAAAAAGATTTTCAAGATGGCTGCTGCGGTAACCATATAGGATGCCAGATTGGCACCATTTTCATTTAGGAACAATTAGACATCATAAGCATCCATTCTGGTGGAGTAGCGATAACAAGATTTTCTAGATGGACACTGCAGTGGTTATATTGGATGTCCGAGCAGAAGCATTTTCATTAGAACCAACTAGACATCATAAGAAGTCTTTTGCTGAAAACCTCACACCAATATAACTTTCGATTCAGGAGTTGACAAGATTTTCAAGATGGTCGCTGTGGTAGCTATATTGGTACATTTTCATTTAAGACCAAGTAGACATCATAACTATAGTGTAATCAATGATTACATTGATCACCTCTACTTTCACTAATCTCTAGAAGCCATTGTAAACATGATCATGCAGAGAATAAAGACTAAAGTGATCTCTGCCCCTTTTTCACTAAATATTTTGTTGGCAATAATTTGCCTTTACATCTGAACTTTCAATTTAAAATTTGAAATTTGAATAATTAATTGGCACTATATTGACAGTATTGTGTTGACATATTGTGTAACTACCTACCTACTCTTCCACCCACCCACCTACTGTGACAAGGGATAAAAGACATCAAACAATAAAAAAAAAAAAAAGAACATTCTTTTCTATAATATCAAAGTAGATATAATAAGTTGACAAGAAACAGATGTGTTGCTTTTGTATTATTTTTTTTAAAAACCATTCTTCTTACAATCTCCTTGAAAAGCTATTATCATTGTCCACCCCCAGAAGCAAGATTTCACTGAAAGTCACAAGCTTAGAGTAACCCTCCAGTGCCAGCCAGCAGTACATATAGTTCATGCATCAATAATTACCTTGATTAACCACTACAGGTGAGGCACCACATAAAAAGCATGCAGCATGTAGTCCACTCACCTAATTCCTATACTCATTCACATGTACAATACACAGTTAACCTGCTATGGGTTATGTATCACAATATACAATCATTAAAATGAATAAACATATTCATTCCTACTTCCAACTGCATTGATAAGGGCCTTTTGAGTAGGCTAGGATGTATATAGGTCTAGCATAGATGAATCAATGTAAAATGTTGGTCACAGTGACCATCTTTGGTTTTAATGGTGTAATAGCATCATAAATGCATCCAATTATCAAGTTTCATGATTGAAACAAACAACTCCCCAAAAAAGAACTTTTAACACAAAATTCGAAGAAAGTCACAGAGCATGAAATATAACCTTTATAGGTCACTGAGACTTTCTTTGGGAAAAAGGATGTAGAACTTATCAAGTTGCATCCACTCACCAAGTTTCAACATTTTAGTTAGGATAGTTTGCATTCAACATGCCCAAAACTCATGTGGTCATGAGCTAAATGCAAAAAGTTAAGCAATGCCAGTAAAAGATGAAATATAGGTCACGATAAGCTTCTTTTGTTGTAAAAGTGTGGAACTAACAGAGATTCATATCATCATCAATTTTATGATTCTAGCATGATCAGTGCCTGAAAAATGAACATCACACTAAAAATTTAATCCAAGTTAGTGAAGCCAAAAAATATGGTCAATACTGACCTACCACTGAAATGAGGTAGTAGTGCTCATGAAGATGCATCCCCAAGTTTCATGATTACATATAGGATAATATGCATCCAGTGTGATAAAAACATATGTGATAAATGCAACAACTTAATCTAAGACAGTAAAATGTGAAATATAGGTCAGTGATCTTTTTTGGTATGGGTGTGGTACTAAGATTTATGCAATCACCTAGTTTAATGATTTCAGCATGAACAGTAAAAATATAAAACTGAAACAAAGACAGTGGCATACTTTTAAGCCAAGGGTATAGTACTCCTAAAGATGCATCCTCTCGCCACGTTTCATGATTCCAGTTATAGCAGTATTATACAGTAGATAAAACACTAATATGGTCATGAGCTATATGCAAAAATGCAAGCCAGTACAATGTTAAATATAGGTCACAATGACCTTCTTTTGTTGTAAGGACGTAATACTAACAAGGATGCATACAATCACCTAGTTTGATGATTCTGGCATAAACAGTGCTGGAATCTGAAACCAAGTCAGTGAAGCATGAAATACAAGTCACAGTAACCTAAGCATGTGACAAGGGTGTAGCACTCATCAAGATGCATCCACTCACCAACTTTCATGAATCTAGGTATAACAGTATATTTATAGGGTGTTAAAACCACAAAAGAAATGTTCTGGTACATGTAAAATAAGTCAGAAAAGTGGGGCTTGTCAGTGAAAAATCCATATAAATTATTAATAATAATAATAATAATAATAATAACAACAACAACAATAACAGACTTTATTTATTCTTGATGGACTGTTGAGCCAAGGACTGATCTTATGTCGAGATGTATTAAACTGTACAGCATTAACAATATGTACAATAAAAAACATGAACTACGTAATTTAAGTATTATCACAGACCAGTCATGGTGCGATGGGGTGGGTTGGGGAGGGGCAATTTCCCCCAGGGCACTGAGCGAGGGACTGTGCCGTCGTGTTTTTTTTAGCTGTAACTGAGGAATAGACTTGGGGGTGGGGTGGGGGTGGAGGTTGGCAACTGACATAAAATCTGTTCTCTGTGGCAAAGTAGGGGGTCCACTAAAGAACACTGGCCCCGGGCGCCTCAAACCATCATGCCACCATCGTCACAGACTGGAGACAATAAAATACAGCAGGTTCATATAAAACAAAAAACTATAAAATTCTATTTTGGAAACCATTTTCAAACATCACTGTATATAAAATTCCTTTTATACATTTCAGTCTTGTGTTTTTGGATACTCAGTTAAGTTTAGTAGAACAGTGCGTAATTCGACTATGAGCTTCTGAGAATGGAGTAAAAATATTCAAATAATCTGGAGCGGGGTTGTTTTGAACTTTGTACATTAGGACTGATTCATTGTATTTTACTCTATCATTAAAAGGTAACCAGTTGAGTTTTTCAAATAAAGTTTCACTGAGTGTTAAATATTTTACATCCAAACGAGTTCAAGCCACATTCTTTTTTGCAGGTGTTCAATGTTTTTTAGAAGATAAGATGAACAGTGTCTTTAAAATAAATGTATGTATTGCTCAGTCTGTACTCAATGACTATTAGACATTGATGTCACATTCACAGTCGAGTTTCTTGGTCAGAAGTCACTTGAGAGATAGTCTAGTATAGGGTCTCCAAACTTTATAAGACGAGGGCCATGTTAGATTTCTGAAGGGGGTTTGCAGGCCAAAGCAACTATGAAATATTTAAATATATGCAAAATCGTTTTAAAAAAGTATAACACAGTGGGCTGGACAAATCGAAGCCGCGGGCCGTAGTTTGGAAACCCCTGGTCTAGTGGTCTCAAGGCAAGCAGCTGGTTGATTATGATCATAAAAATGCATACACATATAGAGTGAGAAAAAGTCTTTATGTTTACTAGCAAAATTCTATGTACATGATAAATGTACCCTTTAATTTCTATATGTTGCTGCATATAGTCATCTTGGAAACATTTGTGCACTGCAGTTTTTGTATGTAGTAAGTGAATGGGGATGCTGAACATGATTTGTTTTCAAGCATATGTTTAAAAAAAATCACTACCAATGCTCTATATACTTGCTCTGAATCTGCATAATTTTAATACAAGTTATAAATGTTGATAGTGTTTTTATTATTCTTAGAACACATGTCAAAGCTATAATAATTTGTCTTTGATTTTAACTATATGCCAACAATTTTAATAAACACAAAAGATACAAGATTTAGATTTAGACATCAGCTGCTCTGCATTATTGTTCTCACTATGCAGGATTTACTTCTCATAATTTGCATTGTTATTATTTAAATCTCTACTTTAAAAAAAGGCAAATCAAAAATGTCGGTTTAAATATCTTTAATATGATTAACTTCTCATATTTTTATGACACTGTTTTGAGCAAAACTTGTTACTAATTATTCCAAACATATTTCTGTATATTTTGCATGCTACTTGTTACTAATTATTCCAAACATATTTCTGTATATGTGGCATGCTACTTGATTTGGAAAGTGGTAAAAAGTACTATCCCCAATAAATGAAAATAGATTACTGACAAACTGTTCATGCCCCCTATTCGCAAAGTGGCAGCCAACTTACATCTATCATTATCACCTCTGTATCCACATGAACATGTCATTTTAAGTTGACTAATTCCACGTATAACACAAAAAAAGATGCACATGAATGGTTCAAGCTAGGTCAGAATTTTAGGGAGAAGTCACTTTTCCATCCAGAGGGCCAAGAGGGAGAAGTTTGAGCTCACAGAAAGACACAGTTTGGGTTGGAATATGTGTGCATGTATGTATGCCTGTTGATGCCTAGCTGGATAAATTAATATAAATATGAATTGTACAATGTTACTTTGTCATGCTTGATAATTATTTAATTGTCTATTATATCAATGTGTTTTATTTGTGGCACTCTATATAACAAGCAAATTTTCAATAAGTCTGTATAATTATGGTTATTAAAATAAGAAAACAAAAGCAAGAAAAAATATGCACAGAAAAGATGGGTATAGTACAGATATTTGATAAATTAAGGAAACACAATAGAACAATATAATATTTTGTTAATTTATCGTTTTTATTAATAATGATATTTCATATTTTCTAAATCTGTTAGCATATGCAACATAAATATATACAAAAAAACTGATAAGAACATGAATGCCATTAAAATCCTCAAAAACTATTAACAAGAATGATGAACATGATTAGTCTTAGCAAGCTTCTCATGTCCACATGCATCGTTATTGCTTTTTTTACCAGCACTTTACACAATGAGCAATGCCACAATCCCTTGTCATCCTGAATATACCCAGTCTTTCCAGCAACCCTTTGTGAAAAAGTAGGGATAAAGAAGGGCTACTTTTTTTAAAGTAGGGCCAAAACAAAGGTATATTTTTTAAAGAAAAATATTATGAAATTTAAATAAATTACTTTTTATTAAAAAAAACTTTACTTGACTTACCTTCAACTTGAACAAAAGCATAATCTTAATCACATACTGTCTCTTTTTTAGTCCTGGTCGTCTCTATCTTCCACATCAGTGAGACCATATCTGAATTCTCTCTGATATGGCCATTTATACTGTGTGTAATCAATTTTCAACATAAAACTGAACAAATGTAGGGATAGTAGGGCCAATCTGGCAAAAGAAGGGAGAAATAGGGAGTCTGATACACAAATGGAAAAACTAGGGCTGATGGAAAAACTGTATACCCATTAAAATCATTTTATGCTTCAAAATGCTGTTGAATTTCTTTGGTTTTCACTTTTCCAATCTAATTTTTAGAAGAATTTCATATTGTAGTACTATTCTGACAAGCCTAATACAAAATATATAATGGAACTTCTTAACGGTATCTTGACAGTTAAAGTCATTACATTAATTTCCTAAACCTCTATCAGAATTAGGCATGCAAGAAATTGTACTTATCCACACGAGTTTGATATTTCCAAATAAAAAGACTTCATCATTTTAATGGACAAAATGTCAAACTCTTGTGATGATGCCAATATAGCATGCTTCCAATGATCCATGGCAAATTTTGTTTCCAAATCTTGTCATTCAGATTTCAATTGTTCACATTTCACAAGCTATCTTTTCATCGAAAGTACTTTTACAAATCCCAATCTAATCTAAATCAGTTGATTAGTTGTGAAGCCAATAAAGCAACATTATATTTTTCAACTGCACAGGTCTGAGAAACAGGCAGTAGATTTAGTCTTGCATCATTGCACAGACGGTATATTCAAAATGTGCTCTCTTAATTCAGCTAAGAACAGTGTTAGTGCAACTTTGTCATCATATGAAATTTACAAGTATTATTTCTCTTTATCCTTTATCCCTCCCCTTTTATCTCAACTACTTGTACTATTAAAAAATGGTTCAACCCTTTAATAAAATGCATTATAATGACAGATTGATTACTAAACTTAAAAGAATATTAGAATGTACAGAAGTGATTCATTAATGTGCATGCTGTAGTGGTCGGAATTACCCACTTGGTGGCTGGAATTATCCAGTGTGATTTGATTGGATAAAAATAACCTTTCTCTAGTTCCATATATCATTCACATTCAAATTTCATTGCCTATGTTTTCTCTCCCCAATGTTTACTTTGACCTGCTTTCATTAAATTAACTGTCAGATATGCATATGCATGCAATTTACCCTAGCATGAAGGTCTACATTTACTTACACAAATGAAGATGATGATGATAACTGATGTGCAAGAGCATAAGCTCTTTTGCACTGTCATGCTGACTAACTTAAAAGGAATAAGCACTACTTTCATTAAAACCTGTAACAACAAATTTAAGTACAACATGACAAGTTTCCTATTTTCGTTAAAGTCCATTGAATGGTTAAAGACAGGCAAATTAGAAAGTATTATCCAAAATTATTTACTTAACTAGAACAAAACTCTTTCATACATTTAGGACAAATTTTGGTAATTCATAGTAGATAATGATAAAGTCGGTCTCCGTTTCCAATTCAAATGGTCTGAAATCTAAATTAAGGCAAGTTGCGCAGAAATTACCAAATTACTATACATAACTTCCTTACAAAGTAGTACTAGATTTTCGACAGTTAGGGTTTTTAATCGTTTCAGAGATTAAACATTCATGCTGTCAAATAAACCATTCAACAATACCAATGTAAGACCCCATACTCTACATTATAAACCAAATACATCAGTGTAGTTGTTGAACCTGATTGCGAAATGGACAGCCTTGGTCAAACATGTATTCTGCATGCTTCCCCAGGGTTTCGCGCATCGGTACCAGTGTTGATAGAGTTAACAAAATGCTTCCCTTCTTGTATAAATAATTATAAATGTTTCTTAATAGAAAACGAACGTCAATAAAGCTGTCTTCTGCACACAGGGTTTCCTAGTTCCCGCTTTCTGTCATAGCTTTTATATGGCGCACCTGCTCTATTCACTGATTGGTTGAAATTAAATTGCATAATCTAATTAACAATGCAAATAACGAGCCTAAAATCTTTGTCACGGAATTAATTATTAGCTGTTATTTAAAGAAGAATAAGGCAAAAGAGAAAGAAAAAAACTAAGTTTAAGTCTTGTCCATTGTAGGGTTAAAAATTAATTATTATTTTTGTTTTAAATTTCTTACTAAATCCTTATTATTAACAAATGGGGGGCGGGGAGGGGGAGGGAGAGGGGCGAGGGGGGGGCGGGGGGAGGATACATCTACATCCACTACGTGTAACACATCGCCGTTATTTACGTAACTTTCACAAATTAGTGTTAATATTTTGGAAGTTGATATAATGTGTCCTCGCTGTTCCTTCTTTATTTAAGAGTGCTGTTTCTTTCACTATTCCTTTTGGGGTTTTTCATCGTAAACTAGATTATACAGTAAACTTTCCTAAACTGGACACTGTTGGGCCACAAATATTGGCCGTCTTATAGAGGTGGCCAGTTTTAAAATGGACTGATCTGTATTAGAATGGCAAATTTGGAACCCAAAATTTGTATCCAGTCTGTGTTGACTTTTGGTGTAGTTTCACTGTGTTTGATGGTAAACTTAAGGTAACGGTTTATTCCTCAGTAAGTCAAGTGTAGGTTTAGCGGTAGAATTCGGCCACTCAAAAAAAAATAAAAAAATAAAATACAGGCAAAACGTAAAGCACCTGCATGAAGGACAGGATGACGATCATAAAAGTATTGAGTTGAGACTCCTGCATGGGTTTATTATGTATCAGCAAATTAATTACAACATACATGCGTACATACATACATACATACATACATACATACATACATACATACATACATACATACATACATACATACATACATACATACATACATACATACATACATACATACATACATACATACATACATACATACATACATACACACACACATAACATACATACATACATACATACATACATACATACATACATACATACATACATACATACATACATACATACATACATACATACATACATACATACATACATACATACATACATACATACATGAGTTAACTATTATTTGGGTGCATCTTTAATGCGTGAAATGTTTTCTTTCCCATCTGTATTTAAATATCATAAAATCATAATATGGCAAAGCAGTTGTGAACAAAAGTGTGTATTTTCTAATACTATAATATCGGTATTTAGCAATAACAGAAAATGTCTCGGTGTTTTAAATATTAGAAAATAATTGTTTTAATAAACAATCAAATATTGTTAAAAGATGTTTTTAATGTTATAATTTTTATTAAACAGAAGACAGTGATTATCTCAATATAAAATTATCAAATCATTTTCTTTAATAAGAAACGTTTTTATAGTATTATATATTTTTTTCTAATATAAGAAATATTTTGGTCAACAGCGGTTTGACATATTTAAATGACAGGTGACATTCAGTAGAAGTCATATCAAATACTTTTCAAGGGCGAGTGGAAATACAGCCTACGGCAATCATTTTTTGGGGGGGTGGTGGGGGGTGGTGGAAACTTGTTAATGAGTAAATTGGTAAAATTTTAAAATTTTCACATTTTGAGACAGTGTTCACTTAGTTTTGGGCCCAATATTAGCTTCTTTGCCTCACTTCAATATTCATCTGAATGTACAATCATACGTGGACCAGTTTTTCCCTAACAGTGAATTTATCAACAGCAACAACAAATTAAAAAAATCTTCCCCCCTTGAGACCCATTCCAAGATCAAATCCGGAATTAAACATTATGATTTTTGCAGTGATTTTATTGATTTGTTTATCAACAATTCCTTCGCGGCCGCAAAGTACTGACATGCAAGTAAAAGCAACTGTTAATAAAAATGTAAAGTATCTTAAATGAATGGTAAATTAAAATAAAATGTTAGAGAAAGTGTAGCTAACATATAGAAGTGACAATATCAATATTCAAATAATTTCATAAGCAATACAGTTATAAGGTAACATTGAGCAGTTAGCAAAAATACCACAAAAGAAATGCACTGGTATATGTAAAATATGACAGAAGAGTGGGGTTTTCCTTTGAAAAATCCCTATCAATGAATAATAATAATAATAATAATAATAATGATAATAATAATAATAATAACAACAACAACAATAGACATTATTTATTCTCAATGGACCGTTGAGCCGAAGGTTCATCTTATGCAGGGTCGAGATGTATTAAACTGTAGAGTATTCACAAATAAGTACAATAAAATACAGAAACTGAGCAAGTCGGGCCTGAGTAACCCATAGGCTAATAAGGCTATATTCTTAGACCCTCATATTTTGCAGGCCCTCCTTTGCATAATTTTGCAATATGTAATACATATTTAAGCCCTTCGCTCATATTAGCATTACGCCCCTCATAAACTTAATCCGGTACGCCTCTCATAACTTTAATCCGGTACGACCTTCATAACCTTAATCCGGCCCGGCCCTGTATTTAAGTTAAGTATTATCACAGTCTGGAGACAATAAAATACAGCAGGTTCGTAATATATATATATATATATATATATATATATATATATATATATATATATATATATATATATATATATATTGTAACACGCACAGGGGTTCCTCTACAGAGCGAATCAAACACCTGCGCACCTGCGTGAGATTGGGCTGGAAGTCCCTTGTTTTCCCCTATTTCCAAGGACTTCCTGACAACTGTCAATGGAAGTTCTCGTAACGCGCAAAGACTAGAAACAATTTTTCACTAATAAATAAATGAATGAACAATGTCACAACCAAAACTTCACAATTACATGGCTTTTCCTTGTTAGCATGCCGTGGCATGAAGGACATAACACAATTCAAACACCCAATGCAGGGAAGAATTTTCCGACTGGTATCCCTGGGTCAATAAAAACAACAGTAAGAACCACGTTTAGTACGTGCACTTCTACCAACTGCTACAATGAAAGGCATCTCCAAACAAAGGGATGACCTCATCCCAATTATTCCATGGCACAAAACAGTAGTTCTTGTCACGAATATCTCCCACCGAAAGGCACAGTCTATCAACACCTCTGAATTAAGATAGGAACTACTTGGCTCCATGCCCACTTATGCTAGTCTGACCCCTTCAAAAACTACGAAACCAATCCATGGCATTGCAAAGTCTCTTAAAAACTGTAAGTATGACGTCTGTTCCTAGAAATTGGCTAATTACACGGGCTAGGAAATATTTTCCCAGCACCCACTTCCCATAATCAAACAACTAACCACTAAAATCTAACGAACCTATAAATGGAGACGTAAATACAAATGGAACATACCCAAATTTATTACAATATATATATATATATATATATATATATATATATATATATATATATATATATATATATATATAAACTCTGTAAAATTCCTTTTATACATTTCAGTCTTGTGTTTTTGGATACTCAGTTGATTTTTAGTAGAAAAGTGCGTAATTCGACTATGAGCTTATGAGAATGGTGTAGGAGGCCCCGGGTGGTCGAGTGGTCTAAGGCTCTCGCCTTTACAGATCACTCACGTATCACCTCTGTCCGCGTAGGTTCGAGTCTCGGCTTGACCAACGTAGTTATGTGAGAAAGCTTGCCAGTAGCTTCCCGTAAGCCAGTGGTTCTTCCCGAGCTCTACATGGGTTTTTCCTCTACCAGATATACTGGCCGCTACGTATAGCCTACCATGTGCTGAAAAATGGCGTTAAAAGCCACAAACCCACGAAATGAGTAAAATAATCTGGTGCCAGGTTGTTTTTAAACTTTGTACACAAGGACTGATTCATTGTATTTCACTTTATCACTGAAAGGTAACCATTTGTTTTTTTTAAAATAAAGTTTCACTGTGTGTTTAATATTTTGCATCCAAGAGAGTTATAGCCACATTCTGTTTTGCAGGCATTCAATGTGTTTTAAAAGATAAGATAAACATTGTCCCCAAATATTTGGAACAATGATCAAAATGATGTAACATGAAACAATTGTAAAATGTAATTGATTATTCTGGCGTTTAAAAAAAATAAACGAAAAAAAAAGTTTAATTCTTTTAAAATGATATAATATGACAGAAATGTTGCTTCATACAGAGTTGAATTGTTTATTCCTTGACAGTGTCGTCAGCTGTGACTCTTAAAAGCTCATGATGACACTTTCAAGCTCTTCATCGCTGCAGCAGTGGAGTAACGAGGCAAAGTGCCGCCCAGGGCCAACTACCAAAATTACGCCCCCACTCCATTCGTATTATTTATGATACATACGGTACTCTTACCAAATTGCCGCCCCCTAGAAAGTGGCGCCGGCCCCCCCCCCCCCCCCCCACTCGCTACGCCAAAGATCTGTTTATATTCTCCCTTTCTTTTTAGTGCCAATAGTTTATATATATATATATTTTAAACATATTTTATTTTAAATATGATTTATGCACTTAGCATTGTTGGTACACCAAGTTGAAAAGTCTGACATGTCAGTATTGAGCTTACTCTCAGTTTCATTAATATATGTTGTACTCACAGATTACTCTCAGTTTCATTAATATATGTTGTACTCACAGCTTACTCTCAGTTTCATTAATATCTGTTTTACTCACAGCTTGAGCAGCGGTGTCATCCGCATACATAAACATATCAGGATGGTCAGATACCAAAAGGGGAGCTCATTGGTAAACAGTAAAAATAAAAAGAGTCCTAAAATGTACCCTTGAGGAACTCCAAACGTAACATGGAATAGATCACTTTTAAAACACTATTGAAACATGGAATATATCACTTTTAAAACACTATTGAAACATGGAATAGATCACTTTTAAAACACTATTGAAACATGGAATATATCACTTTTAAAACACTATTGAAACATGGAATATATCACTTTTAAAACACTGTTGAAACATGGAATAGATCACTTTTAAAACACTGTTGAAACATGGAATAGATCACTTTTAAAACACTATTGAAACATGGAATATATCACTTTTAAAATACTATTGAAACATGGAATAGATTACTTTTAAACACTATTGAAACATGGAATAGATCACTTTTAAAACACTATTGAAACATGGAATAGATCACTTTTAAAACACTATTGAAACAAATGTTTTGAGGACTGCTGTTTAAATATGAGCTAAAACGGGATAGTGTAAATTTGAACATCGGTAAATTCCTAGTTTCTTTAGTACAATAGTGTGGTTCACCAGGTGAAATGCTTTTCTAAAATCTAACAATAATATACCAATAAGATTCTTTTATCTATTTCTCGATATCAAGAATTAGTGATGTTTGTGAAAGCCGACTGACCGGAGTGAAATTTTATAAAACCTGATTGATTTTTGGAAAACAAATTATATGTTGATAAAAAGTAATAAAAATAGGTATAGACATGTCATTGGAGAACAGAAATTGACATACAATTTGATTATCGTCTCTTGCCGCTTTTGTTTACATACATCTAGAATATTTAGGCATACAATTTCATAAAACCGCACAACTTCTCCGAAAGAATAAACCACCAAGTTAAAGCAACATAAAATGTACCAAACATCTGAATAATTAGGCACAAAAATCCGATGTTCGTCTTGAAGAAGCAGAAATTAAAATAAAGAAAACTTACATTATGTTGAGAGAGAGAGAGAGAGAGAGAGAGAGAGAGAGAGAGAGAGAGAGAGAGAACAGTTACCTCACCCGGTGACAAAATATTCTATTTCGGATGCTTGTCAGGCAGAGGAAGTGTACTAATTGATGTAATACGTTCTGCGGCCGCGCTGGCCATCGTCTTGTGAATTTACATCATCTGGCGCCAGTTTTCTAGGTGCCTACGATTATATGATGGTCACATGACTGGACTAAATTAACAACTGCTCCAATTGACACGCGTTTGGAGGCGAGAGGGACCATTTGTCTGTCACTGTTTAGTTTGAAGTCACTTATTAAGTTAACAGTGTTTGGTCAAATCTTGACAAAATATTGTCTCTTCTAAAATTGTATACTTAATCTACACTGATAATATTATATTTCTTTAAAAAAGTGATTTATTTCTGTCGATGCATACCTTTCACGAAGAAAAGTAACTTTTTCGTGAAAAAAATACAATCTTCACAAAGAATGGACCTTTCCCACGAAGAAAGTGCCATTACACGTATAAACAATTCTTTGACTAAAACCGTTACTTGTCGTGAAAAATATGTTATGATCATGAAAAGTGTCACTTTCTTCACGAAAAAAGTGCTCGTACACGTCGATGCAAACTTGTCACTACAAAGTGTATTTTTCACGAAATAAATACTTTTTTGTTTGAAAAAAGTGCAGTTTTCATGTAGACTGTAACTTTTTTTTAAAGAAAGTGCCTGTGCACGAGATCAAATTTTTCACGAAAATGTGTAGTTTTCGTGTAAAAGGTGCAGTTTTTGTGAAGAATGTGACTTTGTAACGAAGATTAGTCACTTTTTCAGAATAAGTTTCTTTCATGAAAAATCTTTTAATTTTTAACATGTTTAGCCAGGATGCACACTTTTCACTTGAAATAAAAGTGATAACTTTTTTATGAAGATTTTGACAGTGTTGGCTAGACAAATCTTCGTGAGAAAAAGACTGTTTCTGCACGAAGAAAGTGACTTTTCGTAAAAAAAAAAGGAACTATATTCAGGAAAAAAGTTTGTGCTACTTTCTTTAGCAATTGCTTTTGACAAATAATAATGTTTACTTAATTGGAAGTTCTTTAAAAAAAGAAAAAGTGAAGTTATAAAATAAAAATACTCACCATTTTTACTTCATTAATAAACTTTTAATGTAGAGAATTACCTACCAACATCAGAAATGTTTCTCATGGAAAGCAGTTACTTTTACCATAATTTATGAATTGCATGGTCTAAAATGTTTCTCATGGAAAGCATTTACTTTTACCAGTAATTTATGAATTGCATGGTCTAAAATGTTTCTCATGGAAAGCATTTACTTTTACCAGTAATTTATGAATTGCATGGTGTCTAAAATGTTTCTCATGGAAAGCATTTACTTTTACCAGTAATTTATGAATTGCATGGTCTAAAATGTTTCTCATGGAAAGCATTTACTTTTACCAGTAATTTATGAATTGCATGGTCTAAAATGTTTCTCATGGAAAGCGTTTACTTTTACCAATAATTTATGAATTGCATGGTGTCTAAAATGTTTCTCATAGAAAGCATTTACTTTTACCAGTAATTTATGAATTGCATGGTGTCTAAAATGTTTCTCATGGAAAGCATTTACTTTTACCAGTAATTTATGAATTGTATGGTGTCTAAAAGTCTAAAATGTTTTTAAAATATTTATAAACCCCAAAGCAGCAAATTAGAGACTACCCAAAGAAGTTTCAGAAAGGTTTTGGCATGCATGTTATTCCTTCTCTGTTGCTAGTGATGGGGTATTCTTACATTTTAAATCTATATTTTCGTTGATATTTTGAATTTTAAATCATTTCAAAATATCTTTAAGGCAAGTTTTGGCAAATCATACACTAGGTAAAGTTTAATGATGTGAAAAGATTTTTTTTGTAAAATTTATTTAGAAAACAGGAGGATAAATTCCGGCTTGTGCTACTTTAAATGCGACTTTTATTGCAAAATAGTTTTTAATTTACTCAATTTTAAGTCAATGCAAAATTTAAACCATAAATCTATATGCAAGCGAATATAAAATGTACCCCGATAGAGAGACCACCATCAGACGTAATCAGACGTACATGACGAGATTCGTCGCACACGTCTATAATTCAAATTCAGTCAGTCGGAGACCACCATTTACTCCCAAGGGATTATACCCGGCAGGTAGTTTGCTCTTTCGACAAGAGGTGGACTGGCCTTTACACCCAGGTGTGAAAATTCGCATATCTCCCTAGACATATGTCTTTTGATCTCCGGTTGTTTCCGGTGTTATTTACTGCATAAGCTTTGTTTACCAGTACACCTAAAGTCGCCTCTATTATTACGGCTTATCACACATTGGCTACACTAATTTCCCACGTGCATTTCATGCTTCTATACGCTTATTCGTGTCAGCATGACCTTCCACATCACATAGCTCGGCCACAGCATTATTGCTCTGGTATTCAGGGCTGGCACAAATAACTTCTCAAACTTTGTTTTGGTGTAGCTGTTGCAATGCACTCCTCTTTCATAACATTATAGGGTGTTTTGTACAGCGTTTGAAGCTTTAAAACACTCCAGAGTGTATTTAAACCAGTTTCAAAATATTTAAAAGTGTGTTGAAACTGCCACTGTACCAGTTTTAAAACACTCCACTTATTTTCAGAAGACTACCCATAGTTTTATAAAGCCCATGGTATAGTTGCCCTAGGTGGTAACAACAGCTCGATGTCCCAAAGGTTCATTTGTCCGAAAGTTCATTTGTCCGAAGGTTCAGAAGTCCTAACTATTTCTGTAAAAGAGCTCTATTTTCCGAACATTTAGCCCAAAGTTCTATTGTTCCGAAGGTTCGCAAGTTGATAGGGATTAATAGTCCGAAGGTACACTGATCCGAGGGTTCATAACTTCGAACAAAAAGTTTGAAAGGTTCACAAGTCCGAAGGTTCGTTAGTCCGGAGGTTTTTGACAACGAGGGGTTCATTGGTTTGGAGGTTTTTGACAACAAACGGTTCATTGGTCCGAAGGTTCATTAGTAAGAAAATGTTTGAAAGAGGGTTCACAAGTCCGAAGATATTTAAAAATGTGTTAATTGGTTTGAACATTCAATATTTCGAATATATTTTTATTGGTCCGATGGGTCATTAGTCCCAACATATTTGAAAGAAGGTTCATTGGTCTAAAGGTGTCATTAGTCTGAATATATCCGAATACAGGTTAATTTGTGCAGCACTAATGCAAAAAATATTGGAACATATTTGAAAAAAGAGTCTAAACATAGGCTTCATTGGATAAACGATTTTTAAACCAAAAAGGCCTTCATCATACCAAATAAAAATAATTAATCAAAACAATTTTATTTTATATTGATTATTCTTGTGCTAAACTGGAGTCTAAAACAGAAAATGTTACAAATGCACGCTCAGACTAAACATTGGTTGTATAATTAATGTAATTTCACAATTATTTCCAGTATTACTTTTCAGCAAATTAAATCTGCATTATTTCATAAACAAAAAGACATAATAAGGCAAGGACACAAAATAGTGCACTGCTGTAAAAAATAAATAAAATCAAAAGCATTTGTTTAAAAAACAAAAAATGTAAGCAGTTACAGAGAAAAATTGGGGGTTCCTCTCAAAGGCAAGCCATTTTAAAAAATGAGCATTTTCTTTTATAATAAAATCACTTTATAATTTGTCCAAATTAGCAAATTAGCAAATGACTTTCCAAACATAAACTAGAAAAGTGTATATTGAACACGAAAGCTCCCAGCCATAGGTATTACATGAAAGAAGTGTTTGTTCAACCAAGGGAATCTTTCATGCAGTCATTTGTGCTGGCGGAGGTATATTAGCAGAAGTATAGAGCGGACACGAATATCCTAAGTTGACCTTTGACCGGGGACTTAGATGGGGGGTGGGGGTGGGGTGGAGGTTGGCAACTTACATAAAAATTGTTCTCTGTGGCAAAGTAGGGCGCCATTAAAAAACATTGCCCAGGGCGCCTCGGTTGGGGCGCCATCAAAGAACATTGCCCCCGGTCGCCTCAAACCCTCGCACCGACACTGGTATTATGCAGTGTTGCGAGAACGCGCTATTACTTAGTTGTTGTAAGATTTATTATATAAGACCTAAACCATAGCAAATGGGACGGACACAATACAGCTTATTTTTACTGTTCAAAGTGACCAAATTTGTCAGAATTTATTGATTTATATAACTTTGTCTTCAAACATAATTTTAATCTCTCAATATTTATTCTGACATAAAAATTGATCACCAGCCACAGGGCTGCGAAGCGATTTTATAAGAATCACTTTGCTATGCTGACCCTGAAGCTGAATCTGCAAATGAAATAGACCCCGATATCTGTAATCGTGACGAAACCGCCTCAAGTGCAAAATAATTTAAAAGTCATTGTGACTAAAGCTTGAGATATTGGTAAAAATATCATACTTTTAGTTCATATGTGTTTCACTCACTGGGTCATATATATATATATATATATATATATATATATATATATATATATATATATATATATATATATATATATATATATATAACTTGTATTTAAGAAAAATCTGATTTTTCGGTCACTGAAGAGTAAAATAAAAGGTCAGTGTGGCCTAATGGTTGGTCATGTACTACTCAAGAAACAGACAGTATGAACTGAGTCACGTGACTCTAGGATTCATAGGATCTGAGACAATGAACCAAATGAAAAACCTATGCATTTTTTAATGGTTTAAGAACAGACGGGCGCACGACAAAGGGTAATGCAATGTGTGTAGATATATATATATATATATATATATATATATATATATATATATATATATGTATGTATATTAAATGTACTGAGCATGGTCCGATATTTCATTATTGTAATTGCTTGCTATGGGTGTATTGTTAGTTCAATAATTAGAGAGTAGGACATGTAATACAAAATTGTATTTGAGTCAGCTAGGGTAGGCTACTTTGTTGTGTCCATGGACAAATCATTCTATTGCTTGTGATACAAGTTTTAAAGTCCTGCAAACAAATTTAAAACACAGTAACCAATGCAACTAGCCAACGGAAAAAATACGGATTCACCGTTTTGTTGTAAATTAGTTATATAAAAAAAGTAAATGCCTTTTTCAAACAGAAAAAAATCTTCATATTTCGGTACTTTTAAATCTTGCTTTACTGCAACTCGTATTCACTTGTATTATCAGTATTACTTTCTTACTTCGCTTCAACTTGTAATACTTTGCTTATTAGTCCATCACATCAACTATTTATGCTTGACCTTGGGTAATCCTTACATCTCTTAACATTTATAATTTTATTACCTAAAAGACTCTAATAATTATTTATATTTTTAAATTTTTTTTATTAATTATTATACTTTTACAAATCACTATACTATTATACATGTATTATTATTTTATTTATTAAAGTTGTTATTATAAGTATTTATATAACTATTCAACAAAACAATTTCCGAAGGCATCAAACTTTCCATATTGAAAGCACAGTTGTGGTAGGTACTGTTAATAGCGAAGAAAATTCGTAAATATTCCTGAAATAATAGTATGTAATGACTTATTTGCTTGTTTGGATTTTACTTCTTTTCGTCTCTTCTTTCACCGCATGTAGTTGTTTAAATATTAATCCGCCGAAGTTTATACCTTCGGGTATTATCAGTCCTTCGTTCTTAATACCCGTCTAAAGATAATGGAAAGTGTCATTGTCTTCATCATAAAATGCTGCTTACGGCCAATACAATCTTCTCTACCCGTTTTTTGTTTAGGAACTACAGTCGAGGGCGTTCAGGACTGACAAAATTCCACTGTATTTACAAACAGTATGTGCAGAAAAAAAGCTCATATTCAGTTTCTCCAAGCTTTAAACAAAATCCACTTCTCTTTACCACTAAATGGATTATTCATATGTGTCAGTGACATATCTTTTGCACTGCATACCGACTCCATATTGATGTACACTGTATTAAAGTCTGTGGACAAAAGGAATGGAATTGTTTTTATTATAAGTTATTCTTTCACACACTCACTGCTAAATGTTACAGGATATTTAACTGAAAAAGGATATTTACCCAACTGGACAACATATTTTATTTGTGTGAAGGGATACGTCCATAGATGTCACTCGCCCGTCTGTAAATTGGACGATCTAAACTGAGAAACTTTAAAAGGAACATTTTATTTTCTCGAGTTACAACGAGTGGCCAAGAAAGACGACGACATCTACAATATCGAAAGAATGCTTAACCAAAGAACACGCAAAGTGGGAAAACGTCACATTAAAAAAAGTGAAAGCACATTTGGAAAGGCTATCCACCTAATTTCAAGTTTTGGTTTGCAGCCTCACAAGTCATCGATGACAAAAAGAAGAATCTACGAAAATACCGTTAAACCTTGTGCTACCATTCTTTGTATCATCACTACAGAGCCAGAGAAACAAAAGCAGCAGAAACAACAACAACAACAGTGGGTGCGGTGTGAAGAACTTGTTCCAAAATATCAAATAGTCTTTTTGTGTCAGATTGTTGTGGTGTATTGTGTGATTGGAGCTGCTTCTGAAACTTAAGTTTCCAACAAAGGGATAAACAATTGTATCCTGATGGATATTATTTTAATGGTGGACACCTCGTCCATACGATTTGGAAAATCTACAACGATAATTATGGACTACCACGCATCCTCTCATCGTCTACAAATTGACTTTCCTGACATCAAAACGCTGTCCATCACGTTTTCTCCAAGTTTGTTTGCTATTCTGGGTGGAAACAAGGACCTAGGTCTTTACTCCAATGACAAGACATAAACAACAAAAAGAGATTCTTACAGTATTTTAGATACCCTACCGAACTGAATCAAGAAACAATTTGAAGCGTGTCCACTCCGATGTGGTAGAATACATCGTGGTGGGAAACACGTCTGCTTCGTTGTTGAGAGTCATTCTCTTCAATGTGGATTCTGTCACTTCCAACAGCGATGCCAAGAAGAAGGAAACACACATCGAGTTCACTGAGGATTTGTTCATTCACACGAGCTTCCCATCAGTAACTCGTATTTTGACAAAGTAAATATTGGTAAAAAAATATGAGATCTCTGACAAAATGTTCTTTTCTCCAAAGGAAACATCGCGGTGAAACTTTATATTCACAAACGATTCTTGAATGAGTTGTAATTCTTGTATCCTGTGTATTGAGAAGAAGCTCGACAACGAGGTCATGGTTTGAGGTGTATGTTCAAATCGCTCGTTCGTACTGTCGCACTGATCGTAAAACCTTTTGTTCGCCAAGGACTGCATACTTTGAAGCGTCATGCCCTGTTGCAAGGAAAACAACTCATCCAAAACGTCTAAAAAAATCACACCACTGCTCTGTCAAAACAGTTGCTCCGACATCCTCTCAACAGTAAGGGCAAAGCAGGAAGAGACCTAGAAAAACATTAAGACAACACGGCAAGAAAAAGAGATGCATAAAAGTCAAAGACTGGGGCATTTTTTATTACAAAATTAAAACATCAAAGGTGATGCAACAAGATTTTCTTGCGAATGTTCCAAGACAGAACTGGAAATATTTGCCATACCAACCTCGATGTTCAGGATGCAAAAATCTCAATGGGTAGAATACCATCCATTGTCGTCTATTACGACCACAGCTTCCATTGAGTTTGAAATCGACGGGCAAACAGTAGACGACAGTGATCTGAATAACAGTTAATTTTACCTGAAAGTGAAAGTCATAAAAAATGACAATACGAACCCAGACGCAGGTGCCAGAGTGGCTCCTATCATCAATTTCATGCATTCTTTGTTCAGTAAAGTGGATTGGTATGTAAACAAGAAAACAAGACAGCAGCATGGACACTTACCCTTACAGAGCTTAGCTACAGAATCTTCAAACTTACGGAAAAAAAGAAGCCAAGAACACGCACAGATGAAACGTGACACGCTCAGCCAGTTCAGCGGCACTGCATTGATCGCCAATGATCACGCAGACCACAATCAGGGATTTAACAACCTACAAAAATATAGTATAGTTTGAACATGATGGATCATTTGCACATGGACATGTGGATGTGAGACAAATATTTGTTGAGTGGAATAGATGTGCGTCTCAGACTGAATAGAGGTAGTGCCGTTTTCCAGTTGATGGCAAATGCTAACGATTTCAAAACCAACATCAAAGAAGCCAGACTGTACGTGCGACGTGTAGAGGTCTTAACTAGATTAGGAAACGAGATTAGTCAGACTCTGATCATCAGAAACACGGACAAGTATCCCATACGACTAATGGACGTCAAAACGTTTTCCACCGCAGCTGAATTATAATCCAAGATCGAAAGTTATGTGTTCCATGGTCAGTTACCTAAACGTTTGTTGATTGGCATCGTTAGCAATGCATCCATCAACGGACCTATTGAACAAAACCCTTACCAGTTCCATCACTATAACGTCTCTAAGATAGAAGTCATCCAAGCTAGTCAGATGTTGTGTACCAGACGCTTTGAACCCAACTTTACCCATAATAATTACATGCGATCTTACTTGACTCTGTTTGAAGCCACAGGACAACTGGGTACCAACAGTACACGCAGCATTTCGTACGGCAATTATACAGGAGGTTACTGTTTGTGGAAACATGATTTCACACAGACCTAGGCGGTGAGGAAAACCAGGACAACTGCGCGTGTAAATTTAGTTTACTCAACCACTTGACAACACAGCGAACGGGGTCTTGTTTGCAGAATTCGATAATACCATTGAAATCAACAGTCTCAGTGAAGTGATCATGGACTATTAAAATCTCATTCATGAAGAACGTAGCCATGGACATAGACGATCAAGAACAAGAAGCACTGCAACCAGGGCCTCAAAGGCGAGCAACTATGAGGGCATGGCGGCGGGGCAAGAGCTGAACATGCAAGCCTGGAACCCCACCCATGGAAGAGGCACCAAGCGTATTTGAGGCCTTAGACTACATTTGCTGGCTGGAGCCTTAACTACGGGAAAAAACCAGCGGATTTAAAAAGGACGGCTGAAATAGGGGCAGAAAGCATCCGGTGACGCAACCTGGCAGTTAGAAGCGAGATATCGACCCAGTCCATTGAACTCACCACCAGGAAGACTCACCCGGGACTGGACGCCGCCGAAATTGCCGACTGAATGGGGTTTTCATTTTGGCGTTTTGAAAACCCCTTTCGATTATACTATTTAAAAACACTAATTTGATTATTTTTGGAACCACTGTCAAAAAGAAAATAACCAAGATTTACAAACAAAATGTACTGATTCAAACTTGAAATGAGTAACTTGTACTCACGGATTGATTTTAAATTTTGGAACATCACGTACGCAATGTACACAAAATTCAAACTGAATGAAATAAATACGGAAATTTTGTAACTTGAATTATTGTCAAAATTAATATTTGTGGCTGACACATTATTGGTTTTAGGGACAGCCCGAAATAGTTAAACTGGGCAGAATTTGATTGTTAGTACATCCATGGCATTTCAGAAAGACTTCCTCTGCCGCTTGTCGACTCTAGCCGGGCCTCTCCACTTTTGCCTCTCCCAGACATGTAATTAAACAGCGTGCCGTGCACGCAGTAATGCGTCAGATGGGTTTGCAGCCCGGCAACTCATCTGACGTGTACATTACACACCCTCCCATATCGTGCCTTCAATGAACCCTCACAGTAGGGAAACCATGCAGCGAAGAAGCGGTGTGTATTAAATAGTAGAGCGCCGTGCGCCTATTAACCACTCGTACATGGCCGTATGGCCGCACACGAGTATAATGCAAGTTTGGTTGGTTGGCAGCAGAGACTCCATCAAGAACAGTGGAAGCTGTTCCTGCAGTGGCAGCAGTTTGACTCCCAAACCAAACCACGCCATAAACTACTTTGTGTAAATATTGGTTCATGTTCGCCATTTACTCGAGGACAACCCCATTGTTGATAAATCGAAACTAGTCCACTTTATGTAAGCGAAATATGATCGCACATACGTAAGAAGCTGAGAAAAAAGATTTAAAAAAAAGAACATTGCCCTCGGGCGCCTCGGTAGGGGCGCCACTAAAGAACATTGCCCCCGCGCGCTACGAACCCTCCCGCCGCCACTGATTATATACCTGAAACACTCTGGAAGCACTATATGCACTTATAAGGGACCGACCATTTTTTTTTCGTCATTGTGGGGGGTGAGTTGGGGGTGGACGGGGCTGTGATTTCCCTTCCAATGATGATATTTTGATATTTTGTTTCTTTTCTCTCAAGATAAATTCCTTTTCAAGTAATATTATGGATATAATTAGTTTATTTTATCTACAAATCAAAGCAAGAGTATTTGTTTCGAGCTATTTATATGGTCCGGAGATTTTTTAAAACAAATTCAAGGTCCCCCCCCCCCCCCCGTAACGACCCCTCAAACATGCCACGAAAATTAAATGGTGGCTCCCTAATGATTAGAGTCGCGTACACATTAATTTCTCATTTGAAGGATTGATAAGCTTCAGACATTTGTACTAGTCACAAATTATTGTGAAAACAGCAGTCTATTTCTTGCGAACTGTACATTTTTTTGAGGTTCTCACATGAATAAGTACGTCATGAATGTTTGACACTTATGTTGTTAAATCAAGTTTGTCATTTTGGTATATATATATATATATATATATATATATATATATATATATATATATATATATATATATATATATATATATATATATTGTGTTACGACTCTATGGCTCGAACAAACGTAACAAAAAGAAAGTGAAACCAACAATGTTTGTAAAAATCAACAAACAATTTATTTTAAATAATTAATTTGAAAATCAAAATACACTTACAGTATCGTGTATTATAATGGAAATAATCCAATAATTATTAGTGTCCTAATCACAAGTCCTGTATATATAGAAACTATAAAATGTTCCAAGTGAATGAATGTTCCAAGTTAATTAATGTTCCAAATGAATCTTCGCAATGAACGAATGTTCCAAATGAATGAGTCTTCGTAATGAACGAATGTTCCGAAAGAATGATGGTTCCGAATGAATGACTCTGGACTGTCATGATGTTCCAACGATAATATGATCCAGGTAGCTCTGTTGAATGGTTCAATAAATAATTCCTTTTGAATTATTTATACAGCATGGCATTACATCATTGCAGGATTCCAGCATGGCTATTATTTCCAACAATCTAATGATTCCAAAAAGCTGATCATAAAAACAAACAGTTCTTTTCAACTCAAGATCTGAAATGGAATGGAAATAATTCGTATTTCCAGGTCTTTTATACAACCAACTTGCAAATGGCACATTTCACAACAGGAAACGTGTCACATTATGACCCAGAATGCAATACTAAATGCGTCTATTTCATGGAATTTTACTGAAGAATGATCAACAGCTCTGACCTAGAACCAAAGGTCAGTAAACATGTTGTTATTTGATTAATAGTACAACTAAACCCAACTTAAATATGACTCACTATTTGACACAACTTTAAAGTAGAGTCATAGGCCAAAAGTTTAAGTACATTATAGATTCCATATACATAATTCCGTAATAATATATATATATATATATATATATATATATATATATATATATATATATATATATATATATATATATATATATATATATATATATTATTTCTTGTCAGCGCGATGTATCTGAAACTGGGTTATATAGCAATTTTGGAATTAGAGATTTGATCCCGCTTCATTGTAAGAAAACACACTATCCACATAGATGTTCAACTTGATAACTTTTCAATTATTTTACTGTATTCCATTAACAGTACATTTGCCTCGATGTTTGCTTTTTGTATTTTTTTTTTTTTAAATTCTCTTTTAGATTTGATAAATAATTTGAGATATCATAGCGCCTTTGAGACCTACCATTTCATTTTCGGGGGTATGGTGGGGTTTGGGGGGTTTATTCGGGAGTTTCTTACGAGCCGGGATATTTGTTTTTCTTTTACCTTGACATAATTAATTTCTTTCAAGTAATATAATGGTTATAATAGGATTTTCTTGCTATAACTATGAGCAAGAATATTTTTTTCAATCTTTTTTAGAGCAGGTTTTTTTCTGTCTCAAAACTATTAGATTTATGCCTCCCCTTCCCTCCCCTCCCCCCCCCCACAAAAATTAAACTGATCGGTCCCTTACATTCTTACTGGCAAAATATTTCAGTAGCTATAGTTATCAGAGGTAGTCTTTACCAAGCCCCTTTTATCGTATAATTATTACAGGTAGTCTTTACCAAGCCCATTTTATTGTACAGTTATCACAGGTAGTCTTTACCAAGTCCCTTTCATCATATAGTTATCACAGGTAGTCTTTACCAAGCCACTTTTACCGTACAGTTATCACAGGTAGTCTTTACCAAGCCCCTTTTATCGTACAGTTATCACAGGTAGTCTTTACCAAACCCCTTTTATCGTACAGTTATCACAGGTAGTCTTTACCAAGCCACTTTTATCGTACAGTTATCACAGGTAGTCTTTACCAAGCCCCTTTTATCGTACAGTTATCACAGGTAGTCTTTACCAAACCCCTTTTATCGTACAGTTATCACAGGTAGTCTTTACCAAGCCACTTTTATCGTACAGTTATCACAGGTAGTCTTTACCAAGCCCCTTTTATCGTACAGTTATCACAGGTAGTCTTTACCAAGCCCCTTTTATCGTACAGTTATCACAGGTAGTCTTTGCCAAGCCACTTTTATCGTACAGTTATCACAGGTAGTCTTTACCAAGCCCCTTTTATCGTACAGTTATCACAGGTAGTCTTTACCAAGCCCCTTTTATCGTACAGTTATCACAGGTAGTCTTTACCAAGCCACTTTTATCGTATTCTTTTTCTGCGCCATCCAAGTATTGGCCTAAAGATTAGCCACATGAAAATTAAGTTAAAAATTATGTATCAGTAAGACAGCAAGGCCTTTATCAAAACATTCTGTATCAGTAAGACTGCTCGGCCTTTATCAAAACATTCTGTATCAGTAAGACAGCCAGGCCTTTATCAAAACATTCTGTATCAGTAAGATAGCCAGGCCTTTATCAAAACTTTCTGTATCAGTAAGACTGCTTGGCCTTTATCAAAACATTCTGTATCAGTAAGACGGTCAGGCCTTTATCAAAACATTCTGTATCAGTAAGACGGCCAGGCCTTTATCAAAACATTCTGTAATCGTAAGACGGTCAGGCCTTTATCAAAACATTCTGTATCATTAAGACGGCCAGGCCTTTATCAAAACATTCTGTATCAGTAAGACGGCCAGGTCTTTATCAAAACATTCTGTATCAGTAAGACGGCCAGGCCTTTATCAAAACATTCTGTATCAGTAAAACAGCCAGGTCTTTATCAAAACATTCTGTATCAGTAAGACGGCAAGACCTTTATCAAAACATTCTGTATCAGTAAGACGGCCAGGATTTTATCAAAACATTCTGTATCAGTAAGACGGCCAGGATTTTAACAAAACATTCTGTATCAGTAAGACGGCAAGACCTTTATCAAAACATTCTGTATCAGTAAGAAAGCCAGGCCTTTATGAAAACATTCTGTATTAGTAAGAGGGCCAGGCCTTTATCAAAAGAGTCATATATTGATGACATCTGACTCAGCTTTACTTACCAAATAAGAATGGATCCGTACCTTTAGCATCGTAGTCCCGTTCTCTCTTCCCTTCTCGGAGCGACAAATAATACTACCGGTGTTATCAGCAATACAATGAAATAGCCGTTAATGAGAGTACGTTTGATTTATTTTCAATATCAGCAATACAATGGAATAGTCGTTAATGACAGGACGTTTAATTTTCAATATCAGCAATACAATAGAATAGTCGTTAACGACAGGACGATTGATTTTGAATATAAGCAATACAATGGAATAGCCGTTAATGACTGGACGTTTGATTTTGAATATGAGCAATACAATGGAATAGGCGTTAATAACTGGACGTTTGATTTTGAATATGAACAACACAATGGAATAGTCGTTAATGACAGGACGTTTGATTTTTAATATCAGCATACAATGGAATACCCCTTAATGACAGAACGTTTGATTTTCAACCTTATAGGACATAATTTTTAATTATATGTGTGAAATAAATCTTAACTAATTGGTGTACAATCTATAAAGTCTATATATGATGTAACACACGTCTTAGAATGAAAGCTTCAGGAACATAGCACTCTTAAATGGGATTTAATTACATTTTCTGCATGCATGTTGCTATGAAAGAACGTTGCCTTTAAAAGTACAAGTTGCGATGTTCTTTCTGTTCGTTTCTTCTTTCTTTTTTTTAAAGAAGAAAACTAAATAACACCATTAATAAAAGTATTTGGCATCATATTGATATTGCTTTATATACGACTAAACAAATAAAGCCCACATTAGGTGGCTGATTGGAGTTCTGGACACCAAATGAAATTTAAAATAGTAAAGACTTTTTTTGGCGCGAGTTGTGCCAATGACAAAAAAGAGCAAACAACGAAAACAAACTATTGACTGTTTAATTCAAGTACCACAACACCCCATCAGCCATCTACTCTTTGTTGGATCACAAAACTTACCTTGCTCTTCTTGCAAATCGTTATATTTATTTGGGTTTGATTTGATGGTAAACAGGAATAAAATACTGTAATATCGCAAAGTCTATATCACCTTGACGCTGTATACTTGTGTTTGTCTATTTAAATTGTGTATCTAAAGAGATTGTGTGCGAAATGAATGTGTGTGTGTGTGTGTGTGTGTGTGTATGCGTGTGTGTGTTTTCTTTTCTTTTTCTGTACATTATATTTATTGCATTTATTGTCCCTAGATCATCTGATGACCAGAAATGTTTGATTGTAAGGTGACCTTGGGGATAATAATAATAAAAAAGAAATATGGTCAAAACTCCCCCACATTCCTTGTTAATGTACTTTTCAGACGGGTGGTCCACAATCTTACTACTGAAACACTACCATAATAACGTGATGTTTAAAACATAACTACTGCCTTAAACGGAGACGATAAAATGATATAATTGTGATACTTCAAAAGCACTAAATACAATAATCTGAAATTCTTTGAACAACATACACGATGGAGCATAACTACATTATAATCAGCTTAACATTTTGTTTTTAGAGCGGTGATATAGATATTGTTTACAAGTTTGGATTGGATTTAAGTGTGGTCAAAGCTAGCTGTGATACAAAACAACCTTCAAGTAAATGCTAGTGTTGATTTTGCCTATTTCAAACATCCAAAGAGATGTACTGAATGCTTCGAGAAAGATTCGCATTTACATAGTACATTCAGTGATGTAAATAAACAAATAAGTGGCATCAATCCAGAGAGCAGGATGATCAAAACTGTACACTATGAAGAGGGATTAAAATACGTATTTGATTTTGGATAAATACACAAATTTGTACCAAGCTAAATTTACGCCATAATTTGAATATCTCTTCAACTTTACCAGACCAATATACAACGATCCATCAATAATGGAGATAGATCTTCTGGAAAACAAAGTTAAATTCCAAACAGTACATGGTGACTCAGTGTATGAAATAGCTGGTTTTAATCAACCATTGGAATGGCAAAATTTGACATCGATCTGAAATAATTCATACGTTTGAACGGACTGGGGAATGTTTTTTTTGAAAATTGTTGAAAATGAAAGTGCCAGTTGTAGATAGATCTTCTGTTAGCTTGTTGATCACACTAAAAGACAATCTGTCAAGCGTAAGGTACTGTCTTTATATCTTTGTACCATTTTAATGGCGGAGAAAGAGTAGTATTTAAGACACCTATACCACGATTCTGAAGTCCAGTTGCTTACACAAATATTATTCAAATCTGGAAAGAAATTAAACGTGAGAAAAAGAGAATCAAATATGCTGAATTAAAAAAAAAATGATTAACCGAACAATCTATATACTCATTGCACAAGTCAACTAGAAGATTTCCCTACAGGTAATCATGTCGTTTAGAGCCTGGAAGAATTGAAGGGAGAAGATACAGAGAGCATGTTTTACGAGAAAGAGTTATATATGCATGACAAACAAGATAACGTATACAAAGTTTAAAATTGTTGAAGACCATGAGAATGTAAAGGAAAAAGTAAGTGCTAGTGAAATGGAAGGGATATAATGAATCTTTAAACACTTGCGAACCGGCAGGAAACATTACTCAGTTAAAATAAATAGTATAATCGCAATACATAGATCGTGAAAGCTTTGATTTTTTGAAGATAACGAGTTTCTAGAATGTGACAGATGCAACAGCGCATTGGAAAATGAGAGAGTTAAAACCTGCACGCCATACGAATTTGTATTTATCACGGGACCAGAGGAAAAAAGTAAACTACATCCAAAACATCACAGTTATTGAACAAAAGAGTACACATGAAAAGCTTGAAAAGTAAACTATACCCAAAACATCACAGTTATTCAACAAAAGAGTACACACGAAAAGCTTGAAAAGAAAACTACATCCAAATTAACCATCACAGTTATTCAACAAAAGAGACAAATGAAAAGCTTGAAAAGTAAACTACATCCAAAACATCATAGTTATTCAACAAAAGAGTACACATGAAAAGCTTCAGAAGTAAGCTACATCCAAAACATCACAGTTATCCAACAAAAGATTACACATGAAAAAGCTTGATAAGGCAACTAGTATGAAGGCTTTGTCATAGCTGGGTTATACATAACATCACATACCAAATGTGAAGTGATAACATTAAAACATATAAAGTTGATACAAACTACATTTAAAAAAAAAAAGCATGACATCACATACCAAATGTTAAGTGATAACATTGAAACATATAAAGTTGATACAAACTACATTTTAAAACAAAGCATCACATCACATACCAAATGTGAAGTGATAACATTGAAGGGTATAAAGTTGATACAAACTACATTTTTAAAAAAGCGTGACATCACATACCAAATGTGAAGTGATAACATTGAAACATATAAAGTTGATACAAACTACATTGAAAAAAAAGCATGACATCACATACCAAATGTGAAGTGATAACATTGAAACATATAAAGTTGATACAAACTACATTTTAAAAAAAAGCATGACATCACATACCAAATGTGAAGTGATAACATTGAAACATATAAAGTTGATACAAACTACATTTAAAATAAACATGACATCACATACCAAATGTGAAGTGATAACATTGAAACATAAAGTTGATACAAACTACATTTAAAAAAAAGCATGACATCACGTACCAAATGTGAAGTGATAACATTGAAACATATAAAGTTGATACAAACTACATTTTAAAAAAAAAGCTTAAAAACAAATACAATGTTAAAGACTACAGGGTGGTCTATGAGATTGTGAAATACAATGTTAAAGACTACAGGGTGGTCTATGAGATTGTGAAATACAATGTTAAAGACTACAGGGTGGTCTATGAGATTGTGAAATACAATGTTAAAGACTACAGGGTGGTCGATGAGATTGTGAAATACAATCTTAAAGACTACAGGGTGGTCTATGAGATTGTGAAATACAATGTTAAAGACTACAGGGTGGTCTATGAGATTGTGAAATACAATCTTAAAGACTACAGGGTGGTCTATGAGATTGTGAAATACAATGTTAAAGACTACAGGGTGGTCTATGAGATTGTGAAATACAATCTTAAAGACTACAGGGTGGTCTATGAGATTGTGAACAGGATTCTAGGCAATGAAATCTAATAAATGTTGATAAAATCATCGGGACATTTAAACTGTTTTCAAATTTCATTCAAAGAAGTTACGGCAGTGACTAATGCAAATACTCAATCAGCTATGCACTTTTCATCGACAACATATTTATCATGAACAACATATTTATCATGAATAATTTTAAAGCATCTATTAAACCTTCAGTCACGAAGAATTGCCACAAGATTAAATAAAACCAGTTGATTTGGGAAGAGTTCTCGCACCATGAAGTAAAACCCAGTACACCTTTAAGAGTATGTGGATATATAGAATTTGAGGACTCAGTTTTCACTTACATCGAATAATAAATGAACTTTAACTACTGAAATAAATGGAACAGTTTGATGTGCCAATAGATGTAAAATGTCATAAATGTAAGAGAGAAAAGCTGGTGGAGGAAATGGAAAAATGAAATACAGTTTACAAGAAATGCAGAGATTGCGTAAAACAGACGAGATTAGTATTGTATTACACTGGATGAAATGAAAATATTAGTGTCACGCAATTATATATATATCTTTTTCTTTTAATAATGGTATAGTTTATCAGTTTGTGATCTCTGTTCTTAGTCTAACAGCTGTCGTCTTGTGAGTACACATACGGTAATTGGATCGATATTTCACTGAGTACATTGGACTTGGAATTGTCGCTTGTAGCATTAGTACATCACGTGGTAGCGCGTGAGATTTGAACTTCTGACCTAGATTCTATGATTCTTCAGTGTCAATACGTTACGTATAACTTTTTTTCTGGTTTTGGAGAGGGTTGCAATATTTCGAAATGCCCAGTTGTTTATCAAAGACGTAATGGGATTTATTTGGTTTCTGCGTAGTGGGAGACTATATCATAGGATTAATAGCAGCATTCTGGCATTCTTCATAGCTTCACTGGATTGAGAGGTCATAAACCAGATTGGTTCTTTTTTTGTGTGTGGATATTCTACTTCAGAGATCGATTTATTTTCATACAGTGCATTTAGGATTCAGTACTGTGTCTTGAACTTTAGTAATTATACAGCCACGTGGAATTATCGGAAACATTTCTAGAACTTGTGGTATTCTATATTCGCAAGGACTATTTGGAATTTATAACACTTGGATATATTTGATTCTTATTAGCACATTAGTACAGTGAAGGTTACTTCATTCGGAACATACTTCATTCGGAATATTTGGATTAACTTCCGGATCAGTGAACTTTAGAACAATTTAGGACTATTAAGGATATTCTATACTGTAAGTTATTTTAATTCTTTCACTTTGATTGTTTGTTAAAATATTTTAATATTTTAGGAAATTAAATATTTGTATTTAAATCTTGAAAGCTTGTTTGAGTCTTTTCTTTTGTTACATTACCCCTAGTCGTAACAATTATATATTTAAATTAACTAAGAATTACAGTGTGGGAAAACAGTAAATAAAGGATAGATGTGTTTGCACAAGAAAAGACAGTTCGATACTAACTTCTTGATTTTAAATAATGCACTTCAAATTTAAAAAATAAAATAAATAAAATAAAAGAATAACCAATACAGCACCTCACCTTTGTCTTGCAATTTACTTTAACTCTCCAGCGAATTAGGATATTGCGAAAATATTCAAAGATATACAAATTTACTACAGTGAAACTAAATTTTTTCACATAGAAGTCACTGAACATTTTTGAAAACTACACTAAAATTTTACAGTGATGAATCAATTAAAAGATAAAGATACGGATACAGATCGCAGTGTAACGTGATATTTTGCAAGAATCAACTAAATTAGGTAGTATGGATGGCAACATCTAGTTGCGGTATTTCATACAGGCATGTGATAGATAAAATGTCACAGCCACCGTATACAATCAGTTTAAACATCTAGTTGCGGTATTTCATACAGGCATGTGATAGATAAAATGTCACAGCCACCGTATACAATCAGTTTACAAATTTAACGTTTACTTCCATTTAAGGATTCTGCTGTCAGAATGTTAAAACAATTTAATTTGATCTGGAACGATTTCAAAATTCCAGCATGACTAGAGATGATCAAGGGAAAAAAAGTACTTGATCAATAATCGATCAGAAGAACGTAAAACTGTATGTCTAGGTTTTCGGGAACCTACATCAGCTGTTGTGTTAGCCCGCTTACAAACGTTAACATACCACTGGAGAAGGAACTGTGTACTTTGTTGAGTATTGGAGAGCATTGACATTTGATGAAATTAATTTTATGTATTAAAGCAGGCATGATGATGCTATTTTATAAGTCACATTCAAAAGAGAAATTGGATGCAAAATTTTGAAAAATTGTATATCTCTTATTGATTTCGGCATCCATGCAGTAAAGAATACTTTTATTATGAATATCTGAAAGTTCACCCATTCTATGACAATGGTTAACTTCCATTCTCAATAACCGGGTGCAATTAATGTAACGACAATATTACTCAAAATGCAAGCGCTTTTCACTTTCTTATATTGTTAGAATATATTCCATAGCACGTGCACTTCTAAATTAAGAATAGTTTCATCTGATCCTTGGTTTGTTGAGATAGCAGTAAGCTTGAATATGTGTCCATTTTAAATGTTCGTTACTGTCGCCGAATTAAACTTTAGTTTTTCTTTAAAGTTTTCACCATAAAATCTTTTTGCAAAAGTTGGTATGATTTAAAATATTACTAAAACCCATAAAGAAATCTTCAAATTGAAGATGATTTAAAATTTTTAATTTCCATAAGAAAATTATCGTGTAAAAATGGTTGTCGCCGAAACTAGTGAAAGATTCGTTATTTTAAATTAATGTAAGAAAATGTTTTTAATTATAAGGTAATAAAAATTTTGTATGCTTTATTAAATAATTAAATAATGGAGAATTTGTCTCTCTGGAGAGATAAAAACAAAGAAACTGATGGAAGACTGGAGGGGAACCCTGGACAATGGCTCCAATGTGGGTGCAATACTAATGGATCTGTCCGTGGCCTTCGACAGTCTTCCGCACATCCTCTTCATAACAAAAATGAAAGCCTAAAACATTGATCTAAACTCGATCAAACTAATTAAAAAATATGTGTATAACCGAAAACAACCCGTTAAACTGGGATCCTCATATAGCAAATAAGATATAGAATCCAAAGGAGTAGCGCAAGGCTCAATATTAGGACCTCAGATATTTAATATTTTTATAAACGACATACTTCACAAAACAAACAATTACGCTGATGACAACACCATATCTTACATCCATAAAGATCCAAATAATTTAATATATGTTCTACAAAATGAGTGCAAGATACCAATTGACTGGTTTGCAGCCAGTGGGATGCAAGCAAACTCTCAGAAATTCCAAGCCATTGTTCTTGGAAAATACATGCAAATTTATCCAATTTCACCATAGAAGATCATGAAATACCATGTGAGGACTGTGTAAAACTCCTTGGAGTAGATATTGATTCTCAACTAAACTCTAGTAACCACATATTTATTAAACATCTTGCAACTTCTAAATCACTATTTGTCTACTAATACTAAGCTACTGATGTAAAATTGCTTTATAAGGTCAAACTTCAACTACTGCCCCCTTATTTGGCATTTCTATATCAAACAAAACTCTGACAAAATGGGAAACAAAATACAGTATAGGGCACTAAAATTGGTGTTTGGTGATTCACATAGCTCATATGACTCTCTGCTAAGAAAAAGCAAACCTTCCTACTCTACACATTAATACATTAAGATATATGTGAACTGAAGTATATGTGAACTGAAGTATATAAGATTCTTCACAAAAAAACACATAACAGTAACTTGGTCACATTAAAAAATTGCAACTATAATCTTAGACACCAACATCTGGCTACAGTACCAAGGGTAAAGACCACACAGTAAGGTAAGCTCTCTTTCAGATTTGACGCCCCAATAGTCTGGAACAGCCTGCCAAGTGAACTGAGAACAATCCCCGATTACAAAGAATTCAGCAGGCACCGTAGATGTGTTTTATGTCTCTATTTAGCGGTCAGAGGCATTTCATATTTAAGGTTACCTTCTTCACTGAGAAAATCTGAATTAAATCCTGCAACCATAACGCCTGATTTAATTACTCACCTTCATATATATATATATATATATATATATATATATATATATATATATATATATATATATATATATATATATATGTATACACACACACACACACATCATTTTTTTAAAAGACTTTAAGTTTAGCTGTTAGCACCCATATTATCCTGATTTCATATTACTTATCCAATGTACGGCTTTAATTGCATGCTATATACTGAAGTCCTGTCTGGTAGCCTGCTGTTATCGTCCAAGTTTACTTGAAATTGATTTTGATAGAGTTATCTCCCGCACCTTAGAAGCCGACACTTGAAAATGGCGTTCACGTTTGCAGCATTTTGCTACATTCTTGCTCTTATTCTGTGCGCCGTCTTGATATTTTTTGCAATTTTCCACGTATGTTTCTTGCTAGATTTTAAAAGAATGAATATATCACCTGTGACATCGCTAGTCTAATACCATGTCCTCGCGCTTCAGGCCTGGTTGGGGGTGGGGACCTTTGGGGTTGAAGCTGATGTTGGTTTGCTGAACACACTGATCTCTTTGCCGGATCTCATTTTCTCATCCAACAAAATCCAATATTCATTCTCTATCAGTATTACACACACAAACCATTGGTTATTAATAAGTATTAAGGATGTACACTGTAACAACGGAATACTTTACGTCAACATTGCGCGTCTATGGTGAGACTTTACATAGTGTCACCTATTTTCGTTGAGCATCTGGCATTACATTTGTTAGTTGTTTATGGCTGACTTGACTTATGGAAATAGAACCCTCGGAAAAACGGATAATGCTCCGCCTACAGATTTGCATATCAGTTTCTTTCAAACCAGCTTTTTATGCTTTGAAAAAATTTCCCACTAATTGAAACAAGATTCCTAAGTATATTGTGAAACCGAAATGAAATAGGATGCAAAATGTTAAAATTCTAAAGAGCTGAATTTGCCCTACTTGGTCAGGCAGGCTTTCTCTGGCCAGCCATTATGCAATTATTTATACATTGCTGGCAATCAAATTGATAAGTGGTCTATTGGTTTGTAACTCGTGACAAGTTGATTGGGAGATATTGACATCTTTTGCTGATGGGTAAATTATGTCATCATGGCAGCTACATTCTGGTCCATGATAGTAGCTTCAGGGTTCAAAATACATTTATGCACAATGCTGCCTGTGTTCATGTACATTTACTTTATATCAATTCATGTACATTTACTTTGTATCAATTCTGTTTTCATGTATATTTACTGTTTTCATGTACATTTACTGATTTCATGTACATTTACTTTGTATCAATTCTCTAGTCTGCACATCCAGGTATTACCAGTGCCAGCTTAATTCAAAACAGTGAAAAACTTGGTAATTTTCTTTGTGAGATAAGTCAGTTTAAGACTTCGAATGTGATCTTTGAGCCATTTATATCATAAAGATGTATATGACAAGTATTGGTGAACTACTACATTTTAATATTTATGTGTAGTTCTTAAGGCTGCATCTTTTACATCTGTAAACAGCTTAGTTTAGTTTACTGCCTGTAAATGTTTATCAGTAATTATTTAAACAAACATGCACATAGTACATCTGGTTTTAGCTGATGTGCATGTACAGGCAGTATGTTTGGTTGCAATATAGATTTTTTCATAATGTACATATATATAGCACAACAAAACAGCAGTAATATAACGTCAATTTAAGGGATGTTTTACCTAAATTGTCAGATATGTTCAACTAAGACACGTCTTACAAAGTGAATTCTGTCATATTAAGAACTAAAAGATATACATCAGATGAAACAATTGCAAGTTGACCAAGGTGTGGTATGCACATTGTCAGTGGCTTACATATAAAGAGGCTGAGTTTCAAATTGGTTCGATTAATCAGAATATAATTTATTGTATACTGTGTATATGTTTAGAAATTTTGGTAAACTTTGCAGCCCTAATAGTTGTAAACATTTTTTAACCAAGAAGCACAGCTTAATATGTTGGTTCAAAGATTGGGAGCATAGAACAAGAAAGGCTGAATCTTTTACCTTTCTGAGTGAGTCATTTTCTGTGCAAGGAAAAAGTAATGTTGATACATGATGTCATGGCAGAATCAATAATGAATACTGTCAAATTTGGCTATGTATTATTAGCCTTAAAAAAATTGGACAAAATAAAAAAGGTTTTTAGGCATGTCACAGAGTTCTAGATAAACAGCATTTTAGCATAATTTAGAAAAATAATTGGACTAAAAAAGCAGAATAATATTTTTTATTCCAAGTATGCAAAAATAGTTTAAGTACATGTATTTAGCACCTTAGTCCAAAGATGCCAGTATAATTATCCTGCTGTAGGTATAGTCAGTGTTTTATTAATGCATATTCAGTCAGTATAAACAATGCGATAAAGGCATATTTCAGATTTTTTCTTGCACTTTTGAAATGATAGTACTTCATTTTGGTGAGAACAGTTCTTAAATAGACCATATAATCAAGCGCAAATTAAGTTGGTCTTGGTCACCAAGCCATTAATGCGTTTTGAATGGCATGATAAACATCTTGATGATTCAGACTGAATCTGATAGGCTTGGATGTGATATATGGTATTCACAAAATATCCTATTGAAATTTAAAATCTTGAGCACTGCAGTGGCTCACTATCATGAATGCCCATGTTGTTTTGTATGCATATTTCACTCCCCCCCTACTGGTACACCACATCCACCCCCAGGCAGTGATCCATGAGTCTGAATGCAAAATATGACATATATGGTGTGTCTTCCCCATGTTGAATGCATTTAAAACTTTGGGTCCGAAAATATTTGAAAATGTCATTGTAGTTTAATTTTGTGTACATCTGACTTTAGACCCCCTTCCACGAACATAGTGGCAGTAGCCAAGGATGATACCACTCTCATAGGGCCTATGTGGGCTCAGTGATGTAGAATAGGCCTGATGCCAATCTGCATGTCATTACAGGGAAAGTAATGGGGGTAAGAATAGACCTGATGTGCCAATCTGCATGTCATTACAGGGAAAGTTATGGGGGTAAGAATAGACCTGATGTGCCAATCTGCATGTCATTACAGGGAAAGTTATAGGGGTAAGAATAGACCTGATGCGCCAATCTGCATGTCATTACAGGGAGAGTAATGGGGGTAAAAATAGACCTGATGCACCAATCGGCATGTCATTACAGGGAAAGTTATGGGGGTAAGAATAGACCTGATGTGCCAATCTGCATGTCATTACAGGGAAAGTTATGGGGGTAAGAATAGACCTGATGCGCCAATCTGCATGTCATTACAGGGAAAGTTATAGGGGTAAGAATAGACCTGATGCGCCAATCTGCTTGTCATTGCAGGAAAAATTATGGGGGTAAGTGTCAGCGTGGTTCAGTAGAAAGTGTGCCAGGATTGCAGCTAAAATGGGATGGTTTCAGATCCTACCATCGGGTCAGATACCGTGGTGTGTCCTTGGGCAAGGCACTTTATTTGAGTTTCCTCAGCACTAAATAACCTACTTGTGTTGCTGTGCCATAAAACACCAAACCAAACCCCTCTTGTAGATGATTATCATATATACTTGATTCTAAGTTGCCCCCCCCCCCCCCCTTTTTTTTTTTAGGGCTGCAAAAAGCTAATTTCTTATTGACCCTTCTATAAGTCGGGGTAAATTTTGCAAGTCAGATCTGTCTGAAGGGGTGATTTGTCATCAGTGAGTCAGAGTAACACTTTGGAGAAATAAACAAGCCAAACTGGAGAGAGAGGAAAAATTAAGACAAAACCAGTGTATTATATAATTGGATTATTGAGTGGAATATGTCACAAATAAATTGACAACTTACATTTTTTCCATGTTCATATCATAAAATCCATATAAATCCATAATGCTTGATATTTTCAATCCATTTATGTGATAAATCCATTAATTCTATTATTGGTCACATACCAGTTAAAAATAGTAGCCCAGAATGATCAAGTTCACAGTATTTCAAAACATGTTAATTCCACATGTTTTAAAAATAAACAATGAAAGTTAAGTCCACATTTTTGTGATTCATATTATCCTATAAATGTCACTATCCAATGTCATCTTTTACAAAGCCCAATAATTCATCCTCATTGTCTGAGTGACCAGATAAAGTTCTAAAATCCTCCATCATCGTCTAGTCATCATAAATATCATCCGACTCTTATTCCTTGTCTTTATTGTCATATTTATGGGTGCTTATGTGGAAACTGAGCTTGGGCTCTGTAAGTGACACTTTGATCATACAGTCTGTGAAATCTGTTAAAGGATGCAACTGAAAAGGTGTGAACTGTGCAGCAAGACCATAGGGAGTTCAAGTAACCACCCTATGTTACTTGGCATTGAACAAGTATCACAATCACTGCTCGATCAAAGGGTTGTCACGTGGAAAAACAAAGAGAGTGCTGCCTTTACAAGCTAAGGTATTAAGGTCAAACATGCACAGGAAGTTGTAGAACTCTACTTGGCACTGAACAAGTACTAAATTCATGGCTCGATCAAAGGATTGTCAACTTGAAAACAATGTGAGTGCTGCCTTTACAAGCCAAGGGCTTATCGGCCCATGTGCACTGGCAGATAACTTGGGAAATATCACTTGGGAATTAAATCTGACTTATGGAAGGAAAATACAAATTAAATCAAAAGTTTTATTGCATCAAACACAAACTACGTTATTGGGCAAAACACCAAATATAATACAAATACAGGTTGTTTGGACTTGCACATAAATGGAATCAATATACGTGCTAGTAAACACCCACAGTAAACAACATTGACGGACACTTCACTTTGCGATGGGTATTATTTAATTTACTGGTAATATTTTCAAATAATTAAAATCCAGATAACTAGATACAAGTATAGGTGTTATGAATACCATCATGAAACATGAATACACTGCATACCATACATGTATATGCATTTCTGAATGAGAATAGTGGTCGAAAACATAAAAATATTTGAATTGACAGTATTTATACGTACTGCAAACATCTAGAGTTTCCAATATTACCCCTAGATTTATCAAATTTTTTTGTATGTTGTGCTTATAAGATGACCCCTTCTCTGCATGAATGGAATTTTCAGTAAAAAACATTGACTTATAAGTGAGTATATATGGTACCTCATGGACAAAATAACTACAACGTTTTATTAATTTTCACCTATTTGTTTAGGAGGTGGTGTGGTAATGGACAGACAGGGTATCACAAAATCTCCATGTAAGTATGGGGATAAAAACTGAATTAGTTCCAAACCAGACATTAAAGTTCCCAATTGATTAAAACCTTATCGAGAGTTTTGGTATGAAATTAACAAAGAAGTACAAGAGAGAAAAAGTAAAGGTGGAGATGCAGCCCAGGAACTGCATTTTCATCCATTCAGCATCCAACAAATCCAGCTTCCACAGCGGTGGAGAGAAGCATATTCAGATTGACTTAAACAGTAACTAATATAGATCTCTGCCAATAAAACATGTGGGTTTAATAGTAATAATAACAAATAATAATAATTAATCTTTATTTAACATGGTTTATCATTCCCAACAAGGAACTCTGGCTGTCAGCTTTTTTCCCAAAAACATTTACAGATGTAACAAACGAAGCTGAGGTTAGGTGTCTTGTTCAAGGATACTTGAAACAGCTCTTTAGATCTTAGACCTGAACTCGACACCCACTGGATAATTGTGTGGTGCTCTTGCAAATGAGTTATTCATTAAAGATATTAAAGACTACATATAGCTCATGCTTTACTTGTAGAGCTCTGCTTCTAGTTTTGATCCTCTGTACCAAATAATCAGCAAAGGATTTATTAGCACTACTGGTCATAGACCAGAAGAGCTTATGTATTGGCCTGTTTTTCATCCAGCTGTTAGCACAAGTTTTTTATCACTACTTAACTACTGGAAGGATTGCCATAAAACTTTACACACACTTTGATCCTGAAGTCTAGTTGGTCCTAACTGAAAATGATGCCCTTCAGACATCCACTATACATGTCCTAATAAGAGCAGACCAATACCCATACATGCCCTAATAAGAGCAGGCCAATACTCATACATGTTCTAATAAGAGCAGGCCAATACTCATACATGCCCTAATAAGAGCAGGCCAATACCCATACATGTCCTAATAAGAGCAGGCCAATACTCATACATGTCCTAATAAGAGCAGGCCAATACCCATACATGTCCTAATAAGAGCAGGCCAATACTCATACATGTCCTAATAAGAGCAGGGCAGTACCTATACATGCCTTAATAAGAGCAGGCCAATACCTATACATGCCTTAATAAGAGCAGGCTAATGCCCATACATGTTCTAATAAGAGCAGGCCAATACATGTACATGCCCTAATAAGAGCAGGCCAATACTCATGTCCTAATAAGAGCAGGCCAATACCCATACATGTCCTAATAAGAGCAGGCCAATACTCATACATGTCCTAATAAGAGCAGGCCAATACCTATACATGCCTTAATAAGAGCAGGCCAATGCCCATACATGTTCTAATAAGAGCAGGCCAATACATGTACATGTCCTAATAAGAGCAGGCCAATACCCATACATGCCTTAAGAAGAGCAGGCCAATACCCATACATGCCCTAATAAGAGCAGGCCAATACTCATATATGTCATAATAAGAGCAGCCCAATACTCATACATGTCCTAATAAGAGCAGGCCAATACTCATACATGTCCTAATAAGAGCAGGCCAATACCCATACATGTCCTAATAAGAGCAGGCCAATACCCATACATGTCCTAATAAGAGCAGGCCAATACTCATACATGTCCTAATAAGAGCAGGCCAATACCCATACATGTCCTAATAAGAGCAGGCCAATACCCATACATGTCCTAATAAGAGCAGGCCAATACTCATACATGTCCTAATAAGAGCAGGCCAATACCTATACATGCCTTAATAAGAGCAGGCCAATGCCCATACATGTTCTAATAAGAGCAGGCCGATACATGTACATGCCCTAATAAGAGCAGGCCAATATCCATACATGCCTTAATAAGAGCAGGCCAATACCCATACATGTCCAAATAAGAGCAGGCCAATACATGTACATGTCCTAATAAGAGCTGGCCAATACCCATACATGTCCTAATAAGAGCAGGCCAATACCCATACATGTCCTAATAAGAGTAGGTCAATACCCATACATGCCCTAATAAGAGCAGGTCAGTGCCTGTGCATGCCCTAATAAGAGCAGGCCAATACCAGTACATGTCCTAATAAGAGCGGGCCAATACATGTACATGCACTAATAAGAGTAGGTCAATACCCATACATGATCTCATAAGAGCAGGCCAATACATGTACATGTCCTAACAAGAGCAGGCCAATACAAATACATGCCCTAATAAGAGCAGATCAGTGCCTGTGCATGCCCTCATAAGAGCAGGCCAACACCAATACATATCCTAATAAGAGCAGGCCAATCAATACCTGTACATGTCCTAATAAGAGCAGGCTAATACCTGTAGTGTACATGTCCTAATAAGAGCAGGCCAATACCTGTACATGTCCAAATAAGAGCAGGCCAATACCCGTACATGTCCAAATAAGAGCAAGCCAGTACCCGTACATATCCTAATAAGAGCAAGCCAGTACCTGTACATGTCCTAATAAGAGCAAGCCAGTACCCGTACATGTCCTAATAAGAACAGGCTCACACTTTGTTCAAAATTCACATAAAAATAATCTTTTTCTATGTGTATTTGTCTCACTCCTTGTATGCCTTGTGGAAGGGAAGCAGCTACTAAAATCTGCATGGAACATTATATTTTCTTGGTGCCAATCTGATATCCAGTATGGCCACCATGACAGCCATCTTGAAAATCTTGTTATTGCTATTCATCCCAAATAGAAAGTCATATCAGCATGGGATTTTCACCAGAAGACTTCTTATGATAACTAGTTGGTCCTAAATAAAATGGTCCCGATCTAACTTCCAATATGGCCACCACAGCAGCCTTCTTGAAAATCTTCTTATCACTACTTCTACTCAATGAAAAGTCATATCAACCTGTGCTTTCTGCCAGAAGACACCTTATGATATCTAGTTGGTTCTAAATGGTTCTGATGTGACCTCCAGTATGGCCACCATAATGACCATATTGGAAATCTTATTGTTACTCCTAGATGGATGATCATATTGACACGGGGTTTTCAGTAAAGGACTTTTATGATGTTTACTTGGTCTTAAATGAAAATGGTGCTGACCTGATATTCAGTATAACTACCATGGCAGCCATCTGGAAAACCTTGCTATACCAACTCCTCCTGAGTGGATGGTCATATTCACATGGGCATGCACTAAAAGACTTCTAATGATGTCTTGTTGGTCCCAAATGAAAATGGTGCCGATCTTACAGGAACTTTATGGATGTCACAGTGGCTGTTTTGAAAATCTTGTTATTGCTAAAATATCACACATGGTTTCAACACTTGGCAGTTAAAAAGAAGAAATGTTCTTTTTCATGATTTCCTGGAAATTCTTTTCAGCTCGTAGCACATGGGTCCCTTCAAGGGACTCTTGCTCAGTTCTGTTACAGTTACTTCCAGCAGATTTAGTAAAACAATTATCATCTGGGGTTTGATAGTTGTATCTACCATTTACTGCCACGCCATCATTTAAGGACTGGAAATAGATACACAGCAGTTGTGTGATGAACTAGATAAGGTCTTCATGTTAATTTTGTTACTACACAAAGCACAAGTAACCATTTGTTATTATTGCCAACATAAAGGTAGATGAACCCACTAGGTTAATAGACGTATATCATGTATATCATTAATTTAACTCTTGGTCAGATTGACTGTTTTGGAATGCATCTGTGGGCATGAAATTTAGATAGAAGAACCAAGATGCCAAAAACTGCTATTTACTGCATAAACGTTGCATGACAAGAATCCTTGGAATAAGGTAGCTATTGGAATCTAATTTGAAATTGTGTTGTATCACTCACAATCTATTTCTTCTTTCAGATCATTGCCTTTGATGAACTAAAAACAGACTACAAGAATCCTATAGACCAATGTAACAGTTTAAATCCTGTAAGTAATCAATATACATCTATGATGAATCATAAATCCTGTAAGTAATCGATATACATCTATGATGAATCATAAATTTTGTAAGTAATCAATATACATCTATGATGAATCATAAATCCTGTAAGTAATCGATGTACATCTGTGATGAGTCATAAATCTTGTAAGTAATCGATGTACATCTATGATTAATCATAAATCCTCTAAGTAATCGATATACATATATGATGAATCATAAATCCTGTAAGTAATTGATGTACATCTATGATGAATCATAAATCCTTTTTCAGAACTACATAAATTAATTAAGATTCAGCATCACCTGAAGGTCATAAAACAAGTCTTGGCTTGTACAACTTTTTCCTGTTTTTCACAGAAAAGGGGCATTAATAATAATAATAATAATAGTTGTAAATCATTGCATAGAATAGTCTCAAACTTTATACCAAGAAAAGACAACTTTGTTACTTCCACCTATTCTTTAACTTTGAAGAAATCTAAAATTGATAATAATACCTTTCTAAAACAAAATTGAAGACCGTAGCCTTAACTATATTGGTACATTTGTATTTGTGTGTGCTTGTACATACAGTGGTCCCATCTTAAAAGGCACCTTTCAAGAAATTCCTTCCCTTTTCAGGGTTCATTCTAGTCTGTGACCTTGCATCAATGACCCTTATTTTGCATCTTTGGCGTACGAAAGTTAAGAGATCGTTATGGTTGACTTTAGACTGAATCAAGTGCATCCCAGGCATACTGAATAGAGTGCACTCATTTCAAAAGAATCACAAAACAAAATCAGTTTAACTGGCTGATAGAAATGTCTAACTGATTTTGATTAGCTTGTGCACCAGTTGAGAGAACATGGTTGATCATTGATAGAAAATGTAAACAAGAGAATATGAAATCTTCGTTGAAAGTAGTGCTGCATTTATTGCCAAAGTAGTGTTCAAATGTAGACTCAAATGTCCAGAATAAATTCTAGAGGGAAATGGTTACTTGAGAATGAGGAATTGAAATTGCAGTGTGGAAGGCCCGCAGCAGGGGAGGCTGATAATGATCATAGGCACTTGGGTAATGATTTTTTAATTTCTTTAATAAATATTAGCTTTTCCAGCATGATATATTTTGAATCAGTCGATTCAAACTAATGCAAAGTTTAATTCAGTTACCTTGTCCAGTGATGCCACCTGGTGGCATGGAATGTGGGTATCTTGCAAAAACATTCGAGAGTTATGGAACTTTTAAAACCATATGGAATAAAGATTGTGCAGATTACATGTGGTTCCAGCGATTTGTTATACCCAATGCAGGAATTTTTAAAAATTCAAAATTAAGGTTCATCAGATCATCATCTTTTTGTCTTTTGTTTGTGATCTCGATTGATCTCATGCTTATGGAGATTATTGTTTGAATAAAAGCATCTTTATGATCGAGATCTGCTGCCTTATTGCAGATACTATAGAGGGTTTCCGATTGAATTGTCTCCTAGAGGGGTATAGCAAATTGATCCATAAATTAACCATTAGGGCAATATGTAAAGTGCATCAGAAGTGAGTCATGTTGAAATAAAAGATAACATATCTTTAGGAAAGTTGGAGAGAGATGCAAATATCGTCTGCTACGGTTGAAATTAGGGAGGAGGAAAGGTCAGATGGTTTTATGCTCACAGAACATAGCACAGAAAGTGGTTGATACAGAAATAGCTGTCACCTCGTCATCATTTAGGCCTTGCAAAAAATGTGATCCTTGGACAGAAATATCCTAGGAACAACATGCATGAATTGTGGAAAATTATGTTTGGATAGGCTGAAGGCCAGATCCTGAATCTATTCAGAATGGCCAAAATTGCAGTGGTTCTGCCTTTATTTTTAAAAAAAAAAACATTGTGAGAGGAGATTCAGTTCTCAAAGCAGAATTCACACTACTCTGAGGAACAGGGTAACATCTGAAACAGTAAATAAGCTGGTGACTTTACAGATATGAGGGTGTGCAATAAATGATTTTCTGTTTGCAAATGGTTTGAAGAAATGGAGTGAAACAGAGAAGAATATTTACCAGCTGATCAAACTGAATTAGGTATTTAGATACCTTATATATTTATTGTCAAAGAAGTGATACAAAGTCATTAAATGTTTGTTTTAAATTAGATAAGCATATATCTTATAATATGTTGTCACCCATCAGCTGTCATTCGCCATTTTTTCTCCTCCCCCTCCCCTACCCATGATTCCCCCATCTAGAGGTAGGTTTGCGAAAATTTCTGGCAGCATCTCTGCTTGTCAACTAAAATAACTGTGTCCTGAACAGTGGGCATGGTTATTGTAGAGGACGAGGAAATTGCAGAAAACCGTGCTGTAGCCTGACACCACAACGACTTATTCAAAGCATATAATGCTGGAAAAATGAATATTTATTGCCTGTGATAATGATATGTGTTTCGAATTTCATCAATAAACAAGAAAAAGGTAAGGGTATTTGCATCCCCAACATTTTCTAAATGACACCTCTTTATGACCTGGTAGGGGCTATTGGGTCCCACTTTTTCCAATTCCAGAATGAGCACTGCCTTTTTTAATTTCATATTGCACACCAAAATAGCATATTAGTACTGTTTTGTACCCCTCACCAGAAGCCACTCTTTATATAAGGTAACATTTGCATCACAGAAGAGGTGGCCTTGTAAGAGTGGAACCACTGTACATTCATTCACATGTTATTTGCTCAGATCATTGATATTCCATTAAACTTTACATGTGGTTGTATCTGTAGCAGTTTTTATTGTTATACAAACATTGCATGTGGTTGTATCTCTAGAAGTTTTTATTGTTATACAAACTTTACATGTGGTTGTATCTCTAGCAGTTTTTATTGTTATACAAACTTTACAGGTGGTTGTATCTTGAGCAGCTTTTATTGTTATACAAACTTTACAGGTGGTTGTATCTTGAGCAGTTTTTATTGTTATACAAACTTTGCATGTGGTTGTATCTCAAGCAGTTTTTATTGTTATACAATCTTTGCATGTGGTTGTATCTCTAGCAGTTTTGATTGTATATAAACTTTACAGGTGGTTGTATCTCTAGCAGTTTTTATTGTTATATAAACTTTGCATGTGGTCGTATCACTAGCGGTTCTCATTGTTATACAAACTTTACATGTTGTATCTCTAGCAGTTTTTATTGTTATATAAACTTTGCATGTGGTTGTATCTCTAGCAGTCTTTATTGTTATACAAACTTTGCATGTGGATGTATCTAGCAGTTTCTATTGTTATACAAACTTGACAGGTGGTTGTATCTGGACCAGTTGTTATTGTTATAGAAACTTTACATGTGGTTGTATCTCTAGCAGTTTTTATTGTTATACAAACTTTGCATGTCTTTGTATCTCTAGCAGTTTTTATTGATATACAAACTTACAGGTGGTTGTATCTCTAGCAGTTTTTATTGTTATATAAAATTTTTACATGTGGTTGTATCTCAGCAGTTTTTATTGTTATACAAACTTTGCATGTGGTTGTATCTCAAGCAGTTTTTATTGTTATACAAACTTTACAGGTGGTTGTATCTCTAGCAGTCGTTATTGTTATACAAACTTTGCATGTGGTTGTATCTCTAGCAGTTTTTATTGTTATACAAACTTTACATGTGGTTGTATCTCAGGCAGTTTTTATTGTTATACAAACTTTGGATGTGGTTGTATCTCAAGCAGTTTTTATTGTTATACAAACTTTGCATATGGTTGTATCTCTAGCAGTTTTTATTGTTATACAAACTTTACATGTGGTTGTATCTATCTTGATCAGTTTTTATTGTTATACAAACTATACAGGTGGTTGTATCTCAAGCAGTTTTTATTGTTATAGAAACTTTGCATGTGGTTGTATCTCTAACAGTTTTTATTGTTATACAAAACTTTACATGCTGTTGTATCTCAAGCAGTTTTTATTGTTATACAAACTTTGGATGTGGTTGTATCTGTTGTTGTATCTCTAGCAGTTTCTAATGTTATACAAACTTTACAGGTGGTTGTATCTGGAGCAGTTGTTATTGTTATAGAAACTTTACAGGTGGTTGTATATCTAGCAGTTTTTATTGTTATAGAAACTTCGCATGTGGTTGTATCTCTAGCAGTTTTTATTGTTATACAAAACTTTACATGCTGTTGTATCTCTAGCAGTTTTGTTATACAAACTTATACAGCAGTTTCTGTTGTTATACAAACTTTGCATGTTATTGTATCTCTAGCAGTTTTGATTGTTGTAAAAAACTTTACAGGTTATTGTATCTCTAGCAGTGTTTATTGTTATACACAACTTTAAATGTGGTTGTATGTCTATGAATTGTTAATATGCAAAACTTTACATGTGGTTGTATCTCTATCAGGTTTTATTGTTATACAAACTTTGTATGTGGTTGTATCTCAAACAGTTTTTATTGTTATACAAACTTTGCTTATGGTTGTATCTCTAGCAGTTTTTGTTATACAAACTTTACATGCGGTTGTATCTCTAGCAGTTTTTATTGTTATACAGACTTTGCATGTGGTTGTATCTCAAGCAGTTTTTGTTGTTATACAAACTTTGCATATGGTTATATCTGTGGTTGTATCTATAGCAGTTTTTATTGTTATACAAACTTTGCATATGGTTATATCTGTGGTTGTATCTCTAGCAGTTTTTATTGTTATACAAACTTTGCATGTGGTTGTATCTCTAGCAGTTTCTGTTGTTATAGTAACTTTGCATGTGATCTAGCAGTTTTGATTGTTGTAAAAAAACTTTACAGGTTATTGTATCTCTAGCTGTTTTTATTGTTATACACAACTTTAAATGTGATTGTATGACTATGAATTGTTGATATGCAAAACTTTACATGTAGTTGTATCTCTATCAGGTTTTATTGTTATACAAACTTTGTGGTTGTATCTCAAACAGTTTTTATTGTTATACAAACTTTGCTTGTGGATGTTCCTTTAGCAGTTTCTATTATACAAACTTTACAGGTTGTTGTATCTCTAGCAGTTTTTATTGTTATACAAACTTTACAAGTGGTTGTATCTCAAGCAGTTTTTATTGTTATACAAACTTTGCATATGGTTGTATCTGTGGTTGTATCTCTAGCAGTTTTTATTGTTATACAAACTTTGCATGTCTATTAATGTAGTAGGCAATGAAAATTGAAAAAGATGGAGTATTTATTACTTTTTTGACAGCAAACAATACAATACCACAATATTACAGAATAAATCATTGCATGACTATTTTGTATGCTTATTTATAATGTTTTGCACTATTAAAATGTTGTTTCATAAAAATAATAAAATCAAATGTCACATGAGTATGCATCTTGATTTTACGGCCGCCCACTTGCTGAATGCAGTTTCAAAGTCGAAGTCTCCTTCCCATTTGTATGTGCCGATTCTCATTAGATTCTCCAGAGTTGAGATGCTGAGTTTATTCCTGATGTCAGTTTTGATGAGATTCATCTTACTGAACCCACGTTCACAGTCTACAGTGCTGACTGGTGACACCAGGAGTCTCTCAGCAAACTTTACAGGTGGTTGTATCTCTAGCAGTTTTTATTGTTATACAAACATTGCATGTGGTTGTATCTCTAGCAGTTTTTATTGTTATATAAACTTTACAGGTGGTTGTATCTCGTGCAGTTTTTATTGTTATACAAACTTTACAGGTGGTTGTATCTCAAGCAGTTTTTATTCTTATACAAACTTTGCGTGTGGTTGTATCTCTAGCAGCTTTGATTGTTATACAAAACTTTACAGGTTATTGTATCTCTAACAGTTTTTATTTTTTTTATAAAACTTTGCATGTGGTTGTATGTCTAGCAGTTGTTATTGATATACAAAACTTTACATGTTGTATCTCTGTCAGTTTTTATTGTTATACAAACTTTACATCTATCTCTAGCAGTTTTTATTGTTATACAAAACTTTACATGTGGTTGTATCTCTGGCAGTTTTTATTGTTATACAAATCTTTATATATGGTTGTATCTCTAGCAGTTTTTATTGTTATACAAACTTTGCATGTTATTGTATCTCCAGCATTTTTTTTGTTATACAAAACTTTGCAGGTGGTTGCATCTCCAGCAGTTTTTATTGTGATTCAAAACTTTACATGTGCTTGCATCTCAGGCATTTTCTATTGTCATACAAAACTTTACATGTGGTTGCATCTCTGGCAGTTTTTATTTTTATACAAAACTGGTAGTGCAACATGCCCTGATAAGGAAACAGTCCTTTAAAGTAATGTTATCTTAGTTTTTATATACACTCAATACCCCATATGTTTTGACAACACTATTAGTCATATATATATATATATATATATATCAGAGTTCCAAAACTTTTCTTTTATTGGGTTTTAAAGTAGGCTACATTATTGTTGTTGGACACTGACTTTGGAACAGAACATTTATGTTGTGGGGGTTGTGGGGTTTACTATTTTGCTATTACAATAAAACTTGCAAATCCGTTTTTGCTGTGTATTATAGTACAAAGCCATAGTTATCAGCATACATCTTAATTTGTATAGGGATTATTTTACATTTTCTTTCCTTTGTCTTGTTGAGAGTGTCTTAACTATATGTTGGGAATCCCTCATTACCCATTGAATTAATTGGTCTACTTCCAAACCTGGTTGAGGCAGGGAACTATAAGGCAGGGATAATTCCATATTAGAGGTTATATTATACTGTTTACAGAGCCCAAGGCAGTTTCACACTTGTTGCAGTGTACATCTTACATATAAGTTTAGGTCAAATACCCATGTACCAGTTCCAGTTAAAACAATTATTTTATCAATTCTGAATATGAGTTTGTTTTTTTAGCAGAAACCACCAATATCCAGTTGGTCAAAACATCAGTCCTCTATGACATGTCTGGTATATATGACAAATTCTGGAGGCATATAAAAAGTACATATATATCAGGATTTAGCCCATTTTTTGTTCATTCACTTGTCCAGGACAAGTGGTTTCATAAAATTCACTTGTCCAACCTACCTTTTATATTGTCCCAAAATTTTAATCACTTGTCAAGATTTGATGAGATGTATGTACTTTAAACCATAGAAAGAACAAATGAAATAATTTACAACATATTTATTTCTTAAACTAATTAAATTTTTCAAAAACATAGGTTGATATGATACATTTTCTTATATCAGAGGTTTTTAGTTTTCCACTGTCCATGTTGTTGCTCTGATATGGTAGCATCAGAACTTCCATCAGCAAGAAACAGAATGTAAATGAATTTACTGGAATTCAGACTTTCCCTAACTCTTCTCTCAAGAATTGATCAGTTGTTAGAACAAAGCCTCTTGCCCTGAATCTGTTCTTATAATTAGCACCAAGTTCAACAGCATTCTTCTCCAGGATTGCACACAGCATTTTCATTTTAAAAAATGGTTTTCCATAATGGGCTAGACTGTAGGCTGTGTTAAAAAGAGCTCTCATTTTTTTCATTTTAGTCTCATTTAGTTCTGAAAGGGCCTTTCCTAGTGTAGTGTCAGCAATTATAACTTAAGGGATTTTCTGCTGGCTAGTGTCATGCATACACTGTGTTGCAACAGGCCTTGTGCGGTCCAGAATTGGCATGAGACTTGATTGGTTCAATCCTGAATTTGTCGGTTCCTTTGACAAATACAGTGGTTGAATTTCGAACCTGTGCCAGTTTGGGATATTGTTTGCAATAACTGCAACACATTTTTCCTTCTGAGTCAATGAATTCAAGCCAGGAATAACTATCAACCTAATGCGGCTCAAAATTTCTCAGTCTCTTAGTAGTGTTATATTGTACATTTTTTGTTGCCACTGAGTCTGGCTAATGTCTCCTTGGGGAAATAGTTACCTCATGCTCAGTGGCAGTCTTATGTTTTACCCCTCCACTTTCACATGAATTTTCATTCTTTGAATCTTCCTTATTAATTTCCTTGCAAAATAATTTAGTAAACTCATTTTATCCACATAATAAATATTACCTTGCTTGACAACTACTTCTAAAGCAATCATAACATACATTTTGTCCTTTAAATATTAACAGAGACAGCTCCTTAATTAGCTTAATTGTTTTACTTCAAACGCAATATTGGACGTTGAAGTTAATCCTCTTTATAATCAATTAAAAATTAAAGAATCATCACTGCTATTTAATCAGTTCATAAAGGGAACCGACACTAATGTCGGTAAAGTGCCTTTCATTAATTTAATTGGATTGACTCGTTGGATTGAAATCAAATGGTGAGTCGTTCGTGAGGATCTAGTTTACACAATACAACAAAGCCATTTAAAACACTGCTAATTACTCACACCAGCTTTGTTTTCTTTCATGTGTTTTGATTGGCCAATAATTTTGGTCGCTTAGCCCAATATGAATTCAAGTGGTAATAGAATGTGCGCACATGCAACAAGTTATCAATGACCACTGGCAGGTGTGATACAGGATGTAAATAAATAAATGGAGAGGGGTAGAAACAAGCATTCAGTAAGCCCACAGGGCCTGAATGGCAAGATAAAGGTAGATAAAGTGATTATACCATGAAATTGAGCACCTGCCTGACTTTTTAAAAATAAGAAAAAACACTTGTTCCGGACTAGCGAGTTAGATCGGTGGCGTTACTCACATCACTGGTTGATACCTGCTTGGAGTGAATAATAACTATCTAACCTGATTGAGTATATTGCTTTCATTCTATATAAAGTTCTTTCATATAATCATGTATCCAAACATATAATGTGGGATCGAGGGATAAGTGCTTTACTCTCAGTTTTGAATATGTGTCAATTTATAATTATAATTTCATGTATACAACTTGCATTTCTAAATAGAAATCCAATGGGTATGTGCATATAACTGAGTGTTAACTTCCACTTGTGAGCTCTTATGCACCTCAAGTCTTACCATCAACCTTGTACAATCTTTCGGGAATGAGCACATGGCCATGTGGGTTTGGGCGCTAGTACATGAGAGGTAGGTGATAGGAGCTGCTACTCATGGCTTGGCTCAGGTTCCATTCCTGCTGGGAATGAATTATAACACTAAACTGTTTGATTACATTAAAAATATATATATAATGCAATCCAGCCTTTATCTGTTTAACTTGATTTGTTCATGACTTCTGTAATAACTCTGCCCATTCTTTAACACTATCAATTCTATATCGATCACACTTTGCATCTGGATCCATTTTTTGCCTACCATCTGGTTGCCAACTGAAGCAGGTCAATGTGACCTATATTTTGTGCTTTAGTAACATTGTTGTCTTTTTGCTAGAGGATTTGTGTTTTGATAAACAACATACAAACTAAGGTAATCACTTCTTGTTTCTTTGCTACTTTAACGTCTTTTAATCCTGTAATCTCCTGAAATTTGTTACCCTGCCAAAAATCTCTAGTCACAAAAATAATTCAGTTAAAGGTATGAAAATTCATCATCATTTTGGAACTGTTATATTATGCTAAAAGAAGTCACATTACTGTTACTTATTTGTTTGTTTATTCTGTTGCAATTTATTACTTCTTTCTTTTTTTTTTTTTTTTTCTCATTGCAGTTGGTGTTACCAGAATATATTATCCATATATTTTTCACGTGCCTGTTTTTGTTTGCGGCAGAATGGCTGACAGTCATTATTAATGTTCCTCTTATAGCCTACCATATCAAAAGGTAATCTACCATGAAACCTCTGAAACAAATAGAACCCTGTCATAATTTAGCAAAATGGTAAATTATTTTGGACAGAGTGTTATTTTTGCCTTATTAATTAGAGCCTAATGGCAGTTTTCAAAAAGTTTGAGAAACATTTCAGTACAGGGAATTTTCATTTCAGTGAGTCAAAACTGATTGACATAAAATGAAGAGTTCTAAATGAAACACTCATTTAGATGTTTTACAGAAATAACAGAGATGAGAATTTACTTTTTAAAAAATAACCTCCCTCCCATTCCTGTCTTCTTTTGCTCTCTCTTTCTGTCCTGCATAATTCCATTCTTTGATGTGTTTTGTGTGAGCAGAATGATTACAAAGTCATGTATGAGTTTACATGTTTCTTCTTTAACTGAAAGCAGTGATTTAACAAGGTAGAAGATGCATGTTAGCAGTGCTAATTTCAACAAGCAATGGTGTTTCCTTATTTGATCCAAAAATTCATGTTATTTTATATGATGCTATATTTTTGATGAAAATATTGCTGAATAGTTTTAGAATTAATTTTATCTTTTAGACTTTGGTATTTATAACAGCTCTCTTGATAGCCATCCTTGATACACCCCATGTGCCAGTTAAAAGTTAATTGAAGGGAAATAACTCTTGATGGTATAACTGCCAGAATAAGAGGTGCACATTAAAAACATGATTTTTGACTCACAAACCCTCCAACACAGTCATGTTTATAAAAATATGATTTCCAGTAAATCTTTTGAAAAGAAAGAGAGAGATACCTTTGTTGACACCATGATATATGTTTGTAACCTGTAGCCTGTATAAACAGTAAACAGTGTGCTTGGTGCTCATGTAAAACTATCACCACTGGGCAGTTTAAACTGAATTATCATAGAGGTCATTAAAAGGTAAAGGTGGTCAGAGATAAACAACCACCATTCCAGAGATTACTTAATTGACTAACAATAGCTAGGGTGATATTGTGTTGCGAGTCCTTTCAGCACTGCTGTGGGAGAACCCAATAGTCTAATTTGCATACATAAAGTACAGGAAGTGGAACAACCCAATTCTTTTGAAGTTAGGTAAATTAAAGAAATGCGTGCTGTAGAAACAAAAAGTTATCACACTTCATTGCCTTAAATGAAATATATGACAGTGCTAGGTGTATAAACTGCTTTTTGTTTGAATGTGTATTAAATGCTCAGAAGAAAACATATTTTATTTCTTTTATTCAGATTTGAATATCAATTAATTTTCTATAGGCTTATTAGAGTAGATAACTCATTCTCAATTGTACAACATTGCTTTTTTTGGTCATGCGCACTGACCCCCCATTTGGACCACAATACATACTTTTTGAGTTTTAAAAAAAACCCCAGCACTGTCTGGAAGGTTGGCAGGTATGTGATGGACTAAACCTTACAAGTCAAGTGTCAGTAGAAGATAGCAATTTCTAAAAAAAATTAAATAATTGAGAAATAAATTTCATTCTTAAGTTTGTGATATTTTACAGGTTTTACTGGTTTTTAATTGTGTCTACTTATGTTGACAATTTGTCTGAATCTTCATATATTACTATGTTTTTATGGTATAATGCTGTTTTTTTTTCACTGCTAGGATGATTTTGCATCATTCCAATTTACCTGTAGAACAAGTACATCTTTAAGTCATTCATAAGTAACTGTATATGTTAGTCTTAAATAGGATATACATTTTGATTATCTTTAATAATTTAGACTGTCAGTGATTTCTTACTGTCAGTATTTTTAATCATTCTATTTGATTATCTTTTATAATTTAGACTGTCAGTGATTTCTTACTGTCAGTATCTTAAATCATTCTATTCCGCACCATTTTGTCATGTAATAAAAGGGCTAGAATTTAACATAAATTTCTTTGTTTCCAGAAGGACTAGTAGATTGAGAAATTTACTTGTCCTGCTGAATCTTCACTAGTCCTTCCCACAAAACAATGTCAGACACACATCGAGATTAACTAGTTATCAGACTATTGAAACCATGAAAACCACTAGTCCAACAGAAAATTTACGAGCCGCAGGCTAGCAGACGACCGTTAATTTTGAGCCTTGTAATAATATTTGCCAAAGACAAGTTAAAGCTGTCACAATTGTTAATTTATCATCCATTTATTTATATATTGTCTTAACTGCAAAAATGTCTGAGACATACTTATCACTTTTCTGGCAGTGACTGGTGTGTTGTCATCAATGTTAGTTGCTAAACAGATATTGGGCAATACATTATAGTATACATAGATACAGTTAAAACATGGGTTTGATGGAACATTTATACATGGACACAGATGACACATTGGGTTCCATGGAACATTTATTTATTGCTTTGGACTTGATCACAAATATTGAAGATAGTGATAACTGAACAAGTGTTTGTTGAGAAAGATTGGTAAGTAAGATCTGGGGAGGGGATACACCTGACACGAGAATACATTTTGGTAATTATATTGCAGGTATGCCAGTCGCCCTGTGATGAGCGCCCCAGGTCTGTATGATCCCACAATCATTATGAATGCTGATGAATTGAACAGAGCTCAGAAGGAGGGATGGGTCAAACTGGCATTCTACCTGATCTCATTCTTTTATTACCTGTACAGGTATTTCCAGATAATTATTGAACATGAATGAAACTGTTACCTGAACATGTATATCCTACTTACTACACCTGGATTAAAAATTTAATCTTTTCATTGAAAGAAGGAACAGTAGCTCAGTTGGTAGTGTTGGACACATAAGCCAAGGGTTGCAGGTTCAATACCCACCCGAGCTGCCTTTGTGTGACCTTGGGAGACACATAACTCCCATTTCCTCAGAATGATATAGCCAGTAATGTGTTGAAAGTACAGTTAAAGACCAATCAACCAACAACTTGTTGCAAGTTAAGCATATAGGTCTCATGCAAAAGTCAAGTTCCCCTTACAAATTGTAAATTCTTGTCATGCCCATGTTAGTGGGAAACTTGGCATGGAGGTCCATTTTCAAGCATCTTCAACAGTTATGGTTTTGGTTGAAGATTTTCATTTGCATATGTTTCTGTCATACTTGGCATGAATCATTATAAAGCTAAAACAATTCATTCTGTGACATGCCCGATTGCCCCCTTTTACCTTAGAGTCGAAAGTCCAAAGTTGTATATATTTTGCATCAAGGGTTTGGTTCAAGTTTTGTCATTTGTTAATATTTCCTAAACCTCATAATAGGTTTTCTTCATACTTGGGATGAATCATGATAAAGTTAAGACAAATCATTTGATGACATGCATTCCTGCCCCTTTGACCTTGGGGTCAAGTTCACAGTCATAGAAAATGTGCATTATGATTTTGGTTCCAGTTTTTTCATTTGCTTATATTTCCTAAACCCCTCGCTGGATTTTCTTCATTCTTGGGAATAATAATAATAATGCTTTGACAATTCATTTGATGTCATACATGCTCGCCACAGTTCTAGAAAGTTTGTAACAAGGTTTGGGTTAAAGTTTTTCATTTGCTTTTATTTCCTAAACACCTTGATGGATTTTCTTCATAAATTGGATCAATCATAATGAAGCTAAGAGAATTCATTCTGTGACATGCTTACTCAGTCTTTTGATGTTGGGGTCAAGGTCACATATTGTAAGCAAATCTTTGATCATGGGCTCAACATGCAAGCCCTGGCCCTGGCCTTCATGTTTGATTCATAGTTGCAGATTGAACAACTTATTTAGGGAACAGATTTGTTATTATTCAGGGTTTTGCTAGCTGCAGTGTTTATCCCAGGCCAGTCATCTGTGATGGGACCACCACAGTTTTATGTCAAGTCCTGCATCATCACTACATCTCTATTTGCCACACTACACTGTATTTAATGTTGCTTCTGCACCCTCATTGCTTCATAGCACCTTTTAAATGTTCCTGTACACCACAAGACCTATTTTTTGAAAGACTATTATGACCATTTTTTTAAAAGTAAAATTTGCATTACACTTTTTTTTCCCCTTCTTCCAAAGGCATATACATTTGTATGAATAGTTATGAAAACATTTATACAGTGAAACCTGTCTTGAGAGACCACCTCTTCTGCCAAGAAAATATGGTCTCTCAAGGCAGGTGGTCTCATAGCAGGTTTGTGCAAGATGATCAGTTTTCAAGGTCAAAATTGACCAGGGCTTAAGAAGAAAATATACCCACAATTAATGTACATGCATTTTATTCTTTATTCATAGTTCTTGTTAAAATATTGCATTTATTTATTCTCAAACTAATTTTACATAGCAATAAAGATCTACATCTGTCATAAAACATTCACATTTATATTTGAAGATTAGGTGTACATGTATTAGCATATGAATTGCAAAATTAACTTCAGTAATAATATTTATTTATCCTCGTCATAAGTTAACTTCACATATCTTTGAATTTCAGAGTTACTTCAAATGTAGCATAAGAATTGCACAGCTAGTTATGATAACGCTTACTCATCCTGTGTATGAATTGGTGGTTTTGATCAGGTTTTGGGTAAATATAGAATATATATGTACCAATGAATGAAATAAAGAAAACAAAATTAACACATCCAGAAGCTAAATAAATTTATTAAGAGACAAAAGTCAAAGGCTTAATTCACCAATGACATAAAGAGATTAACTCGATAAACAAATGGTGCAGCCGGTTGCACTATGGTTACAGATCACTGCTAGGTGTGTGGATTTTAGTAACAAACATAAAAAAAGCAACAAACAGCAGGAACCTTTTACAAGGACAATCAAAAACGGAAAACAGTAATCACATATTGAAGACAAAGACAAAGACCCCTTTCACCCCAGAGATAATGGATTGATTCCAGTGACAAAACAACATACTTGACTGCTACATTGAAGCCCTTTAAGAAGGTTTCTAATTATGACATGATTGGGGTTGTGCAGTTTTTGCCAGAGGTAAAGAATTAGAACCATTGAATTGAGTATGTTCATCCTCCCATTGAAGAAGGAATGGTTAATTGTAATGGGAATTTACATGACTTCTGCACCACAGTGGTGGTTAGTGTCATGTACTTCAGTCTGGTTTATGGTCTGTAGCATATGATGTTACCTGCATGACCTGTAGGTTTTAATAACCAGTAGCCAAACTTAACTTTTGTCATGTTTACAGAGGATTGAATAAAAAGGTCAGTGTGTTTATCTCCATTCTTGCGTTGTGGTCATTCATATAAGTGATGTTGAGAACAATCTGCACTTTGACTGCAGACCCTCCTAAGTCATTGTGTTTACAAAGGATTAAATATAAGTCAGTGGTGTTTATCTCAGTTTTTGCAATGCGGTCATTCATAGCAGTGTCAAATCACTTATTTTGCCTAAAAATCATGGTTGCTGGTTGCTTTCTGCAGGTGGTCACTCACAACAGTGCATTTATGTAATAAAATCAATCTGTGCATGATGATTGTGGTCATAAATGACAGGTGGTCGCACATAGCAAAGGTTGCTGATGACAGGTTTTACTGTATTAATACTATGATAAAGGATACACTTTTTAATGACAAAGCTTATATGTGTACTCTACATCTTCAAGCATTTCTTGGAAAGGTCCCTGTCCCATCTTGTTTGATCCAAGTCCATAAAAAGGGTCTTTATGTGCATTTTAGTCTTGATATAGTCTTGACATTTGTGATTCTACATTTGAAAGCTGCAACTCTGGTCAGAAAATATTTGAGTTTGTTCCAACACTAGTATGTTCAAAATTGGTCTAAAAACTAGATTATTCATGCACATCAGCAGATAAAATAGGTGTCAGAGAAGGAGTACTAGATCTCAACTGTAAATAGATCTTTGTTATATCTCGACTGCACACATTACTGAGTTGCTAAATTAGTACCCAACTGTACTTGAAATTTTTGCAGTCACTTTCTCAGCTTCCATCTGTGGACATTCAGGATTATGGTACAGAGAGGGAAAAGAAACATTGGATTAATAATTGTAACAGATTTGAATTCTCAGTGGAAACTCCTCAGGAATTTTCATGAAGATAAATCTGGGATCAAATATAAGTGATTGGGAGTGCTAAAACACAAAGCAATTGTTTGCTGATTGCAATTAATCGAAATATACACATATTGTGATTTTTTAAAATTTTTTTATTACTGTAACCTCCAAAATGTTGACAATTGTACAGTAAACGTGATTATTTGTTTTTGTTTTATACTAGCCTGTGAATTAGTGGAATTTCCAATAGAAATAATTTTGATAAATCTCTGGAGTGAATTACAGAAAATATTTTTTCACTGCGCTCAGTATACATTAATAACATTATGATCAAGAAATTTAATCCACCATTTTGTCGCTTGCTTGGTCTAGTGGTAAGTATGGCCACCTGTCATGCAGGAGCATCCAGTTCAGATCCCAAAAATTTGCTTATATTTTTTTTTTGTTTATATGCTATTTTGCCTTGAATTAGGAAAGAGAATTATATTAATACTGATATTTTCCATGCGAATATACACAAAACACAGCAGACCATAAACGGTAAACAACTGACATTATCATGTGGGATATTGTTAGAAATCCACCACTTCAGTCTGTTATACATATTGCTAGCCAATACATTTGAGCATATAAAAAAAGAAAATTTGCTTGTTCCAAGGGAATAATGGATATATTTGAACTTGTGGGTGAAAAACTCCAGTATTTTCACCCACTCAATGAATATATCCATTATTCACTCAATCCAAGCAAATATCCTCTATTTGTTATTTTGATTGTCATTGGATATTGCTGTTATACTGCATGCAATTAACAAATTTCTGTTTTTGATTGTCATTGGATATTGTTGTTATACTGCATGCAATTAACAAATTTCTGTTCACTATTTCAGCATGATTTTTGTGTTGGTATCTGCGTGAGAAGATTTGCCCATCTAAGTACAGTTTGATGTGAAAGAAACCAGTTTGGAAGTAGAACCAGAGAGTAGTTATAAATTGAGAGTAGGATACGGCAGTGTTGCAATCATTAGTTTGACTTTGTTGAGACCATTTTTAAATAGAATTTAGTACATATTTTAGTGGTACCTCAATAACTAAAAATCGGGTCTGATGTATGAACAAATTTTTGTTTTCTTTTTCCATGCAGAAAAGAGTGTTCTAAATTTACTTGTGCCAATGTTTGTGATATTCATTTCCAAGTTTATCTAGGTTAAGCTTCCATTTTGGGTATGTGTCAAGTGCATAATTGAGTCAAAATACAATTTGAGGCTGTACATTTTTATTGATTATAAAACCTTATTACATGCAGTGGTAGTGTTTTATGGTACCTCAGCACAATAGTGGCTGTATGGTGCTTATTACATGCAATATGTATTTTTTGTTCATCAGTAACACTTATTATTTGGTATATGAAACTTAGTGATTCTTAGCACTTGATCCAGTAAATTCAAAGTAGATACAAAATTATTTTGACAATTTTATGCAATACTGAATTGAATTAAAGAATGGGATTTGGGGTAGTGTGCCAAAGAGGCAGCTTGCAAGGAATCACTTGTAATACAGACCATGAAATGGGTAATTTTACCAGTGAAACAAAAAAGGACTGCAGAGCAAATGAAGAATGAATGCAGACAGAATGCAAATTGAATGTAAATGCATTTCAAAAAATGAATGCAGATAAAATTATGCATGCAAAAACAGAATCTGCAAAATGATGAAAGATAAATAAAAACAGAACTTGAATTCATTTATTGAGTGGATTTGAAAATCAGATATTTTGAATTGAAGCTGCCACTAAATGTCCAGGGTTGAAAGACCATTCACATGAAAATGCAGGATGAGATTCTTTACACTGACAGATAATTTTTCACTCCATACAAGCCCTGACATTATTCTAGTCGAGGCAGACATAAACAACTGCCATTAAAGTGATGACATCATCACCGATTGTTGTATCCGTACTATTTTTATTAGAATAAAACAAAATAAGAAATACAGTTTGCTGAAAGATACTCTATAACTATATTTTTTATACATTTATTGCAGTTTCAGTTATATTTATAGTAAAGTCACTGCTGACTTTTGCATTTTATTAAAGCATACTTTTAATAGGACAAGATATGAAAGCATTGGTTATATTGGTTATCTCCCTTTATCACTAAAAAATTCTGAAAACCCAACTTAAGTAAATGCATTTCCATTTTGTTCTAGAAAAGTAAAAATGAAAGGAAATGATGAATGGAAGCAATAAATGCAAAATCAGAAAGCATTTCTGAGACCATAAATGAAAAATTATGAGATGAAAGATGAAAAGCAAATATGGATGGAATCCAAATGAAATGAATTCTGAATGCATTTAAAATGCACAGATGAAATGCACATTTGATAACATTTCCTGTTTCAGGGTCTGTACTTAGTTGTTCATAAGCAACAACTGTTGCCCAGGAGAACATTATTTTCCATCTTTGAAGCATACTTCTGAAACTTTTCTAGTGTTTATTAAACAAAGTCATGTGCACTTCTTGTTTCACTATTTCTTGATATGAGCATTTTAGACTTTCAGATATGTGTGTGACTGTTATTTATGAACCTTCTTGTATTTTACATATTTTGAAAATTGTTTTTGATGCTTTATGGCACAGCAGCACTTTGAAGGTTATATTGTGCTGAGGCAAGTAAAGTGCCTTGCCCATGGACACACCACAGTATCCGATCCAGGCTGATCCGATGGTGGGAATCAACTTTACTTATGATATAAGCTTGCAGAATAATGTGATTGGATGATTATCTTAAGGTTATATATAAACTGCATCATTCTGTAAAATTATAGCTTTTTTTCCGTGATGTACTTTTGTAATCACAACTAAATAGCATTTATTTCAAGGTTATTACAAGGCAGTGAAGCAGAATACAGACATTTTAACTTCTATCCAGCCTGCAAAGAAGGTTAGAAAATTGTCAGCTCAGTTTGCACTTTCGTTAGTTGCTGTATGTCAGCTATAAAATGGATTTGATTTACATTTTCATTATACAGTCAATCCTTCTCTAACAGTCACCTTTCTAAGACAGCCATCACTGTTAGACAGACACATTTTCAAGACCCAAAACAATATTTTCAATATAAAATGAACTGCCATCTAACAGCCATGTCAATATTACAGCCAGTTTAAGCCAGTCTCAAAGGTGGATCTCTTGTACAGGTTTTACTGTATATCTAAAGTTCTAAAATTAGATTTAGCAATTTCTTTCATATATGATCTTTAAATTGTGAAGTCAAAGAATGTCTTAGTATGGTTCCTACATTAGATTGTGAAGTCAAAGAATGTCTTAATATGGTTCCTACATTAGATTGTGAAGTCAAAGAATGTCTTAGTATGGTTCCTACATTTAATTGTGAAGTCAAAGAATGTCTTAATATGGTTCCTACATTGGATTGTGAAGTCAAAGAATGTCTTAATATGGTTCCTACATTAGATTGTATAGTCAAAGAATGTCTTAGTATGGTTCCTACATTTAATTGTGAAGTCAAAGAATGTCTTAATATGGTTCCTACATTAGATTGTGAAGTCAAAGAATGTCTTAATATGGTTCCTACATTAGATTGTGAATTCAAAGAATGTCTTAATATGGTTCCTACATTAGATTGGGAGGAAAGGCATAAGCATGACTCTCTGAAGTTATGTGATCATTGTACAAAATAGATTTCACACAAATTAATAAACAGTCCCAAGATAATATTATAATTAACAAAGGATATAGCTGTTTTTAGTGTCCTTTAGATATTTTGGTGATATATTTTGTTTTCTTTAATGCCTGCAATTATGTAATTCATGATATAATACACATCTGTAAGTGGCACAGCTCATTGTTGGTAATTAAAAACTCTAGGTAAATATTGTGGAATTGTTTAGTTCTGTGTGGACCTTTGCATTGCTATGTGTACACGTATGTAGTGACAATTTGTGTTTGATTCATTTACCTAATTTGCGAGGTCAGTGTTCCTGCCAATTTAATATTTAGATATTTTTGTATGTTGTCTTTTCATAAATCCATGATTTTTTTTAAATTTTAAAGAGATATTTATGCCATGTAGAATTATGAAATTAGACATGCACCAGTATAATTAGGTTCATATTATAAATTGTTTTTACTGCATAATAGCTACAATTTCAGTCACTTATTTTAATTTTCTGCCTTTCGGATACTTTTCCACCAACAGTTGTTGTTTACTCACATCTATATGGCCTGTTTCTTCACTTTTTTGTGTAATTACAAAGAAAAGGCGTATAAAACATGTTTATTTTTTATTTTGTTGAGTGAATGAATCAAATAAAGTCGCGTGTAATTTTCACTGAATTTTAATGCATGTTTTGGATCTATCAGAAAAGGTTTTTTTTGTGCAAAACCAATCAACAATGACTTTGCTTGAATTGAAGATTTGCAAAATTGTAATTGCTGAAAAGATTTCATTGTTTATCATTTATTGTATATTGGGGGTAAGTTGAGTGCATTATTTGTTTCAAGGGATAACTAATACAAATTTTTATTAATGTTAGTGACTTTTATAAACTTTCAGTTTATCTATTTCATATTTTAGGTATTTTTTGCAAAATTTAGTTCTGCCAATTTCAAGAATTTTTATATTGAGACACTGTAATTTACAGATGGAGACATCTGCTGTATGTGACAATTAATTGTACAGATCATGTCTTTTGTGTTTAAACATGCAAATTGCATCAGATATAGAGATTCAAAGATACAACAATATATTGTTGTTAAAGACAGATTTTTCTTGTCATACCTGTTGTAGACTTTATACTTGTATATAAGTGTATAGACTTTTAATGAGCGCAAACTTGTACCTTTTGTCATAGCAAAAGTTGGAAATCTTAACAAAAGAAAAATCTTTCCATTCAATATTTAATTGGTGTCTCCTAATAAATGCATATATTTAGATATCTATATCTTAATCTTTCTACCTTAGAACCATTGTGGAATGGAACAAATTTCCACTTGCAGCATTCTTCATTTCCATATAGATGTCAGTACAAATATGAGTACGCTTTTAACTTTACATTTTAGCAAGCCTTGAAAGTTGATTTTCCCCTTTACAAAAACCCTCCATGTCAGACAAGAAATACATTCTTTCACCCAGAATCCTGTCCTGGCAAGGAAGAAGAAGAACTCTACATGGCTTATGTAAGATATTATTGCCAAAGGAAACACTTCCTGTATTGTAAAAAAACCTCCTGCTGATTTTTCCTAGAGAAAACAATGAAATTCTATCAATTTTGAGATTGTAAAAATTATACAGTAAAACACTTGATGTAATCTTTTATTGTTATGATTTTTTTCTTCATCAATAGCTTGTATTATGTAATCTCAGTAACATAGATTTTTTTGTATACAAATATTTTATAATTTAGAATGACCTAAACCAGTTGAAAGATATGAAAAAAACAATGTAAATGAAGCTGTTCACTTCAGTACATGAGGGTTTCCTGGATGTTTATTTACTGTATGGTCTACAAAACATGTTCATCAACTTTGAGCAGCAGCAATATCCACCGAACTTTATTACTCCCACTCAGAGTCTTGAAATTTGTAACTTTTTATATCACTTAAAGCTTTTTGTCATCTTTAATTATTGGGTAGAATCGAAACTACAAATCATGTCTTTTTGTTGTTTTAATATTGCAATTCATAGTGCTGTTGTATTAAAGATAAACAGTAGATTTTTCTCATTTACATTCAACCATGCAGTCTTTCTTATTGGAATAAATTGACATTTTATCTTTGAACACTTCAGTTTTCAGTTTTATTAATAATCCCCCATCCCACCCCACCCTCACCCCGAACCCGTTTTTTAAGCACTGGTATATACTGGAATTCCTTTGTTTGCCCAAGTGTCGATCTGTTCTCCCAGTGCAGACTATAACTTGTATATTACTACACCTATTGACATCAATCTTGCACAGTAAATGCATCTTGCAACGAGACTGTCTTGTAAACCAAAACTTGGTCTCTGTCATATGTACTTGTAGAGCATCATTTAAAATTGATTTAAAAATCGTTTCCAAACTCTAATTCCAACAGATTTTTTTTACCTTTTGCCACTAAAATTACTGTCGGAGTGTATTTTAGGATCAACGTTTGTCACACAATAAAAGTGCTTCATTATTACCTACTTTTGAAACTTTATTAAAAATGTCTTAATTTTGTCTCAGTCTCCTACATGCAGACTGTATCTCTACTATAACTACATCTGTTGAAACCAAGTTTGCACAGTGTGGTGCCTCTTTGGATGACCATATATTGCATACCAAAACTGAGTCACTGTGATATACTTTTGTGACCAAATTTTCTTGGAGGGTACATCTTGGTGTTAAACACCAAAACTTGGCAACTGTTACATACTTTCCTGGATTTATTGAAGAGTTCTTAAAAATCGTCCAGATTTGAATTCCAATACTTTGTGTTCTATTGTGACCAAATTAAGACTTTTCTTCAACATCAATTGCAACTTGTGTCTGGACTTGAACTACAGTAAACTGTGCCACACAACTTTCAGTGAGGGTGCATCTTGGGTTGAAGATGTATGAAACTGAGCTGTTGTAAATTCTTCTGGGGTTTATGGAATGAAATTTACACATAAAAATGCTCTGAAGGCAGTGACTCGTGCCGTAGAAGCAGGGGTATCTCATGAACTAACAATGCTAGTTTTATTTTTTTTATTCAGGACTCTACTGAATTTTGGAAGGAATCATACAGCAGTTTTACTGTTAGCCCACCAGTCTTCATAATATTATGATTTTGGAAGGAGACTAATATCAGTTACAGTTGGAAGTTAAAGAGTCGGTCAAAGGGTTATATAGCATTATGTTACTGTAAGTTGGTATCAGATGAATATTTAATGAACTCATTTTGCACACAGACCTTTCTTTTGTAGGGAAAGATTGCTTTCAATTCTGAGTTAAAAAGTTTTAAGAAAATATCCAAGGTCGCATGACAAATCATTTACAACAAATTTTCATCACATCGTCAAATGTGATTTGAGGCTGAAACATCCCACCAATTAAGAAGATTTTATGTTGGAAAAGGAACATTTTAAATAACCTGTATTCAAGCATACAAGGTTAAAAGTAAAAGTCGTATGATAAGTCATCAGGTCCAGATGATGTAAATCAGTCTTCCCGTCTGACTCGTCTCGAACTGCATCAGAAAGTGAAAGCTTTTCAAGTTTTGACCATATCTGTTGCCATATGTCAACACCTCATTGAAGTCACTGTAAACCAACCCAACCCCCCAAACTTGCATTTAACGAAATTAGTCTAGACAGTGAACGCACATCAAATGTCAGTTAAAGACGTATTGATATTAACTCCTCTCCTTGTTGAACTTGAGAGCATAATAACCATACATCCACATATTCAGCCCCAAGTAGTATTAAGTAGTAACAAATGCATCGTCATATTCAGCCCCAAGTAGTATTAAGTAGTAACAAATGCATCATCATATTCAGCCCCAAGTAGTATTAAGTTGTAACAAATTCATCCCGAAGTAGTATTAACTCCGTCAGTAATACGTCTTCGTCAAACACCTTCATCTGCCTAGACTTGTATTACATAATCTCGGGGATGTCACCTGATGTATTTATTTGGACTGAAACACACATTGATGAGAATTATATTGATGCTGAGAGTCTTCCTAGTAACATCCCAAGTGAACACGTATATAAAGTATTCTGGAAAGATAGGAAGGAGATGGTGAATAAATGTGGAGGTGTTATCATCTTGGTCAAACCAGATTACGAGTGTTAAGAATGCTTAGACCTCCACTCTGACTGGGAGATAAAACAGCTTTACGTGAAACAATTAAAGACCATCTACTGACAGGATCGTATTACAGAGAATCAAAATCTAATATTGATGCCCTCGACCAGATGCAAGCATCGATTTCAAAAAGCTAAGTCCAACGTATAGAAATTACAAATAATGTTAGGAGGAGACATCAACCTAGGCGACATTAACTGGGATATATGTTGGGCTATCCCTGGTGCCCGAGATAAATCACATTGTGATCGTTTAACAGATTATCGTGAAAGAATTTACTCTGTAACATATAAATAGATCACCTACCAGACAAGGTAGTCTACTTGATCTGATGATCACATCCCATCTAGGGCTTGTACAAAAACACTTAATTTGCCCTCCCATTGGAATGAGCTATCATGATAAACTGGCTCTAAACACACTACTACAAGAATGTGCGATCATGACATACTGGCTATAAACACACTACTACAAGAATGAGCGATCATGACATACTGGCTATAAACACACTACTACAAGAATGAGCGATCATGATATACTGGCTATAAATACACTACAAGAATGAGCGATCATGATATACTGGCTATAAACACTACTGCAAGAATGAGCGATCATGACATACTGGCTATAAACACACTACTGCAAGAATGAGCGATCATGACATACTGGCTATAAACACACTACTGCAAGAATGAGCGATCATGACATACTGGCTATAAATACACTACTGCAAGAATGAGCGATCATGATATACTGGCTATTAACACACTACTACAAGAATGAGCGATCATGACATACTGGCTATAAACACACTACTGCAAGAATGAGCGATCATGACATACTGGCTATAAACACACTACCACAAGAATGAGCGATCATGACATACTGGCTATAAACACACTACTACAAGAATGAACGATCATGATATACTGGCCATAAACACACTACTACAAGAACTGTTTTTAATTACATTCAAGGGTAGTAGGATAACATCGGAAATGACCTGTCAGTTTTCAGGGACAAATATCTAACATCTATTCATAAAAATTAACCAGTGGAAGACAACTGGAATATTTTTAAAGGTGTCATTTTCCAAAGTATGGATCAACGTATAAGAAGAAAATCAAGGTTAAACCAGATATACCGTGGGTAACAACAGAGATTATAGAGCTAATAAAGAAGTACAGATTTTACAAAAGGAGTAACAAGAACTACTCTGTGGAAGATAGAAAAAGATTTCAAGACCTTAGCCGCAGAGTAAAGAATAAACTTACAGCTATGTAAATAACCTACTAGATCCAGATTTAGATAGTAAGAAAAAACATTTGTTTTGAAATATATATAATCTAGAAAACAATACACCATGAGCGTAGGAAGTTCAAAATCAAAAGGCGGAATGGTACAAACTGCACTGGACAAAGCAAAAATGTTGAATGAACAATTCACACTTGTTTTTACAATGGAAGATACACATAGCAATCCCAAGTAAATGTGACTTCCCATATGAATCTATGCCAGATATCCAAATTTCAATCAGAGGAGTTGAAATATGCATTAGAAGATTAAATCCCCAAAAGGCAAGAGGTCCAGATAAGATGCCAATATTAGTCCTGAAAGAAACTGAGGAAATAATAGAACCAGTCCTTGCATCCTCAGCAGTGTCCTGACACACCAGAGAGTGTTATGACACATCAGAGGTACCAACTGACTGCAAAAATACTTATACTGAGCCTATCTTCAAGAAATCAGATAGACCCAAACAAGAAAATGATCGCACTCTATCACTATCCTGCATAAAAACCAATATGGATTTAGAGTCAAAAGGTCATGTGAAAGACAGCACCTCTTAACCACTGATGACATTGCCAGGAACGTGGACAAAGGGACTCAAGCTGATGTGGCCATATTAGATTTCTCCAAAGTTTTGACAAACTCCCACAACAGAGATTATCACACAAGTTATCATATTATGCAGTCACAGGACACACCCAGAGGTGGATTCATTCATTCTTACAAGGCCAAAGGAAACAGATCGTAATGGATTGTGCCGCATCAACAACCGCTCCCATGTAATCTAGAATTCCCCAGGGTACAGTTCTTGGTCCAGCTCTGTTCCTGATCTACATAAATGACGTTGCCGACAAGCTGGTTGCAACTGCCCACCTCTTTGCTGATGACTACATAGTGTACCAACAGATCAACAGCTAGATCTCTTCATGTTGGTTAAATGGAGTCACACATCGCAGATGGAGTTTAACATCAAGAAATGTGCCATTATGCTGGTCTTTAGTAAAGCATAGAAGCAGCAGTTTACCTACATCATGAAGGACTAAGTTCTTGATGCTGCCAGCACCATCCGTACCTTGGATTAGAACGGACTGACAACTTGAAGTACAAACTATTTATTAATGACATCACCAACTAAGCTTCAAGTGTGCTGGGATTTTCAAAGGTAATTTAAGGAATTGCCCATATAAAGTAAAATAGAGGGCCTACTTCAGCTTAGTAAGACCGAAGCTGGAATATGATCCAACATCTGGAATCGTCAACAAAAGACCAAGATCAAGCATGTAGAACAGATCCAACGGAATTTAGTCCATTTTGTATTCAATAATCCATACAACATGCACCATCCCAATAGTGTTTTCACCATGCTTACCACCTTGCAACGGCAATCCTTTCAACAACAGCGCGTCTAAGCAGACGTGACTCTATTATATATAGTGAGCAATAACTTAGTAGCAGTACCATGCATCTGCCACACTACCCCAGCATCAGTAAGATCTACAAGAAAGAGCCACTCACAGAAATGCATCATGTACTGCTACAGAGTCAACGTTTGCCAGCATTTATTTTTTCCCCGGACAGTCGCTCACTGGAACCAACTACAATCAACTCTACATATTGCCACAAAACTTGCAGGGTGCATCTAGGGTTGAAGATACTTGAAACCGAGTCGTAACAAACTCATTGTATAAAACTCCCTTCTGGAACCAGACTTGAAAATCACTCCTATATCATTCCATGTTCAGATCGCGTACTGCCTCTTACTTTTGTAATTATACTTTTTTTTAGCCATGAAGAATAAAATCAAAGCCAGAGTCATTAACAAAAAAAAAAAATAAATAAATAAATCCCTAAATATTGAATCCTGTCTGCCAGTATGTTTGGCATGTGGTCTTTACAACGTTATCGCAAGAAGACGATGGTTATTGTTTTGCTTTTAAAGAAGAACAAAATGGATAGACACCAACCGACGAAGATGTCAAGTAGGAGAAAAAAATGTGCGGTCAGACCTGAATTTGAACTCGGTACGTCCCTAACGTTAGCTAGGCGCTACATTATTTGAGACGTTTACCTCCATTATTGACATGAGATTACAGCACTTTTCTTAAAACTTTGAACTGATATCAGAAGCATATATGGGTTTTGAGGACTGGTTATAAGTTTTTATCGAAATTTTCATGGAACAATTAACTAACAGATATCAATTGACTCATTCAATATGCAATATAGGGAAGAAGCATATAAAGTGCACATTATATGGTTCAGAAATCTCAGTCATTTTTATAACATAATCTAGGATGAAGCTAGCTTAAATACTGAAATTCACCAAATTCGCTTGGTTCATAAGCATACTTTTAAAATGCACAATTTATAATACAGTTTGTTCATTCCAAACTATGCCCTTTGTGTATGGTTCGTCGATTTTGATGATGTGATCAAGGTGTAGAGGTGAAATGCAAGAACTGAGACATGATTTGCAAACTTACTAAAACAGAGGACAGAAAACAGTTGGAAAAATGATGTACTTTCTTCTTCTGATGACAACACTGCTTTATATGAATTATGTACTATTTATTGAGGTATTTGCTTCTGATCTGCTGTTTTAAGAATTACCTAGATCCATAGGACTAAGCATCATGGGTAATTAATTCAGTCTTTATGAGAGTTTCCGATGATAACAGGGGCCCCGGGTGGCCGAGTGGTCTAAGGCGCTCGCCTTTACAGATCACTACATCTCACCTCTGTCCTCGTGGATTCGAGTCTCGGGATCGGCCAATGTGGGTATGTGAGAAAGCTTGCCAGTAGCTTCCCGTGGGTCGGTGGTTCTTCCCGGGGTTTTCTCGGGTTCTTTGGCCGCCATGTATAGCCATTAATGTGCTGAAAAATGGCGTTAAACCATAACCAACCAACCGATGATAACAGGATTCTATGGCTAGTAGTATACAAACGGCGATTTTTGGTGCATCGCCCATAGAATTGTTGTTCATACAAGTTACATGTTGGCCAGAAAATCCGATCCCCATGTGGATAATAAATCCACTTTCCAAACACTGATTTGCAGACATTTACAAGTAGAACAAAAAATCCGACCTCGGTGTAAACTGGGCCAGAATCCTCCATCTCTACTCTTGAGTTATTTTCTATAAAATGTAGAAATGTGCCAGAAAATCCGATGGACGGGTGTTTAGAAAAGAGGTTTACTTATCACACGTGATGGGTTGCTGAAAACGTTAGTACCACTGCTAAATATATATATATAATAGCTCCATTAACTTTTTAACTGCGTCTTATACTGTAAAAATAGACTGTGTAATAGATGTTCTGTTTTGAACCTGAGCATCTAAAATACAGATTGCATACGACCTATGATTTTATTTAACCTTTAAATACCTTCATTTATCAAACCATTATTGTCTTGAAGAAAGAAGTATGCCCTGCCTGTATGCTCTTCTTTGTCTACGATATATTTCATTTCATCAGCTGACAATGTTCCCCAGTATTCAACACTACCAGATTCATGGTTATATGCATGTTTCAGGCAGCTAACACAATTGGAGATGCAAGCTTCCTCAAACCTTGGTGCACAGTTTTATGTTCTTCTGACCAATGAAGTATTTATTTTTTCTCCTGTTATGATGTGGTGGAATTCTAAAGTTGTTGCAGAACTAAATTGTGTCATATCTATGCTATTGCTATTTAATTTGAATGCATCGTCATCAAATAAAACTATTATACATTTGGACAGCAATTTTCACATCTAGAAATAAACATGAAATTTGTATACCGATCTGAGTAACTCTGCTATGTTTTTTTCTCTATCAAATGCATGAAATAAACATGAAATTTGTACACCGATCTGGGTAACTCTGCTATATTATTTTTTTTTTATCAAATGCATAAACAAATCCCGCAACCAGATGTTGCTATACACAGAATCATCACTGTCAAAGTTCAAAGTGTAGTTTTCAAAAATGTGTAATGGCTTATATACGAAACAAGTCCTTTTCAGTGTCGATTTTTTTTATCTCGCTAAATTCATTTGATATGCTGACTTGCTTAGGACGAGTTAACCAATTTAATGCATTTAACTCAGTTGCAGGAAAAGAGCAATGTGATGAATTAGTTACGTTTTTCAATCTTGAATCTATTTATGTACAATAAAGTCTTTGCTATCCCCCCAAAATCGTTAAGAAATTGACTTTCCTTGTACTAATATATTGATCATCTATTTAATGTTTTTCCACATTCAAATATAATTCTCTGTTGATTTGCACTGTAATCTTTTTATTTCTTCCATTGTAATACAAGAATTTTATTGTTGCTTTGAAGTATGTCTGGTGTTTTGTGTTTTATTTTTCCATTTCCTTTAACTGTTTCCGTATATTACATTTATAACATTTTTCAACTGTTGATCCTTCTGATAGAACCATTTATTTTGTGTAATATAATTTCAATTAGTTTAAATGTCCATAAAAACAGAATCTTCAAAGCATGTATATATGCACATGCTGTTAAAGGCGTATTGGTTTTTATGTCATCAATTTGGTTTTTAAAAGTTTTTTCCATATGAACTGATTTTGGTTAATTTTGTGGTAATTCTTTTTGATTTAATTTTGTGGTAATTCTTTGTGAATTAAGGTTTGATGAATACTTTGAAATTGAACATGGTAAATATTTTGTCCAGGAAAAATGGATAGTTGATTGAGTATTTATGTGAATCGCTGCTATACATTATTTGAACGAATTGGAAAGAAATCTAAATGTTCTAATGATTGCATCAAAGTCTATGTCATTCTCATTACCCCATATGTTGTTCAACATCTCTTAGACCAGCTTGTAATCTTTGACATTGTATTAGTTTTTCAGCTTTGTTATTTGTAGTGAAAATCATCTCCATATTTTCTAATGTTATTTTTTGACATTTCTTCTCCTTATCACTTTTTTTATGCTGAGCGGTCTGCTCATAATCTTATGTCAATTGTCTTCACAGCAATTTAATTTCACAGTCTAGATATTTTTTTAATGAAAAATGGAATTTAAAAAGAACTCTACCTAATCCCTTGCTATCATTTATTTCAGTTTCATTCTCTACACAGCTCACCGTATACTCTAAACTGGTTTTCGTGAACATCTCCTAATGTACTCTGAGTTTACAAAATTTATTGCATATAATATGTGCTTTCAAAGGTACAAATTATGTCACACAGTGGCATTTAAGGTCAGAAACAGAAGAACCCTGGATACAATACTGTGGAACCTGTTTTAAAAGACCACCTACCCAAAACATGATCTTTGAAGAAAGATACTCTTTAATACGTTCTTTTTTATTTTAAAAAAAGCATTTAAAGTATAGAATCAAATGTCGTGGCCTTTTAGGACTGGCGATCTTTAAATAGACACGATATTTAGCACAGATTAAAATGCATACATCGTAGATAGAAGACCTCTAGGCCTTGCACGTGCTGACACTGGGTATATATATATATATATATATATATATATATATATATATATATATATATATATATATATATATATATATATATATATAATTTGGCTTCATCTATGTGATATTTAAGCAGAGTGACGTGCTTCTTTGTTCTTCTTCTGTACTGTATCAAACAGTGTCTAATTCAGTGCATATTATATTATATTTTGTATTTGAACATATTCCTAGACAAGCAATTGGCACAGAGACACCGACTTAGAAGTTACCTTGGGTCAGTCTGTTATCCCGTAGGATCCCGCATGTCCTTGTTTTACCAAACGTCTCTGCGCATGTGCCTCGGATCCTTGTCCTTCAAACGTGGTCTACCTGTCCATCAAGCAATCCAGCAAGTAAGTTGGAAGAAAGAAAATGACGGTAATCTAGGTACAAGCAAACCAATCAGCAGTGCATGATCTTTAACTCATGCTTGCGAAAACACAAGGTTTCTAAAAGTGAAATATGTTACAAACATTGTATGTTGATAGAAAATTGAAGTACATACTTAAACTCTTATTTGCAAATAGTCTGTCTCAATGCAGTTTATCTGAATGAAAGTCGTTAAGTCGATGCTTCTTCCCCACCCCACCCCCATTCTCGTTCGTCAGTTCACAACTTTGTCTATGCCACATCACATCCTAAAATAATATACTTTCTTGTTAATGATGAGAAAACGTTGACAATATTAGTCGCTTTTAATGACAACTAAATCCATTATATATAAAATAACGATTAAAATCGGGCTTATAACATGGATTAAAAGGGCAGAAAAAAGTAAAGAAACGGATTATTTTGCTTGCATCATTTATTTCTTTCGTATAAAAATATAATTTTTGAATGAAACCAATGTCATGAAAGAGACCCGTTGTCAGTACAAGTATCCATCGTCAGTAGCCTATCGATGGTCGGTGTAGCTGTGAAGAAAAAGTCATATATATAAATATATATATATATATATATATATATATATATATATATATATATATATATATATATATATATATATATATATATATATGTATGTGTGTGTGTGTGCGTGTGTGTGTGTGTGTTTTGTCAACAATTCAAATTTGGTCAACTTCAAACCACCCAGGTTCTACCCTAAAAGTAGTTATAATCCCCTCCTAGCAAAGATGCAGCTCTAGTAACTTTCTTGTCCGCTATTGAAAGTGACATCACATCACACACACAAACACATACTAATAAGGATAATCTAACAAAGAAATGGGACACTCTTTTGAAAACACTTAGTAACATGGATGATATCGTTATCAGACCAGCCGATACGGTTTCCAGCGTTCTCGTAATGAACACAAGTGACTACATCGCTGAGGCCAACAGACAACTGTCATATGAAAGGTTCTGTAGAAAACTGAATGAAGCAATCGTAAGTCGAACAATTAATGCTATGCATGAAGCAAGACACAATGATGATAAGTCTCTCGCATATTTTTCTTCATCTCAACAAAACCTCTAAAACCAGTTTGCCCAAGAATGTCACCTTCGTCACCATAAATGTTTCCACCCTCAATACAAACGTATCACATGAATAGGGCATCAAGCATGTAACAGCCGTCTCAACTCTTCGGCCCCCATATCACACCTTTACAGGTTTCCGAACCATGTTTTGAATATGAAGAACTATGTGTTTAATGACCAGCATTATCTTAGCAATAGTATAGCACCGGTTTATGCCATCATATTTATTGGAAGACTACAGCAAAAACTTCAGAATCAATCACCTCAGACACCCATAAGCTGGTGCAAATTTATTGATGACGTGGAGAGCAAACGGATTGAAACACAGGAACAACTTGAACACTTATTTAGGTTATCAAAAAAGTGCCATCCCACCATCACGTTGGAGTCATCAGACAAGTTGTCCAATATATTCATGGACGCTCGATTCATCGTACAAGATGGAAACAGAAAATGATTTATTTGCAAGTCGAGCGACTCACATCAATAATCCTTACCTATCACCTGTCATCCTAAACATGTAATCAGAAAGTCTCCATTCGGCCCACGTGTTCGCATAAAGCGTATCTGCTCACACGAGGAGAAGCTCAACAATAGACTTATGGAATTCAAATGGAACTTAAAAAGAAGAGCATACAAGAACAAAACTATAGATTCGTCTGTATAAAAGCTAAAGCCATTGACCGAAGCAGTGTTCTCAGATACATAGCTGCCAACAACTGTATCCCTATCGTAACAACATACTACCCAGATGTCCCAAACATGGAGCAAAATTGTCCCCAGACACAGGAATATGCTTGACTCCCCTTCACACCCAAAATTGTCCCCATACACAGGAATATGCTTGACTCCCCTTCACACCCAAAATTGTCCGAAGACACAGGAATATGCTTTACTCCCCTTCACACCCAAAAGAGGTCTTTATTTTACTTACTTTATTTTTCACCTTGTCATTGTTCTGAATAGTTTTATTCTCTGTGCCAAAAAGTAAAAAAAACCCCGAGAATTATTGTTCTGCGCGTGTCACTAAGTGTGTGTGTGTGTGTGTATCTTTATTTCGTGGTAGGGGAGCACAGTAATTTATTTTAAAGACAACTAATAATTTTTTTACTAAACAATGCTACGTTCATTTTCCTCCTATATTTAGACTGTATCTTTATTTAGAACAACAACAACAAATTAACCATAGATTCATTCCTTCTTTTTTGTCTTTGTAATCAGTACCTTTCTATTCTGTAGCAGGTCAAGGATCAATCAATCAATCAATCAATAGTCAACATAATGGATCTTTGGGAAAAAAAAATACTTCTTTGCACGATTAAACAAAATCAATGTTAATTTCTGACCCACGGGCTTAAAATTGAAACGGGGTGTGTCATTTGATTGTAAAAGATTTGAACATATAATATCTTTTTTTCTTAAAATAAGGCGCTTACATCATGCAGGTTTATAAATAACATTCCGCCTTGTTAAGGTATCCTCTTGCGTTTCAGACCGGGAAATAAGTTTTTTATTGCTAAAAGCTCTTTTTTTCTATGTATAGTTGTAGTAATACATAATTGAAAAGGTTAAATACAAGATATTCACATACACCATTTGTTGTCTTCTATAGCGATTGTCAGTACAGAAGCTTGGTACAAAAGTAAGGAGTTGTTCTAAATCTAAGTTTAGTGACTCTCTGAAAACAAAGTTTTTTTTTTTTATAGTGGAAAATGTTACTATTTCTTGTGCCAACTAGTTTACTAGTTGCTCAAGTTGATAAAAAATTCATTTCGATTCAAGGGTATTAACTTGGAAATGTCATAGGAGTTTTTAAAATCTAATTTTGCAAATAGTTTTGAGACATATCATTGGATAAATAAATAATTCATAACTAAAACATGGATTAAAGGTTTGAATTTATGGTCAATATCCTTGTACCTGAAAAATGATAATCAAAATACAGCATATATATTCTATGTCTAGAGTCTGTCCCGCATATTTTGATGAAGTGGATCTTAAACATCTAGAATTTGTTCCTTTTGTATATCACTTTTAGCTAATTGTAAAGGAAATTTTGTTAAATTAATGCAAAAAATTGAACAGATGGAAACACACTATTATGGGCAAATCTGACAGGAAAATATTTTTCATGGTAGCACGTTGTTCATCAAACTTACCTATGTGATTATCATCTTCTAATAGAGTTTCTTGCCTGTAAGATGAAAAGCAAAGCCCAAAGTTACAATATCTTCACTATACATTTTATTGCAAAATGGCTTTATTTTTAGAATACAACGAATGTCGTACGCTTGCTCCAATTTAAATGGAATATATTTGTATGGTATTTGTTTAGAGTACAATACTATCATTCGATTTTTCTATTTGCAAGAAACTTTAGAAATATGTCTCTGACATGTTAATATTAAATGATGCGTAATTTCATACTCTAATGTTACGTGACACAAAGTGACGCCTTTCTCTTTGTAGACCACGCATTTTCTTTAAGGTGTCTATCCATTATTTATGTAGCTTTTCTATACTTTATACATATTACCATTTCCCTCTCATCTAAATTTAAAGGCTGTGAGCTCAAGCCACTTCCTGGCACTTTTTGGGAAGCCCAAACTACTTCACCAATCAACAGAGATACTGATCATACAAAGTACACTGAGTAACAAAATGGTCATAATCGCTGTGCTCCACGACAACAGGAATCCGGAATGCGCTTCATTTCTCTGCCATAGTATTTGTCTCTGGCAGATTCATAAAGTTAAACCAGAGACATATTTAGCACATATATGTCTCTGGTTAAACTTAAACTGGACATAGCTTTGTCTATAACAAGACACAATCCAAATATTACATAAAGAACACTGATCAGTTTGTTTTCCTTACCTACAACTCTATACCCATATCCTGCATTCCCATAACCAAAGCTTGGGTAAGCTCCCTTCCAGACCGATCCAACTACGCCACCAACATTGCCTCGCCACACAGGGCCACCGTGATTGAAACCCCCGGAGTAGCCACCCTTGCCTCCCCACCACAGTCCGCTACCCAGGCCCCAGTTGCCACCGTTCCAAGGGCCCCAGTTGCCCCAGTTTCCCCACCAGTTGGGTCCTGGAAAGTGAAATAAATATTTTAAAAAATAATATTATGCTCCGTTCTTTATCAAGCGTAACCATTTCATTATCACCTATGATGTTCGTTTTGAACACACCCGGTAACAGGTAGATACCAGAGATCTCATAGACTGCTATTAAGTGTAACTAAAATTCAGTACTGTTGGGTAAAAGGGCTTGACTTTGAAGACACTTTCTCGTGATAAAAGTTCCAGTTCCGTTCCCACAACAGCCCGTAATACAGCTGACACGCAATCTGAAGGAATCACAATCATGCACCATGTTTAAAAACAGAATCCATCCAACTACATAAATGTGACTTTCTTGTCTGTTTGACACCAATACAATGTTACTCTTAAATAAATCGCTGACTGTACGATAGTCAAGTCTCTGGTGTGTATATTGATTATGTTGTTTTTTTTTTACTCCTAAATATATCGCTGACTGTACTATAGCTGAGTATCTGGTGTGTATATGGATTATGTTACTCCTAAATAAATCACTGACTGTACGATAGTCAAGCATCTGGTGGGTATATTGATTATGTTACTCGTAAACGCAGTCATTTTTGTAGTATGCTCAGTCAGAAGATGGTATAAGTTATGATATTACTATTGCCTGTATCATACGTTTGACATCGACTATCGTACAAAAATTACTATCTGCGTGAAATGATCTCTGAGAGCAATTCTTAGATATACGCGCAGGTAAAAAGATTCTGCTATCATGCAATCTGTGATCGGACATTTAGACACTGGGATAAATTATTCGGACATTTATACATTGGGATAAATTATGAGATACATTTTTAGATGATACTCTAGCTTAAATGCTCAAGTTTGACCACGGAAGGAAAAGATTCTGAAAGTTGGATGTTTGGCTAAAAGTTTGCAAACATGGTGCATGATGATGTTTTGTTTAAGACAGAATATTTACCACCTGTTCATCACGTGTTCAAAAGATGCGACTGACGTTAGCCGTATCGGACGGACATTGACTGATGTGATAATCAGTTGATGTACGGTGTTCGAATTGTGATTGTTGGATTATACGCCGCCATGTTGAAGAATCTGGACATAGGTCTTTCGCGCTTCATTTTGCAAATCACCTACTACAAATACAAACATCATACTTAATAATCCAAAATGTGACTGACCATATGTGCTGTATTATATCAGCCTGGAAACCCTGCAGAATGATCATTTCAAGACTTACCTTAATGGGGAATTGTTGGTTATCTATTCCAAATATACATGAATAGACCTTCTTCAGATGAGAGCGTCCATATTGGATTGTAACTAACAAATTTACTTTTGATTAGAAATGATTTAGGAGAATTAATGTATATTCTTTGGCTAGAAAAGGAGTAGTTAAGAAATCAGGAGTCTGCATGAATGACAAGCCTCCTGAATTACATTATAAAAAATACACAATCATCTGCAAATTTGTAGAGTGAAATCAGATTGTTCAAGAGATACCGTTTTTCATTTATTCAATTTTGATCTACTTTGGCATGTGTCTCTCGAGTATCAAATCAATATTTATGATGTCTCTTGCTAATTGGCTCTTTTGTCTTTACAGTGGTATTAAACAATTCGTTTGCCTTTTGAACAATGTCTTGGTCGAATTCATCCACGAGACTAGCTACGACAATCATTGAGTTTATCAATGCTGTACATAGAACATACATCCATGTTTCTGGAATGAAGCTTTGTTAGTCATCAGTTGATGTGTTTTAAGTTGTGTGCCAGACGTAGGTGTGATATATTCTGCAGATTCAGTTCTATCCTTTTCTTTTAAAATTTGAAGCAAATCAGTATTGGGCAAATATGTAACTATTCCGCTCATTTACTATACTTGAAATAGTATAGTAAAGATATTCCTATTAGCATAACCATTTTGCCAGCCAATTTTTAAATCATTTCCTTCAATCTGATTAAAACGTTTTCGAGTTACGTTTATCAAAAAGGCAGTGGATAATCCGTGGCTTACCACCTGTTGCTTCATCAGTTGTTTCATTGTTAATTTGTCTTTTATTTCTTATCTTCGCCTTCGCTGACTAGTTGTCCTTCCTAAGCAACATATTATTTTGTTTTTAAGTAGCTTTTGATACCTAAAAGGAAATGTTATACAAAACTCTCTCATGATTTTGAAACAAGTACATAAAGGCACACCATGATTTTTGCTTTCTCTCCTAATGTCCTGTCCTTCTCTAATTTCAATGAAGATATCCAAAATTAACGATGGTTTATACTTTTCCTGATGACTTTACTATTTTTGACTGAAGCTACTCCATTCCAACACAAATCCTTGACAACAAAACTTTTGATTCCTGAAATATTGTATTTATTGTTTTAAAATTTAATTGACTGTTAAAAATTCTTATTTTATGTTTACATTGAAGAATAATGTTGTACTTTGTTATTTATTCCTGTGAATAAAAAACGCAAGCACTATTTACAAAATAACTAGTAACCGTTATATTTATTTATATGACTGGACACAAATTTCGAAGATCTTTCATTCTCACATAATGATACCTCCCTGCCTCTTGACCAAAAGCTATTAACATGTCAACTTTATTTTTCGATTTAGTCACTGTTACCTACATATATCTTTCATCTACTGTTTCTTACACATTTACGGATATATCGAAGTCGTCGTTAAAGTTGTCAATGTCGTCAGTTTCTACAGCACATATATCGAACCAATGAATGTATCTATTTAAATTGTATTTTATTTGGGGAGGATTTGAAATCGATTCAGTTACATACAAAAGTTCATTTCTTAGTATAATTTTAATCTGGTATATCTATGTATTAGCTTCCCATTTATATTTGTCTATGTTCATAATTAGTTATTATATCCTGTCAAATACCCATTTTGTGCTATGAGTGATCATTTGGTAAAATATTGTATGAATTTTAGTCAATAGAGTGTCAATAATAAAATTCGTCTCTAGTTTGTTCATGGTAGCATCGCAATGAGTAGCATATGACAATTTCTTTGTTTCATTTCGTTGAATACCATCCTCTAATGAAAGCAAACGTATCAGTATAACCGCAAGTACCAGTTGAACTAGGACTGAATTATTTAGTTTTTAAAGTTTCCTACCAATTATTTTCTTCATGTGTAGTTCAGCCTGACTGAAAAATACGTAGAGGTCTTGGTCATTACCACCGCAAAATTTATATTCGTTTATTCTGTTCCCAAATGATCCTTGCATTTCAATTGTAATGACATTGTGTGCTAATTTGTGTTGTTTACGTTTTTGTCAACGAAGTTGTCTATATTGTTGCCTACAAAGAGTTTGCTTTAGTGCTTTCTACAGGATCTGCTTTTCTTGCATTTCCTAATTTTTACTTCGACGTTGAAATTCCTCTTACCTTCGTTGTCTTTGTTGCGAGGAACTAATATTACCTGCTTACTAATATTACCTGCTTTGGTACGTTCTAATTAACTAATATTACCTGCTTTGCTTCGTTCTAATGAACTAATATTACCTGCTTTGCTTCGTTCTAATGAACTAGTATTTCCTGCTTTGCTTCGTTCTAAAGATCTGATACTATCTGCTTTGCTTTGCTGTCGTTGTTATTGGGATTATATTTATTTATTCATTTATGATAATTTAACCCCCCCCCCCCCAAAATAAAAAAAAACAAAAAAACCCCACACATTTCAATGTAACTATTCCTTACAAAATATCAGATTTAGTAGTCGTAATATTTATCTGTCAATTCTATTATTTTGCATTGAAATGTATGCATAAAATAGATTATGGTACGAAGAAACAAATTTCGTTACCCGTACTTTATATTCAAAAAGTGTCCCTCACTTCACGGGTTCCTAATTCTACAGCTTTGAGAACTACCAGTTAGATATCGTGGTCATAGTAGTAGTAATAATTGGAGTAGTAGTATTAGTAGCAGCAGTCGTTAATATCTTTCATTATGATAGTAGTAGTCATAATAATAATACCAAAGCCCAAAGATTAGGAATATGTGAAAAACGCAGTAAACAATTCAAATAAAACAAACAATTTCAGGAGAATGCAAAACAATTTTTTTTACCGAGAACTTTTTTTACCGGCAATTTGGCAAGAAGAACACTAAGGTAAAAAGATACCCATTTCAGAAGAGATTGAGACGTTTTGGAAAGCAATATGGAAGAACGAGAAAAAACCTGATGAAAAGGCTAAATTGATTGGGGAACAAAGAAAAATGAACAATAACGTGGAACAACAGGAATGGCCAGATATCACAATTGAGGAAATGAGAGCAAATGATGAAATCTGTAAAGAGATCAATGTCCTAATGAACCATCTAGAAAGGACACCAGAATAACTTACCACTGAAATCACTTACCTCCTACCAAAGAATGAAAACACAGAACAAGCAAAGAATTACCGACCCCTCCCCTCCCTCCCAACAACATACAAACTAATAACTACCATACTTGCTGACAGAAGGTACACATACCTTGAACAAAATAAGCTTTCAACGCCAGAACAAAAAGGATGCCGTAGAGGATCATACGACGAGCTTTTGATAAACAAGGTAATATTGGAGGATATGAGATCAAAAAGAAAAGCCTTGAGCACAACATGGATAGATTATCGGAATGCCTTTGACAGTCTTCTCCACTCCTGGATCCTTGAAAGTCTAAAAATATATAAGCTAGCACCAACACTGAGAAATTTCATGGAGAGAACAATGGAAATGTGGACATCAAAACTTATTTGTAATCATACTGAAGTTACTTTCAGTAGTGACTATATTAGGACTAATAGTCGAATATTCCACGGAGACTCATTCTCAGCACTTCTATTCTGCTTTGCCAGTAGCCCATTAAGCACCGAACTGAATGAAACAGAATGTGGTTACACGGTCCATAAGAAGATCATTTCTCATCTCATTTACATGGATGACTTGAAACTTTTTAAAAAAATTATGAACAGTTTGAAACTCTCCTAAACACTGTGTCAAAATTCAGCAAGGGGATATCAGAATGGAATTTGGTTTTGAAAAATGTGCAAAGGCTACAGACAAACTGAAAAGAGCAGATACAGACAAAGACAAAATAAACCAATTGCTAAACAGCAGTGTGCTAATAGGTAAAACAGGGGGCTTTATAATAACAGTCGAAGATCAAAGCCTTATTACCCACTCTTTACGAAACAGAATACTCAAGCATGGTACCACTCCATTGTGCCGACTGTGCAACCAGTTCGAAGAAACCATTGGACATATAACATCAGGGCGCCCTTTACTCGCAGAAGACGAATACACAGAAAGGCACAATAAAGCAACAGTATACAATCATTGGAATATCTGCGGTCACTTCAACCTACCTGTACCACCAAAAGGGTACCAGCATAAACCAGAAAGGGTAACCGAGGACGAAAAAGCAACCATATTCTGGGACATGCCAATCCACACATACCTCGAAATCAATGCAAACAGACCTGACTTAATAGTAAAAGACAAAACTGAATGAAATTGCTACATTATTGACATATAAATACCTGCAGACAGAAATGTGTTAATTAAAGAAATGGAGAAAATATAAAAATACAAAGATCTTGAAATAGAAACCAAGAGAATGTGGAACATCAAAGAAACAGTCAACATCCCAGTAATCATCGGTGATCTCGGACTGATAAAGAAAGGGATGGAGAACAAGATTAAAAAGATCCATGGAAAAGTCAGTATTGAGGAAATCCAAAAGACATTGATGCTTGGCACAACACATATATCTAAAAAGAACTCTCTCCATATAACAATTTGATATGCCTAGATTCACGGCGTGAACTCCTTTCAAATTAATAACACTTATCTAAAGAATCATATAATAATAATAATAATAATAATAATAATAATAATAATAATAATAATAACAACAATTATTAATGTTAATATTATTATTATTATTATTATTATTATTATTATTTTTATTATTATTATCAGGAAGTTTTAATCTGTCAATCAGTGAATGTTCAATATGAAACTTAACATATAAAGTTACAAGGAAGTCAGAAAGGTGCAGTTAATTAATCAGTCAGTTATGCTGCTGGCATCAGTTAGTTCATTTTGGGAGTGAAGTTCAGTTCAAATGTTCTATTCAGTTCATTTCAGTAGTGATATTTTGGGAGTGAAGTTCAGTTCAAATGTTCTATTCAGTTCATTTCAGTAGAGTGATATTTTGGGAGTGAAGTTCAGTTCAAATGTTCTATTCAGTTCATTTCAGTAGAGTGATAATTTGGGAGTGAAGTTCAGTTCAAATGTTCTATTCAGTTCATTTCAGTAGAGTGATATTTTGGGAGTGAAGTTCAGTTAAAAATGTTCGATTCAGTTCAGTCCAGTAGAGTGAAATTTTTTAAGTGAAGTTCAGTTCAAATGTTCAATTCAGTTCAGTCCAGTAGAGTGATATTTTGGGAGTGAAGTTCAGTTCAAATGTTCGATTCAGCTCACTAGAGTGATGATCATGAATGACATTTTCAGTTGTGCAAAATGGATATGAAGGTGAATTTCTAAAGAATATTATGTGCTGACTAAGTGAGAATATAGTTTGAATTCGTTATGGACAGCAATAATCGGACAGCTGATGTACCCTTATAATTATGCAATGCCTTTATATGCATATGTTATGAACTAAAATCCATAGTTGTGAGCTAATTTCCCAGTGCGCGCGCGCACACACACACACACACACACACACACACACAGACACACACACACACAGAGCCAACATCCATGTGATATGTGGAGAGTTTATATTTCAGTGAAAAGGGTAGATTTTATCCAAAATTAATTTCATCATCTTCAATTATGAGTTTATTATAGTAGATGCAATTATTCTCCGAGACTCTCTTTAATAAAACATTTTTGTCAGATTAACTTACATTTCATTTTTGTGTTTAAAAACTGCAAATTTAATGAAGTTTTAGAGGGCCTATATGTTGCGAGTATTTCAGGTTTACTTACGTTCGTTATGTTTTTTTTGTGTTGAAAAACTCCAGGTTTAATGTGGTTTTAGTGATCATATGGCTTGCAAATATTTCAGATTTAAGTACGTTTATGCCATGTTTAATGTTGACTCAAATGCCACGTTTAATATTGACTCAGATGCCAGGTTTAATGTTGACTCAATGCCAGGTTTAATGTTGACTCAAATGACAGGTTTAATGTTGACTCAAATACCATATTTAATATTGACTCAAATGCCATGTTTAATGTTAACTCAAATGCCAGCTTTAATGTTGACTCAAATGTCATGTTTTTAATGTTGATTCAAATGCCATGTTTAATGTTGACTCAAGTGCAAGGTTTAATCTCAGGCAACGGAATATCTTCAATAAACAACGGAGTTTTGTGAATTAAAAAAACTAAAGTAAATTATTCCTTAAATTCAACATTTACGGCACAAAAAGTAAATTATTCCTTAAATTCAACATTTACAGTACAAAAAGTAAATTATTCCTTAAATTCAACATTTACAGCACAAAAAGTAAATTATTAATTAAATTCAACATTTACAGCACAAAAAGTAAATTATTCCTTAAATTCAACATTTACATCACAAAAAGTAAATTAGTCATTAAATTCAATATTTACCGCACAAAAAGTAAATTATTCCTTAAATTCAACATTTACGGCACAAACAGTAAATTATTCCTTAAATTCAACATTTACGGAACAAAAAGTAAATTATTCCTTAAATTCAACATTTGAGGCACAAAAAGTAAATTATTAATTAAATTCAACATTTACGGCACAAAAAGTTAATTATTAATTAAATTCAATATTTACGGCAATAAAAATAAATATAAAATGTATTTGAATCTATAGTTTACCTGAGTTTAAGTCGACTTTAGTTATGAAGTAAATGTCAATTTTTTAGGCAGTGACTGTAAGTCAGCAATATACTCTCAGCATATCTTTATCCACTTTTTTTGCCCAATAGAAATTGTCAGCAACTTGTCAGTAAGAAACAATATCATCAGTATGATTTATCGAGCAATGTTAGACAGGTTTAATTGTTAGTAACAGCAATGTTAGACAGGTTTAATTGTTAGTAACTGCAATGTTAGACAGGATTAATTGTTAGTAACGGCAATGTTAGTCAGATTTAATTATTGTTAGTAACAGAAATGTTAGACAGGTTTAATTGTTAGTAACGGCAATGTTAGTCAGATTTAATTATTGTTAGTAACAGAAATGTTAGACAGGTTTAATTGTTAGTAACAGCAATGTTAGACAGGTTTAATTGTTAGTAACAGAAATGTTAGACAGGTTTAATTGTTAGTAACGGCAATGTTAGTCAGATTTAATTATTGTTAGTAACAGAAATGTTAGACAGGTTTAATTGTTAGTAACAGAAATGTTAGACAGGTTTAATTGTTAGTAACAGAAATGTTAGACAGGTTTAATTGTTAGTAACAGCATGATGTTTGAAAAACTATTACATTACCAAAAATAGGTCCGTCATTTAAAATATTTATTGAGGACATTCTAGAAATACTTCAGCCAGTCGCTTTATCACGTATAATTATAAACTGTTCAACCAGTCGCTTTATCACGTATAATTATAAACTGTTCAACCAGTCGCTTTATCATGTATAATTATAAACTGTTCAACAAGTAGCTATATCATGTATAATTATAAACTGTTCAACCAGTCGCTTTATCATGTATAATTATAAACTGTTTCATTATTTACGGTTAATATCTGGTGGAATAGTTCCATAGGCACACATTCTTATGCTTTCCTTAAAGCATGATTTTTTTCTTTTTGTAGGCTTTGTTACAATGTAGAGAATGTTTGATGCCTTGAAAAAGTCCATGATGTAGGTTTTGTTACAATATAGACAACGTTTGATGCCTTGAAAACGTCCATGACGTATTGCATGTCATGTTTCAATTTAAATTTGTTTGCGTTGAATCCTTACACAGTTGTGATTACACAGGATGTGGTCATTACACCATGGAACAACTGTAATTTTGTACAGATTACTGTAAACGATGTGTTTCATTTAATGAAATGCACAATCATATATATATATATATATATATATATATATATATATATATATATATATATATATATATATATACACACTATTGTACATGTCATTGTTGTTTCTTTGAGTTTTAGGTAAATATTATGAAAATCTAAAAGACAAGATGATTTATTCGCTCGACCAAGATATTGTAGTAAAACGTAAATAAAACATTTAACACAATAGCCAAGCCAAAACAGCCAAGTTACAAGAGATCAAGAGATGGCATAAATAATTGATTGGATGAGTGTCAGAGTACATAGATCAGAACAGATCTCTTTTAAATAGATGAAACGGTTGTATTTGTGTATAATTCTGTCTGTCACTCTGCAAAAGTTTAGTAGCTCGTGTATTTCTGTATCTTTTAATTCACAATTTCTTGTTATTTATGTAGTTAGAAGGTGAGAGTTTCTGGTGCACTGAAGTTTCAGTTTGAAAATTAATTAAATAAGATTTAAGCAACTCTGCGTTACTGATATGCGTCATTTTTGAAAATACAAAAAAAAAAAGACCTTAGTACTTTAGAACTTCTTAACTACTGCAAGGGTAAAGATGACAAATTTTGCTTGATTCATATATGGCCAGCTGCCTGTTTGTCCACTTCAAAGGTTAATTTATGTCCAAGCAGGCTTGAAGTTGGCTATTAGTGATCAAATTCAACGGGGTCTAGTTGTACATTATTATACTCTTTTAAATTTAGTACTTATGCAGAGACTTAGTAAAACAAATAGTTTTAAAATTTTTAAACAAAACCTATTTTGCACGTTTTACACAAAAAAATAAATTATTTTATTGCACGTGTGGGACGGACTATTTTGCATATATATAAGGAATCCGACTCCATCGAGCACATTCATATTACCATTTACAGCCAACTTAGTTAAGTGCTGAAGTTCTTATTTGAAATGTTACATCTGTTCAAAACTAATATTATATGTATAACAAAAGAATTTGTTGTTACCTCCTTTCCAATTTCCGCATGCCAAATTCCTGTATCCATAACCGAATCTGCCCTTTCCGTTACCTCCCCAGAAACCACCGTACACGGCTCCGCCACCATATAATCCACCACTGTAACCGCCCCATTTGTTTCCCCACAAGGGAACACTTCGCAGCACCAGCGGGCGCCAGTTGCCTTTTATGACCCCACTATGGTACGCCCCTGGGTACCAGGAGTTCCAACCGAAGTTAAACGCCTCGGCGGCGACAACCACCAGGGCAAGGGCAAGTAACTTGTACATGGTACGTGCTAAGCGATGGATACACAAAAAATAAAGATAATAAGATAATCAAAACAGGTCAGAGAGTTATAATTCGTTCCAAGTAGGAATCCACCTTGCACTCATAACCTAGCTCTTCTGCACCATCGCTCGAATCCGCTCGGCAATCTCATCCTTAAGGATAATGTGAGTGCCAGGGATAAGCGCTTTCCTTTCTGTTTGGTATATAGATGTCAATTTCTAATTATAATTTAATGTATATACCTTGCATTTCTAAATTGTTGCTCAGTCCTGTTTCGGAATGAGCGCATGGCCGAATGGATTAGAGCTCTGGTACTAGAGAGATGGCCGATGGGTCCCGTTACTCGCGGCACTGGTTCGATTCCTGCTTGGAACGAATTATAACTCTCTATCATGTTTTATTATATGTGTGTCATGCTATAACATTTCTTTCATATAATCATTTATATAAAAACGTATTGGGATCCGGAGATAAGTTGTTTTTAGGTGTCATTAAATATATATATATATATATATATATATATATATATATATCTATATATATATATATATATATATATATATATATATATATGACAATGAACAGTGATAAAACTAGTATTTAACTGGCCTAAGCGCTTTCGACTCTCATCGAGCCTTTGTCGAAGGCAATTGCAAATCAGAGACAAACAAATCAAACAATAATCACAAAAGAACGCGCTGAATTGACAAAACTGTACAATGGAATTTACAAAACTTTACACGTTTGTATGTCCAGTGGAATGTACAAAACTTTACAATGGATTGTATGTCCAGTGGAATTTACAAAACTTTACACGTTTGTATGTCCAGTGGAATGTACAAAACTTTACACGATTTTATGTCCGATGGAATGTACAAAACTTTACAATGAACTGTGTGTCCAATGGAATGTACAAAACTTTACAGTGGATTATATGTCCAATGGCAGTGTTTTTGGAAACTTTTAGATGCCGCATCTTATTGGTTTGGACTTCATCCTCAGAATTTGTTTTATACAAATAAAAAAAGAATTCTGTGGTGATAAGTCATTATAAAGTTTTATACTTGAAATCACATAAATGTTTTTTACAAAAAACTTCTGTCTCACAGAATGGATTTCGGTACACTTGACAAGAATGTGGTCCGCTGGCAGTGGACACTGGCAGCGTATGCACTCTGGTCGAGGTTCACCTTTCGCGAGATATGCATGAGTCAGGTATGCGTGTCCTATACGTGATCAGCACAATACCACCTCAGCTGTTTTCGATATGTTCTATATGAGGGATTCCACTATCTAATGATGGGTTTGGTGTGTTTTATATGAGGGATTCCACTATCCAATGATGTGTTTGGTGTGTTCTATATGAGGGATTCCACTATCCAATGATGGGTTTGATATGTTCTATATGAGGGATTCCACTATCTAATGATAGGTTTGATGTGTTTTATATGAGGGATTCCACTATCTAATGATGGGTTTGATGTGTTCTATATTAGGGATTCCACTATCCAATGATGGGTTTGATATGTTCTATATGAGGGATTCCACTAGCTAATGATGGGTTTGATATGTTTTATATGAGGGATTCCATTATCTAATGATGGGTTTGATGTGTTTTATATGAGGGATTCCACTATCCAATGATGGGTTTGATATGTTCTATATGAGGGATTCCACTATCCAATGATGGGTTTGATATGTTCCATATGAGGGATTCCACGATCCAATGATGGGTTTGATATGTTCTGTATGAGGGATTCCACTATCCAATGATGGGTTTGATGTGTTCTATATGAGGGATTCCACTATCCAATGATTGGTTTGATGTGTTCTATATGAGGGATTCCACTATCCAATGATGGGTTTGATATGTTCCATATGAGGGATTCCACTATCCAATGATGAGTTTGATGTGTTCTATATGAGTGATTCCACTATCCAATGATGGGTTTGATATGTTTTATATGAGGGATTCCACTATCCAATGATGGGTTTGATGTGTTCTATATGAGGGATTCCACTATCCAATGATGGGTTTGATATGTTCCATATGAGGGATTCCACTATCCAATGATGGGTTTGATGTGTTCTACATGAGGGATTCCACTATCCAATGATGGCTTCGATATGTTCTATATGAGGGATTCCACTATCCAATGATGGGTTCGATGTGTTCTATATGAGGGATTCCACTATCCAATGATGGGTTTGATATGTTCTATATGAGGGATTCCACTATCCAATGATGGGTTTGATGTGTTCTATATGAGGGATTCCACTATCCAATGATGGGTTTGATATTACGAAGCTTGTTTGTAGAGTTTTCATTCCACATATTATTGCCAAGTATATAGACGGATCCGAAGTGAATCCCAAAATCATATACAGTGTCGCTCGAATGAATATACAGTCGCTTTTTGTTTTGCATCACCCTGAAAACCACGGTTATACAGGAATAACTCGCCAGGAAATTTAGATTCGACAGCATATCTATCTGTTACCAATATAAAACGTACCATATTTTGCTCAGTAAAAATAATCGTAGGTGTCAAATTCATACTTGAAAATCGCAACTTCCGGAAAACGCAAAGTCGCTGCTACACGGTGTACATGTAGGAAAGACACTTTTAGTGCTCAATCCAAACAAATTATTTACACATCTTTACACAGTATGGTGAAGTTGTGTATCTCTTCTATCCCTAAGAGAAGTTATGAAACCACCCGCTATGAATATTGAAAAACACGCCTGCAACATAGTATGTTTATCAAACTATACTGAGAGTAACATTTTGTTTACCTATGTGTATTCTCGCATGTCAGCATGATATAAACTAATAAGTTAGTGAAGACTTTAGTCAAAGTCTATTATATTTGTGATTTACTATGAGTTTCATGCGTCAAAGCTAGGACGGAAAACAATATGCACAACTAAATGCATGATTACACTTATATCGCCATCCAATGGTAGTCAATTTCAAGCTGCACGTGACAATTTGGCGAGTATCTTTAAGAGGAAAGTAAATTTGAGATTCTTTGATCCACATATCTACCCGCAACCCAAGTTATTTGACAATCCACAATCAACTGAAGCAATTTGATCGACTTATCCACGATCAGCCCAAGCTATTTCAAAATTAAGTATATCATCACATACATCTGCATATAGAAATTGGTAGATGGAACAGAAGACGTCCTACTTCTACTGAACATAGATTATGAACTTGAAGATGAATATCACTTCATAATTGATCGTGAAAGTTATTATCTGTTTCAAAATTAAATACGTCTAGAGATCATCGATTTGGGGTTATACTAAAAATCTACAAATTCGTTGAGGATATCTACGTCTTTTGAGTAGATGTAATGAAATAATTCACTAGTCAAGTAGAAACATTGAAATGTCAAGAGTGGCTTCGTAACGGTTCGAAATGTTTCCACTTTACTATTGAAATATTTTCTAATATCAACTCAACATAAAAATGTAGATTTTCTTTTTGTTATATATTTTTGAAGGCAAGAACCGTCGACTTCAATGGATATTTTTAGTTCATTCTGTGCTAATGCGGTGTATGGCTGTATTACTACATCAATAAAAAGAAGTTCGGAAATTTTACAATAATTTCAGACAGTGATTTTTTTGCAAATTTATCTCCTACATATAGTGCTTCAAGTTGTGTATTTTGCCAAATTAATAACTGTTTTCATACGAAAAATGAAACGATCTTTATTTTCGTTAGCACGCTGTTTTTGCGCAGATTGATGCAATGAAAACATTGTTGTTGTGGTGGGGTAGCATCATTACGGTACGTTCTTATCAAGCAGACTTCAGAGCGTAACATCTTGAGACAAAATGTTTCAATGATTGTGAATGTACCTATTAGGATTCTGCTTATTTATTTTGTTTATTTCTGTATTCAAACGTGAATTGTGTGACCTTGGCTAGCTTGCAGTAAATTACGGTAACATACGCTGTATTCAAACGTGAATTGTGTGACCTTGGCTAGCTTGCAGTAAATTACGGTAACAGACGCTGTATTAAAATGGGAATTGTGTGACCTTGGCTAGCTTGCAGTAAATTACGGTAACAGACGCTGTATTCAAATGGGAATTGTGTGACCTTGGCTAGCTTGCAGTAAATTACGGTAACAGACGCTGTATTCAAATGGGAATTGTGTGACCTTGGCTAGCTTGCAGTAAATTACGGTAACAGACGCTGTATTAAAATGGGAATTGTGTGACCTTGGCTAGCTTGCAGTAAATTACGGTAACAGACGCTGTATTCAAATGGGAATTGTGTGACCTTGGCTAGCTTGCAGTAAATTACGGTAACAGACGCTGTATTCAAATGTGAATTGTGTGGCCTTGGCAAGCTTGCAGTAAAATATGATAACAGATACTGCATCAAAATTTTGATAGTCACTTAATTTCGGGTTACACTGAATATCGAATAGAAATAAGCCCTTATGTCAGTTCAGTCCATGAAAATTTGCACAATTCATGTGGAAAACTATTCTGAATAGCTAATAATTTAAACCTACTTCTTGTTGTCTGGAGTTTGTTTGTAGGCATTTTATTATGGCACCTTGGTCCTCCTCATTGATTACATACATTGAAATATATCAGTTGGAGAACAATTATATCGCCGTGAGAGTGGCTAAACCACTTTTATCGCCAAAGTGCATGTTATTTCACTTTTCTTCTTCTGATGTTCTCTCTCTCTCTCTCTCTCTCTCTCTCTCTCTCTCTCTCTCTCTCTCTCTCTCTCTCTTAGGATGAACAGATCTTAAAATGTGTCAAGACTGTAGACCATTTAGTATACATTTATTTAATTCAATAAGGAGGCGTCATAACAAATGCCTAAAAGCGAACTCGAAACAATAAAAAAGTAGGCTTCAAGTATTAACTTACATTAACTGTTGCTATTCGATATTCTGTTACCTATACGGTATCGTATGACATTTATACTCCACGACACAAGGACTCATTTTTAGGAAAAAACGCTTGGTTAAATATAGTAAAAAAATTGGTTTAAGTGGCGATTCTAACTCTCAACACAATTATAATCATGTTTGAAGACGATGGAGAAATCGGGCATTGATGAGTCTTGATTGCAAAGCGAAATTAAGTGCAGCCAAGGTCAAAACTTCACGTTGGACGCAGAAATTAACAAAATAAGGAACCAAAATCCATACAAGTAAACTCATAAAAATACAAATCGCTTCATTTTCGTTTGAAACAGTCATGAATTTGACAAAATACACAATTTGAATCATTATTTATACAAGCTAAATTTGTGAAAGGTTGCTGTTCTAAAATGATTGTAAATTCTGAACTTCTCTTTATCGATGCAGTAATGCAACCGTTAATCCCATAGACACGGAATGGAGAAAAAATCCATGCAAATCGAAGGTTTTTGCCTTAAAATATATATGAATAAAAAAGAAAATCTACTTTTTTTTGAGTAGATATAGGGAAATATTTCACTCGTAAACTGGAAACATTTTGTATTGTCACTCGTGGCTTCGCCATTCGTGACAATGCAATATTTCCCAGTTCACTGGTGAAATATTTCCTTGTATATACTCAGAAAACGTAGGTATCCTCTATGTACAGTGTTGGCATATTTTAAGCACAGTTCATCTTGAAGAAGGGACGGAGAGAGAGAGAGAGAGAGAGAGAGAGAGAGAGAGAGAGAGAGAGAGAGAGAGAGAGAGAGAGAGAGAGAGAGAGAGAGAGAAAAGAAAAATGAATTAGGCCTAAATATGGAAATACAGCAATTCATAAGGGCAGATATGTTTTCTAAATGGAAAAAGAAAGTAGTTCCAGATGTGATATCGCCACAAAGGCATTACCACTTTTATCGCCACTGTGACGATATCAGTTTTTCTTACATTGACACATTTCAGCATCTCATTGTTGTTGAATGATGTAAATTTCCCTCAAAACTATTATTATTATTATTGACGTATAGTATAGACAAATAAAAAATTATAACACAAAAATGCATGTTACATTTAAAGTCTTCTCGAGATCGAATAATGCAAATATATATATGTAATGATGTATATGCATTTCACCTAATTTCTATATTTCTGCGTCACCATCCAATACTATATTTATATTATTATAATGTTTATTATGTATTTAATATGGCCGATTGACTTTATGCAATAAACTTTATTCAGTCAATCAATCATATTCTGCATAAATATTGGTTCGATTTCGTTTCTAAATTTGGATCAGCAAATGGTACAGGGAAATAGCCCAGATTAATTTACACATCTAAATCGATGGGATTTAATTTACACATCTAAATTGATGGGATTTAATTTACACAATTTACATATTTAAATTGATGGAGTTTAATTTACATATTTAAATTGATGGAGTTTAATTTACACATCTAAATTGATGGGATTTAATTTACACATCTAAATTGATGGGATTTAATTGACACAGTTTACGTATTTAAATTGATGGAGTTTAATTTACATATCTAAATTGATGGGATTTAATTGACACAATTTACATATTTAAATTGATGGAGTTTAATTTACACATCTAAATTGATGGAATTTTCAATTTACACATCTAAATTGATGGGATTTAATGTACACATCAAAATTGATGGGATTTAATGTACATATTTAAATTGATGGTATTTAATGTACATATTTAAATTGATGGAGTTTAATTTACATATTTAAATTGAATGGGTTTTAATTTACACATCTAAATAGATGGGATTTTCAATTTACACATTTAAATTGATGGGATTTAATTTACACATCTAAATTGATGGGATTTTCAATTTACACATCTAAATTGATGCGATTTTTAATTCACACAACTAAATTGATGCGATTTTCAATTTACACATCTAAATTAATGGGATTTTCAATTTACACATCTAAATTAATGTGATTTTCAATTTACACATCTAAATTAATGGGATTTTCAATTTACACATCTAAATTAATGGGATTTTAAATTTACACATCTAAATTAATTGGATTTTCAATTTACACATCTAAATTATAGCGATTTTCAATTTACACATCTAAATTAATGCGATTTTCAATTTACACGTCTAAATTAATGGGATTTTCAATTTACACATCTAAATTAATGGGATTTTCAATTTACACATCTAAATTAATGCGAATTTCAATTTGCACGTCTAAATTAATGCGATTTTCAATTTACACATCTAAATTGATGGGATTTTCAAGCTTTGAATTTTATATAAAAATCAATTTGAAATTATCCAAATGTGTTATTTTTCTGCATCCGATTCGTCTCAGTTTTCATTGATTATAACGGGGCAAATTAAGCAACTTATATCATTTTGTTGATAAACACGTTCATAGTTGTGCAAATTCACAAGTATACGAAGCCTAGAACTGGCTTGGGTAAATAGGACATTTAAAAAAATACGATCATAGGCTCTTTGTAATATTGATAGTATGTTACTGTAATATTGATAGTAATTTACTGTAAAATTGATAGTATGGTATCGTAATATTGATATTTTGTTATTGTAATATTGATAAAAATGTTATTGTAATATGATAATATGTTATTGTAATATTCATATTATGTTATTGTAATAGATATAGTATATTATAACATATGTCAATCATCAGTGTGTACAGAAGAGAGAGAGAGAGAACTTGGTGGAAATAGTAATACATACCTTGCTAATCGTGTCACCGGAATCTGAGTGAGATGTATTTTTGTCCGTGGTGGTGTCATTTTATATATTGTTCCACACGGAAGTTG